>JAFIDM010005346.1:37529767-37541979 GCA_023159025.1 Thereuonema tuberculata
GGATATTAAAATAATTGTGAGCTATTTATATAATTGTAATCAAAATTTCAAGCCTTTGAATAAAACAAATGATTGAAATCAATAACTGTTAAAAATTGTTAAAAAAATGTCTACAAAACACGACAATTCAAAAGAGACTTCTCAGCATATTGTATAGTTTTACATTCGAAAAGATTAGTAAGCAAACAATTTACAAATCTCCCTGCAATGATTAAATCTTCTAATCTTTCCATCATTATATGTAGTAGTTGAATTAATATGAATGAGATATTTGCAAGTATAATATTACAAGGATAAGCTTCAGCTAACAAGATAAGCCGTAGAATGCATCATTTCCTACAGAGGTAGAAGTACTTATTATGTGATTATGTTGACTTCTGTATCAAATTTTGCTCAACAAATTCAAACTAAAAGGGGTCATTGTGTTATATTTAAATATTTCATCAACTTCAACTGACCGCTTGCTTCTGTGATTTGAAACTGTCCATTTTAATGTATACGACTTGCTAATGCAGAAAATAATGTGATGAAGTTTGGGGGAATTCGAGATAAAGGAGAATGGGCAGATCTGCCCCACCACTGTACAGCGATAAGATATAGAGGTAAGGAAAGATCTCCATAAATACAGCATTTTTATTATTTCGACTTGTCTCAATTATTAGTCTGTTCGGAGTCATATAATTCTAGATATGACTTATCTAGTTGACATCTTAATTCCCGGATGTATTAATTAATTATCATTTAATAATTATTTTCAGTAACAGTAAATTTTATTTTCATTTATTACATGTATTATTAACTATATATAATAATTATTAAAGGTTAATTAAATAATAAATTCGAGAATTACGATGTCAACTAGATAGTCACATCTAGAATTATATAACTCCGAACGGACTAATAATTGAGACGAGTCGTAATAATGTTCTATTTAAGGAGATCTTTCATTAAGTATTGATATATATCTTATCTCTATACAGGGGCGGGCAACTTCCCATACATTTGTGCCCATTGTCCTTTACTAAATATCAATGCGTAATTTAATCAGCATTAATATTCCAATGTAGTAAATTAATACTTAGAATACTGTGTTACTTTTAAAACTAATTACTTGATAAAAGAAATAACTAAAAAAAATAAAGTTTTCAGAGGTTAAGAAACGTTTGAGAAAAACTTTTAATTCAAATTAAATAAAAAAAAAGTTAGGATGAAATGCAGTATCTACCAACCAAAACACTACGAAATTCAAATCTTTTTGTTCTATTTAAGCTGACGAGTGGTGAAATCATGAAAAAAAAACAGCTTTCCCGAGATATTTGGAAGTTATAAGAAAATTTCCAAGTATATAAAATTTTAGAAAAAGAATAAAAATAAAATAAAAATTTATAATCATTAATTAAATTGAAAATTAATTAATCGGAAAATAGATTTTTTTTACCTTATAAGTAAATAACATACAAATTCATCGAATCTAAATATATGTTATTAAAACTTTCATGTCTTTAATAGAAAACTCATTGATACCATTGATACCAGCCATGCAACTGTTTAAATAAACCATGGTGTTTGGAAAATAAAATTTTATAATAAACGTTTCCACAAGAAAAAGTATATAAACCTTACGATTAATTATTAACAGTAATATATATACAAGAAATTTGAATAGTTAATAATGCGATATTATTGTTATTAGAAGAATTAATATTAGATGTTTTTCAATTTAAGTCAACATTAAAAGAAACATTACTTAATAACTGATCTTTAACTAATAACTTTCCTGATGGATTTCATGATTAACTGTACTTCAAGTAACTATATAACTACTGTAAGTCTTTCAATTTTAAATGGTGTAAATTTTAATTTCTGTGATAGTTCATCCAAATTCTATTTTAAAAATTCTTATTTCATACTTTTCTTTCGTACGTGCACTACAATCTGACCACAATGGGGTTTGACGGTTTGGGTAAATTCCCTTGACAGCGTCAACAAGATTACTCCTTGCAACACGATTGGAAGAGACAAAAAAACACATCCTCTGCAGACAAAAAAAAATGAATAACTTGAAAAATGCTGAAAGGATCACAAAAACGAAAGAAATATTTGATGACCCTACAACTAAATTCTAAAGTAAGTCGACCGCTGAAAAAATAGACTAGGATAAATAAATATAATAAATAATATAAATGCTTAAATTAAAGGTTAAACATTAAACCACTTATTTTTTACTATTTATTCGAAGTTAGTCTTATTAACTTCATACATTTTTAGATATAAAACTGTTAAAAAAATTCAAGAGTAGCGGCTATTAAAGGTTTCATTATTAGAAATAAAATATATAAAATTCGTTTTTGGCTTATTTCAAAAACACTATATTGATGTTCCAATCGGAATTGTTGTTTTCTAAATTCTAAATTATGTTATTCCCGCTTTAAGACCCATTTAAGTACTTTATAGCATCTTTGTTGTTGTTTTAGTTAAGTGTGCTACAAAAATCCATGACATTTCATTTGTTTTTGTCACAGCAAATAAATATCGATTACAGTTTTTTTCATTACAACACTGCTTTCTGTTGTACAGGTATCAACTGTTTCCAGAAAAATCTTCTAGCAAAGCCACAACAACCCAAAATTTCTATCTGTTGTTATGAATCCAGTTATGGCTGCTGTAACTACAAGTCCGTTTCAGAATTCTGTGGACCATTGCCAGATGCTTAGCAATGACAACGATGTACGCTTTCTTTTGGTTAGATCATCGTAACAATAGCTTTTATGTTTCAAAATTTATTATGAATACTACAAAGAAAATGCATTAGAAAGAAATTATTAGTATTATTCTTAGTCATCTAAAGAAGCTAAAGAAATCTGAATGGACTGAATTTTTTTCATTCAATTGAAGAAAGTAATGTATAACGCTTAATGTGTCTGTGTCTATGTTAAAATTAACATAAATTATTCCTTACGAATTCGCTGTATTATTCTTTCAATGTTTCACCATTTTCTTAAAACTGGTTTGTCTTTCACTTCATGCCATCCTTGGATAACAATAAATGAAAAATACTTTATGATAAAAATTATTTTAAATCGATGTGAAGTAAAATAAAGAATTAAAGTAATGAAACTTCCAAAAATTATGGATTTTTTATTTACTTATATTTCTTCATCTCTTCCTTCGTAGCACTTTCAATATACTCATCATCTAACTCTCCGAATCTTTTCTTCGAGGTTGCAATTTTGCCATGTAAGCTTTAAATTTTCTTGTTATTGATATAATTTCTTTCAAATCTTCAAATCTTTTCAATTATTAAATATATTTTTACTTTGTGGCAGATTATTCCTGTAGGGATTTCTAACGATAAACTATGCTATCAAATAGAAGATCCATAACCAGTGACATTCTTTAATAAGAATATATTCTATAATATGAATGTTTTCGTGAGTTTCCATCGTTTCCTTTAAAGAAACTCAACATTCCCACGTTAATTTGACAATAACAATTTTACTGTAGTGAGTACAATAAATACCACAATTGAAATATCTCGCACCAATAATCAATAACTTTAATATGCAAGCTCCAATCATAAAAAAAATAACGGAGCATGACAATTATTTATTGAACAATAATTATCTAAACATCTAAATTTATACATCTAAACTTATCTTCTTACCTACATAATGTTTTATCAAATGTATTTACATTTTTAGGGAAACTAAACATTAGACTCCATTCAAAGTTAGATATTAGCAGTAAAGTCAAATAGATAATTATATATTTATTAAAAAAAAAATAATGAAATAAAACAAGTGAATAAAATTTTGTGCTAAAGCATAAATTTAAGGGCGACCCATAATAGTAAAAAAAAGTAAGTACAATAATGTAAAGGAAAAATTAAAAAAAAAAAGTTAGAAAAAAATAATAAAACGTTATTTTTCTAAAAAAAAACAAAAAACAAAAAAAAACACGCGGATATTGAGAAAAAAAGATTGAGAGGGGGAAAAAACAAGTAAAATCTACAGATTTGAACCAACAACCTTCAGTGTATGAGTCCGAAACCTTAAGCATCAAGCTATAGCTGACAACTGAAATAAGATGGTTGCATTTCTAACATTAAGCTAATAGCGGAAATCCAATGAAAACAATGCCAAATATCTCGAACATGTGGGGGCGCTGGCCCCTAAAAATACCCCGTTCCTACGTTGTTTGGGCCTCTGAACACGATGGTGAAATCCGTTTGTCGATCCGACCTTCCGTTCGGGAGTTGTTAGGGGTGGACAGACACGAACAAACTGACGGACAGGACAAACGCAATAGCTACCGATTTTGGTCGCTAACACAACAGCTCCCAAATGGGTCGATAATAAAGACATATGGAATTGTTAATTCCAAAATCGCATACAAAAATGTACATAAAAGGATTTCTTTAATAATATAGTAAATATTTACAAGTATCAAAAAATATTAATAGCAGACTTTAACCTATTTGCAAATGTTCATTCGACATCAGAATCAAAGGGACGACAAACATTATAAACCACACTACAAAATAATAATACAACTTAAACTGTAGAATTTTATTATCATCACACTATTTGTACTGCCACTATTGGATCCAATTTTTTATATCCTTAGAATAATAGTAATATCCAACACACTCCATAATACACTGTTCAATTCTTTCGCCTCCTCTGTTTGAATTTCATTTTCCCGGAAGTTGTAGATTTAACTTCAGGAACGATTATCTTGTTTCGAATACAAGGATATGTTACCGACGCGAATTCCAAAATTCAAAGGCTTGTGTCCGAAATTCTCCTTATCTTGGGAAAACAAACAAAACAGAAGATGAATCCTCTCTATTTCAGGTGGTGTTATAGATGACGACATGTCTAAACCCCTCATCTGGATACGTGAATTGGACAAGCTTGTCTATGGAATGAAATGCGGATCAAAGGGAAATATTCCCGAAGCTGTAAACTTGAAACTGCAGCGTTGCAGTTCAGTTATGATGAAACCCTCCGGAAAAATAGGAAGTTCCTGATAGAACTTAAAGACTACTTTCCCGGAAAAAAACTCTTTTCAGGTTTCTTTTCTCTTTTTTTGTAAAACTACACAAAGGGAAAAGTTACAATTCCAACATAAGTTTCCTAACTTTAAATTTTCCGTTTGTTTAAGTATGCAATTATTTAAAAAAGCTAAATCCAATTCATTTTAATCAAAACATAATTGTTTTATGATACATTGTTAGACTTTAGTTTAAAGTCTATGTTGGCCATCAATGAGAGTTAATTGTTTCGTTTTTAATTTATAAGAATTTTTTTCGTCTTCAAGCTCAAATTTCTTCAGAGTTCCATACGAAGAAGTTTTCAAAACTGAATAAACACTAGACGAATCGTCTCTCGTCCGTAAATAGTCTCAGCAAATTTCAAGAGTACTATTATCTGGTTTAAAAGTTATTGAGAGTAGTATATTGACACCCTATCATACTATTAATAGGCAAAAATTGTACGGATATTTGTAAATTTGAAAACAGAGTCGGAGAAATAACCAATCACAGTGCAGCGTTGGAACACGTCAGTCGTGACGTCACGCCCATTTGTAAACATGGCGCTCTACTATTCGCCCCACTTCAGCACGACGGAGCGCGATTACACAATTATTATCAGCGTATTGAGGTTTTCTTCCACACATACATGAAGTTTACACTAAAATGCATGAAGTACATGCGTCAAAATTTATCAGAGTGTACGTAAAACCTCGGTTTTTACATAATTCCACAGCTTCGGCTGTTTGCTCTCTACTCAACAGTAGGGAAACACGTGCTGTCATTGTTGCCCAGGAAGGATGATTGGTATTCGCTGTTGGACATTCGTTATTGTTATTGTTGAAACTGGTAAATCAATTTTGTATTTTGTTTTTCTTTTTAACAAAATTTGGCTTAATCATTCAAATTATGTGTGGGCTGTTACGGAAGTCATGGCTTTTAAAAAATGAGCTTAGAACATCTTTTTCAATCTTGTGTTTTTCAAAAATGTGTAATTTGTTTTACTTCCGTGAATATTTCACGGGTTGCCACTAGTAAAAATAAATGCTTTTTGAGCTTAATTTTCCTTTTACGTTGACAAAGGTCATTGTTTTACGCAACCTGAAGATAACTAAACTAGCACTTACTGTAGAAGTAAATGCAATCCACTATTAAACGTTTACCAGGGAATTAATTTACAATTCTGTTATTTTATAATGAATTTATATTTGATACATTCCTATCTTCATTTGTACATTTTACAAATCTCTACTGGCAGTAGATGTGGATGTAGACACTACTTCGTGTTGAGTAGTTTCAAAACATAGAATGAGATGTTTTTGACAAGTGCAGAAATGAATTTAAGAAGCGTAATAAATAAATCAGATGACGAGAGAGATTTTTAATGAAAGCTGAAAGCTTCCACTTCATATTTCACAGTTGGTTCTTGCAAGACGGCCTTGAAAGTTGAATTTTCTTGTAAATAAATGGGAAATAGGAAGATACTATGAAGCTCAGTAGGATGCAATAACGTCCAGAAGTTTAAATAAGCTTTTATTTCTTATTAATTTAAATCAGTCAAACTAAATGAACCTCACTCCTCTGGAAATTCCATTTTAACAGCTACGGAAAACATACTAACAGCACTCAAGAATTCTTTTAAACAAAAGAACGTCGGTTCAAAGGGAATTATGGTAATCCAATCAGCGCAATTCAACTGCTTAGCAATCCTGTTCTCATTTAAAGTTTACAAAAGCCAGAGAAAAAAAGAAAAGAAAAAAACATTACTTGGGATTAATTCCCCATGACGAATTCAATTAGAACGAACCTTCATTAACCAAAACAAGCTGAAAGGGAAAGATTCTGCTTTGGTATGTTGTACAAGGTCTTTAGTTATTTAGATTGCGGGAACCAATTAAAATAATGGCAATGCAAACTAAGAAAAGCAATACAATAGACGACAAATTTCGTTTGAAAGTCTTCTACACCGGAGCAAAGAAAGTAGTAAACGTTCTACAATATTTTTTTTAACCTACATGTCAAGGAAATCTCTAACAAACTTTATACCTTGATTATATCTTGATTAAAGTTTGAAAAATTAAATTCATTTCCATACAAGTTTGCTTAAGAAGTTTAAGAAGTAAATTAGAAATCATCTTTACGGAAATGGATATTTTTTTAAAGTGCCAGATAATTAAGATTACAAACGCTAAAAATAACACAAAAACATAAAAATAAAATAAAAGCAATGGTTAAATGAAATAGAATACAAAAAAAACCATGTAACAAAAAAAAATTGCAAAATAATTCCAGATAGTGTTGTTGGAGGAATAGGACGAATACCCAAAGCATCGTGCTACTACAGTTGTACATCGAATTGCTGCATTATAAACGAAACTATAAATTAATGGTAAGTAAGTCATAAATAAACACTATTCCGCAATCGTTTTCGTATATTTACATTATTTTATTTGCATTTAAGAATTATAAATAAAAATTTAAAAAAAATATTAAGGTGTAGTGTATATCGTAAAACCAGAAGATGTCATATTGAGATTGATATTCTAACTTGGCTGCCCATTGCATTGTTTTCGTTTTTAGTATTTATTTACTCTTCTGATGCTTTTGAATTGTATCCATAAAAGGCAAATCGATGACCGCACGGATGATTTGATGCCATCGACCTAGAATGCTCCGGCCCCTCGACTCTAAACCCACGTGATCATATAGTCAATTGGTGCATAAACAGCGAGAAAGCAGGTTTTCTCCTCGAGAGATCTCCCATTTCTGTGGTAATCGTTTCTTATTGAAATTAGTTTAGGAGATTGAAAAATAGTAGTAATGGAAGCTAACCAAATTTCTAACCATCATTTTATATATCTTTATAGAATATTCGCTTAAGCCTAATTGTTTGCTTAATTTACAAGTTGGAAATTTGTAAAGGAATAAAAAAATGGGCAATTGAAAATAATCTGCAGGCAGATTGAAACGTCCATCTACATGTTTTAAATGATGACAATTATCGTAGGTAATTTTAAGATTTTATAATTTTTGGGGGATTCTTACCACAAGGGGAAAAAAAATGATTTCAAATCATTCTATCTTTGTTTTTTTAAAACAAAGATCTCAGTGATTTAAGAATTTTTCTGAGTGACATTGTCAACTTAAAGTTCAATGCTAAAAAAACATGAGAAGCAAATAGCCAGGCGACTATCTTTATTTACGTTTCTGGCTCTGCAATCATAAAAATAGGGTTTGGTTGATGTCCAATGTAAAAAGCTGGCGCAGTGTTTGTTCCACGCCATTGCACTGGGTGGGAGTTTTGCAATGGGGGATGTAACTCAATCCTCTTGGTTGGTCTGCACAGTCACTGCGGAGATAGAGAAAAACGAGCGAGGAGGGGAAGAGGAAAAAAAAAAGAAAAAATCTCCAACTGTTGGGGAGTAAATGAGAGGAATACAAGCAGAGACTAATGTTGAGGAAGCCAGGGACCACCAGGTTGCATCAGAGAAGTGGTGGAAGAAAAAATAAAAACAAGAAGCACGCGTAAACTGATCTTAAATCTCTGCTTAAACTGGTGAGTCTGGAGATATTTAAGTTGATTACGAAGCATTGTTTATGATGCATAAGTTTCAATGAAACAATTAAATTAGACCCAAGAGGGAATCTCTGCTGCAGCCATGCATCAACGACAACTCTGCTTTATTTTACGTTTCATCAGTGTGTTTTTCAAGCTGTGAGGTATAAAATGTTCTTGAATTAAGAACGCTCCAGTTGTTATTGAGCGCTCCAATAATTTAATATAATGCTTTAATTAAAAGAGTACTTTGTTAAGATATAATATTAATTAAGTAGCTAGCTTTAGTTAATTAATTAATGGTTTTTTAATACAGCTGAAGATGAAACATAAAAAAGATTGTGTTACGTATAATAAAATGGACTCACTCGTTTCAATTGCAAAATTACGTTATCCTGAATTTATTACTTACTTAATATCTGGGATATGCGTATTAAATATGTTTGCATGTTTTCTTTTTAATTGCATAGATCTGAAATCCTTCTAAGGGTATGTTTGTAGCGGGCAGCTCGACTTAAGAGTAACAAATCACACAACGCTGAACACATCGCGGCGAGGCTGTACCTTCATTTAGAGTAGCAGATTCAGCATATCGCCGAAAACTAGTACATCACTGACTGAAAAGAGGTGATCATCACGACAGATATTAACTAAGAAAGTTGCAATGATAGAGAAGAATATGGATGATCTTCAACAGATCAATCAGATCGATATCCAAACATTGTCTTTGTTTTTAGATTTCAAGGAAAGTGTTCGTCGCTTTCTTTCCGCAAAGGGTACCTCTTCACTATACTCAATATCAGTGTACACTAAGATTAGTTTGGGGTTTTGTTTTCCGTAAAAACAAAGATTGGGAACCCGAAATCTTAAGCACTTTTATCTTTTAATTAATTGATAAATGATTTTTTTAGCTGTTAAGAAGCAGACAAACTGATACTGAATCCAGAAGATGAGGAAAGAAACCTGATACCATCAGCACATTCCAGCTAATATTCAGTAGAAGTAGTAAAAGAGAACTTTGTCTAATTCATAAACTAAAGTTCTTGAATCTTCCTCTTTTTAATAAAATACCAATTCTTCCTCTGAAATATTCAAGGAATTCACTGCTACCTTATCAGTCGCCTTAAAATAACGTATTCATTTCGTCTTGTTTTTTTCCATGATAATAATATGATACGAGTTTTATAAAATTAGCTTATTAATTGATTAACAGGATTACATATATTTCATCGATATTAAAAGATTTTTACGAATAAAAAATGATAAAAATTTGTGGTAATAAATGTGCTTCTTCTCTTGTTATTTGAGTTTCAAAAGCTGTAATTCAATCTAAGATCCCATCTCCCACGAATATCTTTTTGAAGCATTTTTTATTTCAAAATCAGAAAACTCTCAATGTAAAATTTATTTCTGAAGTTTCTATATTTAAGTATATTATTTAAGACAGATAAATATCATCTGAAATGAATTTTACAGTATATCGGTATTTCTAAATTAATTCTCATAGGTAGAAGATGTAGCCTAACTTGCACATTTCGGTCTCCGCTAAAGATTAAAAAGGAAACCCATTTATTAAAACAGTGAAAGCACAAAGCAGGTTTTCGAAGTCCTAAAACGAAGATATAAATGCTTATTCGATTAAATCTCAGAAATGCGAAGTTTCCTTGCTCGTTTTATGGATTTCATTGTAATTGCTTAACACCAACAAACATAATTACTAAGATACGTCTTCTTTCTAAGGTAATCAGTTAATTTATAAACAAACTAATTAGTTATGTGACAAGGGAAGGAATTTGATTTAACAATTTCAAATATACATTACTTACACTTCTATTTTTAATCGTTAATTTAAATCTTCTATAGTTCAACTCTTTCTTTCTTTAGCGAGGGCGTTTTTTTGCAGTGAACGTTTTATAGAATTTAATTTTGTCTCCAAGATCTAATCATTGAATTTCAATCATGGATTCAGTAAAATGAAAGCATAAGACATTGAGAGAGATTTTTTTTTCTTTTTGATGAATTAAAGACACGTGCTCAAATAATTATTTCAATCAATGCACGTGTTTCTGGGTTTGAGATGTATTTCGGTTTGTTTGGACGTTTTCTTTATTATTCTCAAAGTTTTAATTGAGCAATTTGAAAATTCACTTTTGAATTTATTAATTCTACGAAACATGAATATTCTAACTTTTGAATTCGAAAGTTCGAAAATTCATGTTTCGTAGAATTATTAAAATTATATTATCACAAAAGCAAATATATCATTGCATTATCTTTCTGTCTTCACTTATCTAATAATATTTTTCTAAAACATTCTTTCATTCCTTTAATATCCTTTCCGATAAGGTACATATTTCTTTAGTTTTAGTTAGTGTTTCAAGCTGTCAAACATCTATTCGAAAGCGACGAAGGCGACAAAAAATAATTTGTTATTACTATCTCAATTGCAAAACAAGTTAGGATTCTCCAACAGAAAGTGGAATTTGCTTTATTTTCTTCGCATTATTTCATCTATTTTAGAAATATATAAAGAACAGAGTTCGTAAAATAAAAACATAACTGGCATCGTTTATAGATCAAGCCCAAATAGCTTCTGTTTCGATATAAATAAAAGATCCGTATAATATTGATGTTTCAGCAATCAGGTTCAATCAGTATTATGTTGTTGCACCAGGAAATACGGTACTTTGATTAAAAAGTATAGGTTATTTCTTTTCATGTTGTGCTACTGGAAGATAACCATAGCATAGAGAACCATGATGCACCATAGCATAGAGAACCATGATACACCATAGCGTAGAGAACCATGATATAACGTAGCGTAGAGAACCATGATAGACCATAGCATAGAGAACCATGATACACCATAGTATAGAGAGCCATGATATACCATAGCATAGAGATAGAACAATGATATTTAATTCTCAATGTACAAAGCTTAACAATTCTAAGGGCAATCCTGAGATCTAGAATACTCCGTTAGGAACTTAATTTTTTCTTAATAATCTATTATAATCCAACAATATTTGAATTACTGATTGTTTGGCTTTTTTTTTGGGGGGGGGGGGAGGTAATAGCAGAAACTGTCAAATAACTATATAATTAAAGGTGTTTACTTTATGCTGTGTACGTGCTATTGTTACGAATAACAATAAATAATGAAATGTTCAGATTACATTTTTTCACTCTCAAGTTTGGTTTTTTTCAAATTTAAAGTAAAAACTTATAGACAACAGAAAAAGTAATAACTGAAATATTGATAAAAATAATAATGGAAATAATAAGAATTATTAAAGTGGATTTATTTGTACCATGAAGCGAAAGAGCCCTAAATTATATTTATTACTTTTTTATCCCATGATCAATGGACGTCAGAAGTAGAGAAAGGGAACATTCTGCATCATAAATCGTTAAACAGTTTCCATCGAAGTGCTTTCACAAGACAGGTGGAAGTTTTGTTTTGTTTTTTTCTATAGGGAATGAAACGAATAAAGAAAGAAAAAAGTTTTAGAAGATCAATCTAGCCTTGATTGTTAAGTGTCTAACGACTTGGCTGTAGTCGGGTGACCTTGTTTATCTAAATCTTAGGTCATCTTTTTGATTTGTAGGATTTTCAATTCC
>JAFIDM010005346.1:37559657-37590196 GCA_023159025.1 Thereuonema tuberculata
GGAAAGTTTGAGAAAGAGAAAAAGGGCAGTTAGGCCTAAATAAAAAGAAGAGCCAAAGACATTTGAATAAAGAACTTGGAAGCAATGGACAGAATAAAAAAAAAAGAGAATTTCTTTCTGCTTTTTATTTTTATTTCATTCGTGTCAGCTTTTTTCATCTTCTGAAACCCAAAGTCCCAGAAAACTTAACTAAATATAAGATATCAATGTTCTTAATTAATCTAGCAAGTTTTAATAGACGTAGTTAAAAGATTTAATTTTGTTAATAAAGGAATTATAAAAAGAAAAACAACAGACGAAATAAAAGAAGAAAAGAAGAAAACAGACTGGCAATTTGTATTACTGAGGCTTCTGTAATTTTTTGTGCAATAATAATAATAATATAAAAAAAGCCATTCTTCAAACAGAATTTTATTCTGTCCCTGCCATTCTTTTCGTCTTACCCAAACTATCGAACGGTCAAAAGCTCCAGATATCATTTAAATCCATTTCCTGTAGCCACTTATCCTATTTGAAGCCAATGTGTGGCAGAAATGAATGATGCCTGGAACGTTTATTCTTCAGGATTACATCGTCGCCCTCTTCCAAGGCTACAATCACTCTGACATTTTACATTTATTCTCTGCTTAAAGAGAAGCTTCAAGTCACACGCGGAATATTCAGAACTGCTATCTATCGATTGGTGAGGGATTGGAAATTTCTAGATTCCTATATATACTATAAAAACGGTATTTAAGTTCGTACGATCATCACAGATTTATTCAGTGAGCACTCGAATTAGCGTTATTTATGAAACGTGGTACGTTCCGAAGCAATTAAAGTTGGATTAACGACGCTAGGTTAGGAACGGATTTCTCCCGGCCATGGAAACCTTATTGGAGGAAACTGTTAGATCGGAATCGAGGCGCAATTCGTGAACAGATAGGAGATGGAGTTGCAGTTAACAACCTTAATAGATATAAAGTGGCCACAAGGAGTAGATGAACAGTGCAAAGATAGAAAATTTGATTCCAAAATGACATGACTAACTCCTTCCTTTTCAGCCCCAGAAATGAAAGCGACATGACGACATTGATAGATATTATGTAACAAGAGCTGTTAACGGCGTAACTCAGTCTGCATCATCGAAATTAAAATAAAAATTGGAAAAAAATTACGTAATTTTCGAATTATCTTCGAACACAGAAGATAGCTTAGCTTTTTGTTTGTTTGTTTTTTTCGCAAATTGAAGATATTTTAAGTATAAATGTAATTCTTAATGCAAAAACGTAAAATAAAATTTTGGAGGGTTTTTTAAATGTAATTTCTTGTAGATATGCAAGCGGTAAATATACCAGAAATTAAATTTTGAACAAAATAGCCTAATGCTATATTATTGTGATCAGCTTGATTTTAACTGCTGCAGTCGCTTATGTAACTTTCAGCAGACTGAAGCTTTGAATATAAGAATCACTGTAAAATACACAAATTTTTTTCGCTTAATTACAATATTATCTTTATACAAATGTTATGAAAGGACGGTCTATATCAAAATGTCTTTATAATTCATTTATAAATATAAAAAGAAAAGAACTAATAACTTTTGAGAACTGTAAATGTACAATTTAACAACTAAATATGTTTATTTAGACAAATTAGACAAAATACTATGAAAAATATTTAAATTCTTTTAAAAATTTTGGAAGAATTTAAATGCATCGAGTTTCTACTCAACTCCAAGTATTATTCTAAAGTTAAAAAAAATTTTTCTAACGTTGCTGTAAATGCAAAAATGATTTTTCAACTATTTCTCTTGAATATTTACAACATTCTAACTTAATATTTTATTTTCCAGAACTACTTACATTTGAAAATCTAAAATTAAATTTTCGTAAACATAAAATTTAGTTATCCTTAAAAAAAAAGTGTTTTTCCGTAAACTGTAGTCTTAAAATTAATTCTTTTTGCGCTTTATTTAGAATAAGATTAAATAGGATTTAAAAAAAAAAGTAACTGTAACTTCTCAACAAGAAAAAAAAAATTGCAAATGAAAATAATGTACATATTTAATTATCGTCTTTTCTTACATTCAAAATCTTTTTTGGAAAATGTAGTTTTTTTTGAAGACTCTATCTTTAGATCTGAATAAACTTCATTTTGAGATTCTACGAGGATACCTTATAACTACAATATTTTTTGCAAAATGTAATACAACAATATTAACTCCACTTGCACTAATCCCAATTAGGAAGTTGTAAATGGACCGTAAATAAATAAACAATAAAATGGAGAAACATATAAAAAAAAAAGAACTCCACCGCTGATTGTGAGGTGATTAATATTAGTACAATTCCTCTTGGTGACAATTGTTCACTTCAAAAGCCTGTCAAAACAAAACAACGGAAGTGGCTAATTAAGCATAAATTAAAGATTAAATTCATTTTTAATTTGCTAATTGCCGTTAAAGTATGGCGAAACATGCGAATTTCGAGAAATAAAAGTTGATTCACGAAATAAATTCACGTAAAAATTCTTGAAGAATAAGCTGTAATTAATAATTCACTAAATCAACAGAAAAACATTTATATCATAAATTTCTTAAATGTATATTTATTTAACGACATACAATATATAACTAACACTTTTTTTAAGTTAGTTTGATATATAGAAGTCAAGTAAGATATGCAAAGTAAAATTTGCAGAATTTTATTTTTTTTTTATTTTTTTTTTAAATGGACTATTAAAGAAAAAAAATAGATGTAAAGAGTTTATAAAAAATTCTCAAATAATATATCTTAACAAGTCATCGAAAATCGTACGATAGCCTTAAGAATTTGAAATTCCTCAATGTTATTCGTAGTATTGCGATATTACACGAAATATAACTATAGTATACTTCAGATACTACAGTATCTGAACAAATCTACAACTTTAACCTATTTAACCTATTGACTGCAGGTACAGCACTTTTCATCTCAGCCAAAATTTCAATCGAAATCAAGCAATTTTGAACTTTACCCACAGTGAAATTAATGAGTTTTAAATTGTAGATATTTGTTAATTTGCATAGCTTACAAAATATCTTACAAATGACATATCAGTTGTTATTTAAAATATTTTTTCAAAATGCATGTGATGTAAGTGTGCAAGTCAAGCATATCATAAAAAAAATTTCTTTCTTTATATAAAAATTAAGTAGTCATCAATAAGGTCTGGAACTTGATTTTGGTATTTTTATAATATTTATAGTTATGCTTTTGTGACCCGATCTCCACTTCCAACGTGAAGCGAAGTCGGGTGACATCTTTTCCTTGGGGAAGTTATCCTCAATCAGGAGCGGATTGGGCCGCCGGGAAAAATCCCGGTGGGCCGGTGAGTCTGTGGACCGAATCATAGCCTATATTAATGGGCCGATTTTAGGTGTTAGCCCAGGCCGTTTTAACTCCCAATCCATCCCTGCTCTGAAATCGAAGAGTTCTACACATTTTATATTTTTTTTCCTAACTAATACAGATCCCAATACAAGTTTCTACTAGCCAATAGGATTGAAACATGAATGGTTATCAAGATATGGACAAGTTAAACACTGTGTAAAAGCTTCAAGGCTTAGCTTTTGAAATGTAGTGTAGACTGACGAAAGCCAAACTTTCCGAAACATTTAATAGATTTAAGAGGTCATGAATAGATAACTATAAAAACCTTTATTATCTACATTACGAAACTCAAGGGGGATAAAATTGATTAAATATAATGCTTTTGGTTAAAGCTTCCGCGCAGCGAGCCAAGCATCAACGAGTATATTCTGCTGATGATTCCATAATAAGGATGAAACAATTGCACAGAATTCTCGTTGATGTTGGCTCAATGGGCGAAAGCATATTCATTGTCCGGTTGGCGATTTTCTCCCCATTTATGAATGATTTCGGACGTTAAACTTGCTTTCTATTAAATGAAAATAGTCTTAGGTTCTTAAATTTTCTTCTTTATAAGTTAAAAAAAAAAATCGACCTCAAATTCTAATAGATACACGATGCTCCAGAGCCTTTCTTCGTACGGGAAGCAGACAATAGCATCAATCAAGTCTTAGAAGACCATCCTCTAATGACTTCCAAATATTCCTTTCATCGTTTTAGTAAAATATGCTGCAAATTTCCCAGCCTGTTCTTGCCGTCTCTTCGTGATCCCTTTTCAAAATTGCTTCTCACGAAAAGAATGCTTCAGGGAATAAACAGGTGGCAATCGCTTGGCGCCAAGTTGGAATATTCGGATGTGATGGGATGAAAACGGTTTTTAAAAACGCCATTGCACAGAATTTCAATTTTCGATTTGCATCTTTTGTTAACTAAATAGACGGCTGCTTTGATGCCACAAGGATATTGATGTTCCAGTCTATTTATAGTAATTCAAAGTAGTTTTTGCCACTTCCACATATACTTTGCGATTTTTTCTTTTCTAATTACGTGAAAAAAAAAAAAGGAAGTTCATCACTGACTATTTTTAATCTAATTATAAATTCACTAATAACTTTCCAAGTGAACTTTTTTTTACGTGTAGAAATTAATGTAATAAAAAAAAGCAATGACGTCTGCTAATATTGTTTTCTTTGAGAGAAAGAGAAGGAGAATTAGCGATTTTTTATTTTTTTATTTTGTGTAATCGAATGAGAGATAGAATGAAGAGAATTCACCCACATCTTTCTACACTCTTCTTCTTTATATCAGAAGAAATAATAATTAAACGCAAAGCTATTTGAGGAATGGCTGTGAATTTATATTTTTATTATAATTCAATAAGTTACAAAACTGAATGTAGTAATATTTGTACCAAACACTAAAAATAGTTTTTATCATGAATTCAAACAATAAGACTTTAATTCATTAAATTATGTTATTAATGGAATTTCTGTCTATTAATCATTTTAAAATTAAATTTCATTCATTCAAAATTAAATATAGCAGTAATAAAATTAAATTTCATTCATTCTGCTAATAATTTTAATTCACTCAAATGCAATTAACTTTTGACTAAAAATCTCCAGCTATTTAATTACGCTAATTATTATTTAGGTAATTAAATATAAGATAATAATTATTAAGTAATAATAATTTAATTGCATTTTCTACTACATTCGAAAAATTGAAACATAAATCAATTTCCTATAATCAAATATTTCTAATTTTAGCGAAATGCTAAATTACAAAAAAAAAATATTATATAATTAAATATTTCTAAATCACTGTAACGTGAATTATATTACAATAATATAATTTTAAAGATAACTTTATGTAATTTCCAAATTAATTAATGTTTTTATAATGCTTTAAAATAAACTTTACTATCATAATTGCTATACGTATCTTTAACCGTAAATAAATAAAAAAATAAAAAAGCAGAAAATACAACACTAACAATCACTTTTTTCTAAAGAACCCTAAATTCCATTTTTTTTAAATAAATAAGAAATTGATCAGTTATCAATAGTTTTTTTTTTTTTTTTTTTTTACTTTAGTAAAATCATTCTGAAACTTGCTTCGTAAATTTTACACCAATTTATCAACAGTATCGCTGCTGCAGAGACAGCTTAGTTTCGGTGAGATTTTATGTAACATGGTGGAATTTTTGGATATGGCCACCGAGGAAATTGCCATTGCTAGAATTCTCTTCGAAGATCGTCTTTCGACGCTTCGATCCTCGGGAGAATAACCACCCCCGTTCAGCGTCTAGTTACAGAACCCTAATATAATTCGATTTCAAATCCGAAATGGATACTCCAGTTTCAATAGCATGGATCTATGGGAGTATGAAATTACTATGCACTAACGGAATGACAGAAAACGAATCAACACTAAGGGAATGAGGGTTCTCTAGCTCTTGCTTGCTCTCTCTTGTTTTTTTTTATATATGTTCTAATTATTTGTCATTTTTTTTATTATTGTTACTTTCTTGCCGAGTCGCTAACGCTGAAACCCGTTCCCATCCATTTTGCGTAAACAGATTAAAACGATACGGGGACCGCTTGGACAAAATCTCTTCGATGAGCGTGAATAATGGATGAATGTAATGCGATTAACCGATCCGGGGTGATGCTGTGAACAAAAGCTGATCAACGCTATTCCCGCATCCCTTCGTTTCTTCCGTCTCCGAAAGACGTCAATGCCGTTCGATGCTGACTGCGGATTGTGTTTAGGTGATGAAAGAACAGCGGTAGAGATGGAGAGGATGCCGTTCTGTTGAAAGGGAGCGTACTGTCGGAGGGAGGGAGGCGTCCGCCACCCCCCGCCATGAACCCTGTGCGCCAAAAGGATGATGGGGGTTGCCTTGGAAAAGCCATCTCTGCAGGCAGGGTCCAACGACCACCGAGGAGGGGCTGCGGGAAAAGGCGCCCATTACTTTTTTTCCCCATTCTCGGACAGATCCAGTCCCCTTCTGTTTCCGCGTTTCTACGAAAAAAAAGGTCAATCAGATTGAAAAAAAGTCACGTACCTCCGGTTGTGGCGATCTTGCATTTGTGGGATTCAAATCCGAGCGCAGAACGGCGGCACGTCCGTGTACACAACAAAAGCATCACCATCAGCCTCGATGACTGAGGCCCGGGAACATGGCTCACTCAGTCGCTCACTTGCTTCGCTACTGCTGCTGCGGACCAACGGCAGCACTACCCAGTGGAAGAGCGAAGGAGCAACACACACACACACACACACGGATACGACAACGATGGACCAAGCTTATCACGTGAAGAAGCCAAGTGGACAACTAGGTGATGATGTCAATACCTTATTTATCTTTATCGACGGCTTCTCGGTGAGTTTCAGGATAAGTGCGTGGATTAGAGGCGGAGATTAAGACGGATAAAAAAAAGGAAAGAAAGTTCCTAGTGCGTCCGATTGGAGAAAAAAAGTCAACAAAAAAAAAAGATTTCTGGAGAAACTGATGGAAGTTTTTACAATTAACTTCAATATCCGGATTTTTTTATGAGTTCAGGATGTGGAATAATCGATCAAACTGGAGGTGGGGTTCATTTCTGAAGAATTCAAAGGAGGGAATTGCGTTATTTGCGCACTGGCTAAAACTATTACCAGGAGTGGATAATTCCGCGCTGGGGGACCCCTTGTATCACCTCCAGCTGAGAGATAAAACACCAACAAACAACTTTTCAGACAACTTTGTATCAAGATCGCCTCAAGTTTGTTTTTCTTACTGCAAAGCAATAAAGTGAAAGGATTTGGGGCCCTTTTCTAAATCTTCTGAAATTTCGTCCTAATTAAAAATTGATGTTTGACAACTTCCCTTCGATGAGGTATGACAACCTAAATTATATTTCTGACTTTATTTAGGTCCTATAATGGCAGTAAGGAATGCAGTTTTCACAAACATAATTTTGTAGGTATTTACTGAACGGAAAGTAAGTGTCTTAAAAATATTTAGGAATTTTTACACAATTTCTTTAAACAGCTTATTATCTGAAAATTACAATCGATGTATTATACTTAACTGACTTCATTGATTTATTTATACTAAAATATAATTGGATTTAAATGTGTTATAAAATTTGATAGTTTTAAAATTCAGACATCATTTCAACAATTTCTGTTTGTGTAAAGTTGAGTTTCTACAAAATTTTGTAAATTAATTATTAATTTGCACCTAGTTTAACTTTCGCTCTTCTTCAGTATTCATCGTATTGTTAAAATCCTGCGGTGGATTCCTTTCCGCAGGGCCATAAAGGACTAGAAGAGAAGTGTATTTTCAAGGGATTCCGTAGAAATTTCGAGGTATCTCCAACCAAACGGATGAACACAGAGGACCTTTCTGGGATTCGAACTCAACGCGAAGAAAAGCTGAAAATTATCAAGTTAAATAATAAAATAATCGGTAGGTATTGACTCAAAATATGATATTTGATATTTGATTCGCGATTCAAGTATGTGGATCTTTTTTAATCAAGTCATAACAGCAGTTATGATTTTACACATGTACAGTAAAAATTTATTTTATGACAACCCGAGAGAAAGAAACAATTTACTTCAAATATTCTAATTTTAAAATATCTTTGGATTTTATTTATCAGACATCATAAAATTAAAATGTAATTCTATGGATTAAAAGATATGCTAACTTTTTATTTTATTTTTTACGAACGATACATAGTTCAAGAAATAAGATTGCTGTAGTATTCATAAATAGACAATTGGGCCCTATACAGGGTGTTTCAGAAATACTTTTACGTACTTTGGGAGCGGGTTCCTAATACTAAAACAAGAACAAAAGTCCATATAAACATGGGTCCGGAAATGAATAGTTTTCGAGAAAAACGTCTTGTATCATTATTCAATGTAGGTGTGTTTGTTTCTTGTTTTGTGTTGTTGGCACAGTAGGACGCGAGAAAACGTATTGCAAATATTCACAAAATGAAACACGAATAAGTAAATTAGAGAAGGAATAAACGGTGTTGTAAACCAAAAACAACAATTAATGGATCCAGAAATGAATAGTTTTTCGCGCGAAACGCAGTTTGCAGTTATCATTGTATTGTTATAAGTCAAACAAAATAATTGTTGCTGCAGCCGTGTTTAACTTCATTTATCTTCGCTAATTTATTAACATGTATTTTATTCAACACGGTTTATATAAATCCTTCGCTCCCTAGTTTTGCTTAGTTGGGTTTCATAATATGAATATTAGCAATACGTTTTCTCGCATCATACTGTGCCAACAACACAAAACCAGAAACAAACACACCTACACTGAATAATGATATAATATGTGTTTCTCGAAAACTATTCATTTCTGGACCCATGTTTATATAGACTTTTGTTCTCATTTTAGCGTTAGGAACCCGTCCCCAAAGTATTTATGAAACACCCTGTATAGGCATCCAATGGTGTACTTCTGTTTTCAAATACTTATAATATTTAAAAACAATTATTTTAATTATTTTTGCAATAAGTTTGTGTTATCGTGAAACCTTATTCACGATTTTTTTTTTTTTTATTTAAGTAGTTGCAGACAGTTAAGATCTAATGAAAGTAGTTACACTCAATTGCTGCTACTGTCAAACAGACCCGGAAACAATGAATCATTTCTCGGGTGCGTTAAATAGGTTCTCTGTCCTGGGAATTTCCTGTGTTTCTTATGAGAATTTTGAGTTTTCTTATTAATATAAATTTTTACGCAACTTTTCTTTTTTTTTTAAATAACAGTAGTAATTATTACTAACTCTTTCATCTTTTGTGTTGATGCTTTAGTTCCTCTCATTAAATAAAAATTAATGTTTAGATAATTAGACGTTGAGTTACCATCAGTCTTAGTTGTCATACGATTCGTTTGGAATAATTTAAAGCTGGCCATACAATTCAATGAGGTCAGAAAAGATTAAAACTTCATTCTTTCGCCGATTGTTGCAGAACAATTCTATGATAGACAGAAATGTAGAGAAGACATTTTAAGATCCAATAAAGAGAGGTTTTTTTTTTTTTTTTTTTTTTTTTTGTTTAACGTGCTTTGAGCCAATAATTATGACAAGTGCGCTACACTATTGAGGAATATCTTGATTTTTTTGTTAAATACTCAAAGTTATAGACTACATTTAAGTTTCTGAGCTCCTTCGATGTGATTTCGCTGATTAAAAATTCATTATTGGATAAAAAGTAGTAATTTATTAATTTCTTAATATTCTATAATGATTGTATTAAAATCAAACGTTTCTGAAGTGACTGTTTTTAATTTTAAAAAAAAAAAATTCTTAACTTTATAAAAAAAATAACTTACAGTAGAACCCCTCTAATCCGTCACCTTTGGGACTGGGGATATGGTCGGAACGCAAAAAAGGTCGGATTATCAGAAAATACAGAAAAATTCGGATTTACTGCGTTGTCAAGCAGTTCAAGTTTAGGCTTTTTCAATGTTTTGCGATTCTTAAGAGCGTTTTCACCATGTACCGTCACTGTATATGCAAGTAAACAACACAATGGCGTGACGGGTGATGAGTCACCGACGAGTCGGGGACAAGTTCGGCCGGCTCGAGCACGGTCGGATCAACCGGAGTGACGGACCAGCGGAGGGCGGACGAGAGGGGTTCTACTGCAATTTTAACTTTAGCTTGAATAACCTTGTAATAAAATATCTATATCTACATATATATAAAAGAAAATATTGTGGGTTTTTTTTTTTCCTGCCCGCTACTCCTCCGAAATCATAATACAGAAATACAAGCAAGGAATCAAATGTTTGTTATAATATTGAGGATGGCTGCATTTCATTTTTTCATCGACGTGGGTCAACCGGAAGTCACATGACATAAGTCAATTTCTAAACCGTTCATTTTAAATCACCAAAATGAAAGACAAGTTGTTCCTCTCACTGAGATGAACTTTTCACGGTAATCCGATCGTGATCAAAGGTCACGTAACTGAGAAAATGACCTCAGAAACCAAGATCACGTGAGCACTAAAAATTTTACTTGACAGGTTTGCTATTAATAATTAAAGAAATGGAAATTAGATCATAAACAAACACTATTAATTAGTCTAATTACATTAACATTAATGAAATAAATTAGTAATAATAGAAGAATTAAAAAATTTTAGATAAATTAATAACAAAACAATTTACTTAAAACATAATTAGTTTACAAAATAGGCTAAGTTTTTGTTAATCTAAAAGAAACCCAGATTTCACTTATTGACTTAAATTTATATTTTTTAATGCAATTATTTTTTTTATTCAAATCACTCAAAAATCCGAAATGGATTCGTTAATAAAGAAGTAACAACTTTTTGAATAAAATTTTTTTAAATGGAATTTGCAAGTATTAATTCAATATATAAATCTATGAATTAAATGTATAAATAAGTCTATCTCTTACTTGACATTTCCTCAACTACACGTTATCAGCTTGTCAAGGAAGTTTTGTCTACAACCAATCGTATTTTTAGAAATAAATTATCTAACTTGAAGGTCACGTCAATCATCACATGTAACCGTTTGAGATAGGACTCTTTAATGAGCAGCGTTTAGTATTTAATCACCGAAATACAATAAATCTCACTTCACTATTAAACTTACAAAGAAAATTTCACGATAAAGCATTGCATTTTCAAGACTAGAAAAGAAATTTAAGTTTCATAATCGTTTCTAATTCTTATTATGCATCCAAAATGGCCTTTGAAACCAAGAAACTCGAGCTAAGATAATTAGGAATGGGGTATTGTTATAAATGTTTAACGCAAGAAGAACCTTTGGGTTGTTCTTTAGCCTGAATCTTACATCTCAATTCGAAGAAATTATATATGAGGCACAATGAATTTAAAGTATCTATTTATGAAAAACTGCTTATATATAAATGCTTATTTAAAAATAATTGCTTATCTATGAGACAACCTGCCTCTACGTCCTAATATCTTTCGTAGCTGTTTATTTTATTAATTTTTTTCACTCCATTAAAATTAGTCAACTAGAATTATCAGTATTTATTTATATCAAAACAAAACAAAAAAGTTTAGAGTTAAACTTTTTTAAATGGGAATGGTAATGGGCGAAAGGAACTTTGAAGTTAAATTCTAAATTATATTTCGAATTTTTAAAAAAGTATATATTTTCGAATCTTTTCTCTTCCCTTGTGCATCTTGTGAGATGCATTTTCAAAAAATTAGTTGGTTTCGTATTCCCTTAGCAAGGGTGATGCGAGTGGAACCCCCTCAACAGGATCCGCATCTATGGAGGCGCGCCGTCGAGACCTTATATCTGTTAACGCTTGAACCGCTGTGCTGATAGACTTTGCTTGTCTTGTGTTCATATAAAATGCTAACGATGCTAAGATGTATTACGAGTACAAGTCCCTAACATCAATAAAAAGGAAAAGACACAAACTACTTCGCACTAGGCACTAAATAAAGTTGCTTCTATGCATTGTAGATCAGTTGCCAAAATTAAAATAAATAAATAAATAAATAAAGGAAGGAATGAAGGAAAAGATGTAAATAATGCTAATGATGATAATGCTACCTTCATACTTGTATATCGATGTACAGTCAAACTCGGCTATAACACGGTTGTTTATATCGCTAATTCGGATATAACGCGATTTGGTTTGAAAAGGTGTATAATTGTAAAATTGCAAAATTTACCATATTTTCGCCCAAAAAATACGAAAATCGATTGATTTTAGAGAACTGCTCGCGATTTGTACAATCGTCGTTTGTACAAGAACCAAGATGGCGGCGCCAAACCGTAAGAAAACAGAAATATGAAGATTTTGGCTAATGACTTATAACCTATCAAAGTGTTGAAAAGGTAATGATTTATAAATATTTATAAATATAAAATTCTCTCACATCGCTCTGAATGATGTAGGTAATCGCGAAATGACCATTTTAAATCGATTTGGAATCGTGTGGGGGATAATAGGGTTCGAGTATACGACATTTGACATCGCAAAGTAAAAAAAAGCTCGGGCAGATCGCGATCTTCGAGATCTTGGATCCGAAAGATCGCGATATAGCCGAGTTTGACTGTGTATCTGAGCTGAGCTACCAGAGTTATCTTTAGAGGTAGGTTTACTTTACAACAGCGGTTCTCAACCTTTTTTCACTTGCGTACCCCTTGACAGCCCATTTTCATAAATGTACCCAAAATATTACCAAGATGTTTGTAATTACTGAGGTTGCTGTTATGTCAGTTTTATAGGTTGTAAATGAAAATAAATAATGGTATTTAAATAAAGAGTTGAATAAACAATGAGTATGTATTTACATTGTCGTCAAATGTTTAGGGAGGGATAAGGAGGACTTTTCTCATGGTCAAATAACTAAAAAACTGCACTACCCCTCACCGTAACTTTGGGAAAACTTTTACCTTGTCTTTTGTATTACGCTGTTGATATATATGCCTTTTTCTGCCGTTATTCAATTTTTTTTTTCGCGTTCCACAGAACATCCTTCCCCGTACCCCATTTTGGGAAGCGCTGTTCTTTAATATGCATGGAGGAGGAAAACAAAATCAGAACAAAAAGCTTTTAGAAAGCAGCAAGTTCGAGTTGAAACGCACAAGCCACTACATCTATGACCAAAAGAACTCAAAACTACGGTGTTTACCCATTGAAGCTTAAACATACAAGACAGATTTGAATTCTTAGGAGATCTGAGCTGATTTTTGTATTGTCGGATCTATACGAAAAGAAGTAGTTAAAAAAAAATTATGCTCGCTGTAACTCAACTATTATTTAATCTGGAAAATTGAAAGGTTAATGTGTTTTGGTATTAAAATACAAAATCCCTATTGATTTTGATTTATTTAGACCTTCATGAAAGGGCTGCAGGCCAAGAAAAATTACCCGAACTGCAATAACTTAAAACTACTTCTCTTGGAGAACTGAAACTGTAATAGTAGAAAGAACTAGTGATTACCGAGTTGGTACAAACTGACTCCAAAAGTTATAATGTAAAGTTAAAAATTACCATCTCACAATAACGATTGAATCTTGTTAAAGAGGTGTTACTACCCACTTATGTAAAGCCGGACAGAATTGTGGGATTTCTTAAAAACCTATGCAAAAACCGGATTTCAGTTTCTACAACGCTATGGCCAATTTAACCCTTGCATCATCAGCGGCACCCAACGGAAACTTAAGTACCTAATTTAGAAATGATAAAACTTTGCTCTTTTCAATTTATTTTTTATTTTATTTCTTTCCAATGCCAGAACTCTTGGTGCTTTTTGCCATTGGCCTCGACAAGGGGCGAGAATTGATGGCTTTTTTGGCCAAATAATCGTTGTCCAGGATATGCGGTAGGAGACAGCTCAAGTCGTATCGCAGAATAAGAAATCCATGCCGACGCCGGATTCGAACCCCGGTTCCGACACATCTGCCTCAAGGCGCGCTGCCTAGACCACGGTTCTTTCAATTTAAGCATTACACTAAAAAATAAAATTACTAAAAATTAAAAAGAGCATAATCTTACAAGTTAGTATCGAGTAATAGTACATTGTATAATTATATATATATTTGTGTATATAAACCTTAATAAGATGTAATGAAACAAACTTCGAAATTAGGCTTAATTCTCGAATGGAAAAGTCGGATCTATTAGTTTCGCGTGGCGAAGATTTCAGTCAATCAGTGTAATTTAGAAATAGTAAAGAATATAAGAATAAAAATTAACTTATATTACAGAATTATATTAAGTCGGACATTATATATATATATAATGAGATACAGTTTAGAAACTATTAATGTTTCTTTATAAACAGTATATACAACTGTTTATATAGAAACATTAATAGTTTCTAAACTGTATCTCATTATGTTGTGGGAGAGTTTTTACTATGCTGATATTCTAAGTTGGCACATCAGCTGTAATCGTTTTATTTAAAAAAAAAAATTAGTAAATAAATAAACTGCCGAAATTGAACATAATACAGATTTTATTTGCTTTTTTTAATTATACGTTTTAATTATGTAAATTATAAAGGTAACTTACAATAAAGATTATAACTGACTTTCGAATAAACTGTTAAAAAGTGAATGATAATTCTTAATGTAAAGAAATCGAAAGTAATGAATAAGAACAAAAAAATTCACAATTTCTGTGATCAATTTTTTTATAACAAGATCTTTGTTTTGTTTAATAATAACATTTTTTTTTTACTTTGCTGTAGAATCTCATGTATTTTTTTATTTTTTTTTTCTCGCTAATTACTGTTTGTTTTTGTTTTGTTTTTTTCTTAGGAATTTCAAGGACATATCTTAACAACAAAAAAATCATCAAACATCTCTTTGGGATATTACAAATAAGGCACAGACTTAACTTTTAAATCAAACTTTAATATCAGTTTTTCGCATAGAGTTTTCCTCGGCAGAAATGCACGTTTTTAGTTTTTGAAGTTGAAATAAAAGTAGGTTTCCTCTTTTTTGCCGCAGTGACATCTTTTCGCAGATTGCTGCACTTGCGAGATTAAAGAGTTCCAAAGATTCCAATTCCCTCTCGTTTTAAGTTCAACGATCATTTCGTTTTCTATTTTCAAACGGCAACTTTCAACTCAGTTTTTTTCATCAAATGCTATATTCAGAACCAACTGTTTTTCGAACTGTTTTTCCTCCCCTGTGCACGAAAAGGATAAAATATGATAAAATCTAAAGCTTTGGATGTCTACAGTAAGTGATTCAAATTTTATTTACATTTTTTTGTTCGAGAATTTCGGTAACGTTTTAATACAGTAGAAGTCTCCTGAAACTTACAGTTGTAAAATTCGTACAAACTTAGCAATAAAACGCATGTTGAACTTGAGTCTTTCTCAATGAACGGTAAACAAATGCAGAATAAAAAGCTACTAGACATACAAAGGCTAAATGATTTAAGACCCCGGTGTAACATATTTGCTAAAAGCTATCCTAAGAGAATGAAGAAAGTGACTTCTGTAGTAAATATATCCACTTATATAATAGCAGTTTGATATACTTCCTTTCAATCCATTTATTGATAGTAATTTTCTTTAACTTAAATCCATACCTCTTCCTTATAACTTTTCTTCGTATCGTATCATATAAGATCCAAAACATCTTCAACACCAAATATATAAAAAAGTATATATTTATTAACGAATTTTCGGAAAGTTGTCTCAGCCATTGTTATTTCTTCTTCTTTCCTTTGTCATGTTTTAATAATATAAACAATTGTTAATTGCCGTATTACACATCCTGGACATTGTTACAAAATAACAATGAAAACTAACCTAAACTTTCCATTATAACATAATTTCAACAATTTTATTCATTCATTAAAAAAAAACAATTCTTCAAATTTTGCAATTTTGTGTTTCTTATTTGTACTAGATAATATTATATCTCTCGCCAATTTGACTGACTATTTATTTCTAACCCTTCATTTCTATTGATATTTTCATTCTTTGTACTTTTTATAAACAAACTTTCAATAATTCATCCATCTTGTTTTCTTACATTTTTCACCATACAGTATTTTCACTTCCGTACTCATGCTATGATTTAAACAAAAGCAATGTCCTGCTAACTCCGATTTATTTATGAGAAAACAACCAAAATTATGGAAAATTTGTTTATAAGAAATAGAAAGAATGAAAATATCATTAGAAACGAAGGTTTAGAAATTAATAAAGAGTCAGTAAAATTGGCGAGAGATATACTATTATCTAGTATAAATAAGTAACACAAAATTGTAAAATCTGAAAACTTGTTTTTCTTAATGAATGAATAAAATTATTGAAATCATGTTACAATGGAAAGTTTGGGTTCGTTTTCATATGAAAGGAGTATTATTTTGATTGTTATTTTGCAACAATGTGCAGAAAATTGTAACATGGCATGGTTGATGATAATTAACAATCTGTAAATTGTTTATATTATTTAAAACTTGATAAAGGAAAGAAGAACTCTTTCCGAAAATTCGTTAATAAATATATATATTTTCTTACATATTTGGTGTTTAAGTAATTTTCTTTCTTTTTCAACGCTTGGTGATAATCAAACAAAGTATTCCTAACCTCGTGCGCATTTCACTGTAGGCCACAGAAGTATAAAGCATTATATTTAAATATTACAGCATTTCATTCGATGAATTACGAAGGAGATACATTTTAAAGTGAAAGAACGACATGCAGTGATCATAAGGTTATACTATGAATATGAAATACTGCGATTCTGCACCGTAAAGACCATGACATTTATTTTCTTAGATTAAGATTCTTAATAGGGAAGTCGACATAGTGAGACTCTTGGTACTTAAAAAAGAAATAAAAACGGAATATGCAGGACTCTGAACATGATAACAGACGTAAAATAGTTGCGATTACCATTCTCCGAATGAGTACTACTTAAAACTAGCTTTTATTAGTCGTAATTTTTCAAGATTAATTTTTCTGCCAGGATGTGCAAAATTAAAAAACAAAAACAAAAAAACATAAAATTGTAGTTTGTTCATAATAATGAGATCTAAAAAAGATATTTTTTTAATGGACGTTGAGTAGTTTAAAAAAAGATGTAATCTCCCAATTCACTTTCTAAATAATTGATTGTTAATTTATTAGGATAACGACCGGACTCTTGAAACACTGACTTTATATTCCCAAATGGCAGCATTCATCATCAATAAAATTTTAGATTTTTAAGTACACTACAACCTAGTTTATCCGGACTAACTGGGACCAAAGGCAATCCGGAAATTCGAAAATCCGGATAATCCGGGTAATATGGGTAATAAGCAAAAAAATCCTTAAATAAACAGATTTACCGTTTATTACGATAAAAAAACTGTGTTTTGTAGCTTCAACGCCCTGTGACACTCTAGTAAAGCTTTCGACAAAAAGCATTTTATTACCATAATTTATTGTACAATCTATGCAGGAACTGTACATTTAATCAAAATAAAAAGCGAATGTTTGGCATACTTATAGTTATGTTCTTCTTATCATAGTTAAAATTATTATCTTTGTGAACGTTAAATAAAAAAAATAAAAATGTCTACAAATCTGATCCGGATTATCCGAAGATCCGGATCAACGAGGGCCGGATAAACGAGGTTGTAGTGATCTCGATTAAGGAGTTTTGTATCAACATTTACTGTTCGTTTTTAGTCTCTTGCACAAACACCATAGGTCGAACATAACCAAATTCAATGAACATATTCTTAAGGGGAGGGGAAATCCATTGGGACGATTTGGAAGCCTAAGTTCAAATCGTTCTCTAAGTGTTAAAAAAATACAACTAAAGATCTGAAAATTTAAAATATGACAGATTAAATATGAATGAATCATATTCTCCTGTTCTTGATTTTTATCTGATAACTGAATTATCTACATTTAAGCTCAAAACACGATAATTTTCCGAAAGAATTTGCATTCTTTTAAATTATTTTAGCTTAAAAAAAACTCCCATTTCTGATTCTATGAATAAAATAAAGTAATAATCTATTCCCTGAATTCAATATTTCCTTTACTTTTCCAATAGTTGAATTTAAAAAAAAAATAAAAACCCTAAATTTGGTAGTTTCGATTTTATGGCTTTTATCTTTTTAAAATTCAACTATTGGAAAAGTAAATAAAATATTGAATTCAGGGAATAGATTCTTATATTCATAGAATCAGAAATGGGAGCTTTTTAAAGCTAAAATACAGTAAAACCCCGATTATCCGAGTTTCCGCTTTAACCGAGCTATCAAATATTTCTAGGATTTTTTTTTTTTTGGTTCTACATTTTCCATTTTTAAAACTACCGTAAAAAATTCTGAACTTGATCTCACCAATCAACGAAGAGGATATATGTGACTGGATAAACGCTGACGAACAACAAGATATTACAGATGAAATGATCGTCAATAAGGAAAATGAATCTAGCGATGATGATGAAGACAGTGACGATGAAAATCGACATACGAAAATCCCCAATACAGATGAACTTAAAGCTATCGAAAGTGCTATTGAATACATAGAACAAGAAGAAGTGACAAAAGCAATCCTGTTATCCTTAAAAAAATGGCGAATCTTTGCTGCAGAAAAACGCCAAAGTAACGTCAAACAAAAAGCAATTAAGGACTTTTTTAAGTAAAAGAACTCTTTAATTATCGTAACAATATGAATTGCATGACTGTGGTGTAGCTGCATAACTTTTGTATGTAAACCTATACGATTTATTTTATTTATAATTTTCTCTTTAACCGAGTTTTTCGGATATCCGAGTTAGTCTTGGTCCACATTATTTCGGATAATCGGGACTCTACTGTATTTTAAAAGAATGCAAATTCTTTCGAAAAATTAGCGTATTTTGAGCTCACACGTAATTAATTCAGTTACCATATAAATATTAAGAACAGGAGAATATGATTCATTGATATTTAATCTGTCATATTTTAAATTTTCAAATTTTTAGTTGTATTTTTAACACTTACAGACCGATTTGAACTTAGGCTTCCAAATCCTCCAAACTGACTTCCGCCTCACCTGTAAGTCTCAAAATTTCATCTTTAAAAAATATCTCGGAATTATCTTGGATTACAGATGGATAAGCAAACAAAATTAGAGTGCAATTTTAAACCGAAATATTTAAGTCTGTTTTAAGGTTTAATATATTAATATTAAATTAAATATTAAGATTTTTAAAGTAAATATTAAATCTTTTAAATATTTCAGTAGTAATACTAAATAATTCAAGCCTTTCTGTTTTGGTTTCTCGATGATTGCAAGGATGCTATAAACTCCTTAAATGACAGCCATTAGAAATTATTGGGAAATACACTGATTATATTTTTGATGATAAATATAATGAAGTATCCATTCAATTTCTAACCCAGTCCGCTTTAATTTCAGTTAATAAATTTTCCTCCACTACAGTGAACATCGATTGTCGGGGTTAATTTGGTTGGAGGAGGAAAGCGCTGCACTGATAACCCTGGAAGAATTTAAAGTTTGCTGTAGCAACAATGGAATTTCGTAAGAAAAATTTAAAAGATCGCATAAAAATGTAAACACTGTGTACATTGTTGTTGAAATACCTTAGTATTTACATGTTGTTTTCTTTGATGGCATCCGTTTACTATAAATGGGAATATAACTTATAAAATAAACGTTTTGTTCTTATGATACTAGGGATGGGTAGTTCATTGAACTAGTTCGTATAAAAGAACTAGTTCAATGAACGACCTAGTTCAAATGAACTAGTTCATGAAAAGAACTATAGTTCACGAACGACCTAGTTCAATGAACTAGTTTGTTCTTTTACCACTCCACTATTGGCTATTGGAATTGGTTTATTTCGTTTTATATTACGGATTTGAGAACCTTTTTTTTTTGGTTGTGAAGGTAAAAAGAACGACTTAGTTCATTTGAACTAGTTCAATTAAAAGAACTATCTCAAAAGAACTAGTTCAGTAAAAAGAACGACTTTGCCCATCTCTATATGATACCGTTCATTAAGTGTAGACGTAATTTTCTAATTTCTTCTACTTATTAAATATATAAGAACAACACAATCATAAGCAGAGAAAAAAACAGGTTCCCTTTACTTCTGTTAACTTCATTGAGAAAAAAAAACACTGTACTTACCTTAATGAAGCGAAGAAGAATGCAAATCACCACAAACGTTATTCTTTCGTCTGTCACGATAGAAGCACTGGGGCTTTTCATGGTAGAGTAGCTGCTGCACAAAACTCACTTTAATACGCCGCAAAAAAAAAAGCATTTCTTTTGAAATATTATTGAGGTATTTTTTTTAATTGAATACTTCAGTCTATTTTGTTTTTTATTTTTGAGTGAGCCAGTAATGAAAATGTGGCGCTTAACAACGAAATTATGCTTTTATGCATTGTTACCGGTTTTTCCAAAGTTAAATAAAAATCAGAGATAAATAAATTTTGCACTCTAGCTAGAAAAGATATCTTTATATTAATTCTATATTTGAATGATTTTTTGCATAATTTAAATTATCTTATTAAAGAATTTATAAATAATAATTTCCCAATTAAAATTGTAAATAAATATGTTTTGCAATTACAGCATAAATTCAAATTTTAAATTTATAAAAAAATATAAAGTTAAAGATATTTTTATTTTCCATAATTTTATTTAATCATTTGAATTCTTCTAGATAAGATTTGTTGGTTTATAATCATTTAAGTTATGTTATGACAACTCAAAATTAAATCCTTAATTTTAGGAAGTTTTGAGTTTGATTTGGTGACTGTCATCTTTTTTGGTTTGTTTTTTTTTTTTAAATAAATTTAAATACTAAATATATTTAATACTTAAAAAACTAGAAATAATTTAAAGAAATAAAAAAGAAATAAAAAAAGATTATATAAAATAAAAAAAGAGTAAGATCTTAAAATATTGCGTTTTTGTTTTTCTAAATTTTCTAAATTTTAATATCTACTATTGCCACTTATGCCGCTGATAACGTGAGAATAGATTGGCCGTATCTTCACAGAAACAGTGATATGATTTTTATATTGGTATTTTTCAAATTTCCCAACTCTGTCCGGCTTTATTTATAAATATATATATATCTAATGTCCAAACTGGAAGCTCATCCTTCGAGTTTAGAAAAGCAAAGATATCAATCAATCATTTGCAATTTAAATTTAGAACGTATAGAATATAAGAATAAAAATTAACTTATATTACTAAACTATTATAGCCGGACAGTGATATGAAATTTGAAATTTCTTAATTTTAATATTTAGGTAAATTTTAAATTTTAGATAATTAAAAAATCTAAATTAAGGAGAGCAAGGTCTTAATTGTTGCGTTTTTACTAATTAGTTCTAAATTTTGCCGCTGATGACGTGGTGATCGAATAATCTGTTTTATCACCATGGAAGCGGTGAACTGAAGTTTGAATTGGCAGTTTCAGACAGCGATTTGTTCTTTACATTGGTTTCAAATTTCATATCACTGTCATATATATATATGTGTGTGTATTGGCTGCTAGATATTTTAATCAACAGTTACTTCAGTACACAACAATGAACTTTTATACTTCTATTTCGCCTCAGATTTGTAGACCAATAGACTCAAATTTGTAGATAGCTAATAATAACACTAGGTACAATATTGATGTATTTGTTAGGTAGCTGCAAGAATAAAATTTTTATTATGGTGATATAACAAAAAGTAAAAATGAATCAGTTACATTGTTCGCCACTTAACAGAAATCGAAACAAAATATAGCATTCTTTGTCTATGTCAATGCGAGAAAACTGTGATTTCTTTATTTTCTTTAATCCTTGCTTGAAGCTGGGAATAAGGGAAAGGTTAAACGAAAGGGAAGGGTAGAGATATAACCATGGAAAAGCACTTAAACTTCATTTCTATTCATTTTCATGGAGCCTGATTTTCAATATGAAAATATAAATCAGAGGTGCACAACCCGCAGCCCAGTAATGTCAAACTTAAAATTAAATTTGAGCCATTACACTGCTGATGCATTGAAAAATGTCAAAACTTGCAATGGCATCTGTCTCAGACTTTACTATTGGAATGTTGGTAGGAAATTCAACTAGTGCATTATTTGATAATTTGAAGATTATGTATATTACTTATTATTAATTATTATTAGAAATGGCACTGTCAAAGCATTAATTAGTAAGAAGTTTGTATAAATTACATGTAGTAGGCCATCCTCCTGTCTCCCCCTAGTAAGTATGAGATAATCCAAGAAGAATCGATTCCAAGCGGTTATGGCAAAAAGTGATATTTTATTCCTTTTTGAATGAACTCATTATTTGATAGCGCGCGAACAAATAACATAAAAGTAGGGTTGGATATTGGGGGATCAGCAGTAGTCCACTGGTTAGCGTTCCTGACTGCGAGGATGAAGGTCTTCGGTTCGAATCCCATGCAAGGCGAAAAAAAATAAAAAAAATAAAATTTTATAACCAGCAAGGGAAAACTGCGTCGGACAGACTGACAGAGAAATAAAAGATTTTAGTAATGTAGATTATTAATAATTATTATTATAAATTACATTATGAAATCATTAATTAATAAGATATAGTAAGGGCTGGAGGATAGGACACTGCGGTCCTCCATCAGAACTTTTATAAAAATATTGGCCTTTCGGACTTCCAAAAATTTTGTACATCTGGTATAAATATTTCAATATTGGTAGATAGATGATGCTTCACTGCATTGTACAAACGCTGTACAGAGAAGACCAACTCCCATTACAAAAAACAGTGGGGATTACAGGGTAAAAAAATGTGAAAAAATCTCAAAATCTGGACATTTTAGCTGACGGAAATAAAATATTTAAAATACAAAATCTCAATCTAAAAAGAAAATTAAAAAAAAGAATTAAGAGCATAAAGAGTTAGTAAAAGGATGAGAATCCTTCCATGGAATATCTTTATGATTCAAGTCGGGACAGTGGATCAGAGCGGAGTCAACACGTCCCTCTTCAATGGGGTGCTTGCGTGGGGGCTTTGCAGGAACAGTGGCACCTAATCCCAATGACAAATGACGGAATTTGGTGAAAATTATCCCCACATGGGTCACTGATGTGAAGGAGGTAGATCTAAACGGCGTTGTAAGATTCAGAGCACGTACTACATTGTGACAGTTAACAAAAGTCATGCAGTCATTCTGTCAAACAATCATCGTCCCACTACACTAATCTATCCATTTTTTCTTATTTTGTTTTTTGTTTTTTTAAGAAAAATGTTTTGGTAATAAATGCAATCTTTACTTCTCTACGCATTTTACCACTAATTTATCAATCATTAACAGAAAATTCAAAAGACTTATAAATTGCTGTGATTTATTATCTTTCATCCATTTAATTTCATACTTAATCTAAATACTGGTCGGTTTATTTTAAGATCAGATCATTTTTATAGAATTTTTTTTTTCAAACGAGGAAAAGAAAAAAAAAACAAACATCATAATTATGTCATCTAAATCGTAAGATTGTTTATTATATTAACTTATTGCAATGCCTCAATTGATAATAAAAGCTTTGCAATTACAAAGCTTTACTTACAAAGCACATTCGTTGAGTAAAACTCCGGTGGGAAGTTTTATTAACTATTAAAGTTGTATATACATTGTCCGGCCTTTATTAGGTACATCTACCTAGTAGCGTGTTTGCCTTCTTCATCTCTCAAAACAGCCTGAATTCGTCGAGGCATGAATTCTACAAGATGCTGAAAACGTTGTTGAGGACATGAGTGTGTCACGCACTTCCTGAAGATTTGATGGAGGTGTAGACCTGGAACGAACAGCCTGTTCCAGTTCATCCCACAAATTTTCAATCGGGCTGAGATTCGGGGACTGAGTGGGCCACTGCAGCAAGGAAAAGTCATCGTCATGTTCCTCACTATGGATGCGGGCTTTGTGCACCGGCGCATTATCCTAATGGAAGTAGCCATCTGCATGAGGATAAACTGTTAACATGTACGGTTGTACTTGGTCAGCTACGATGTTTAGGTATGCTCTAGCATCCTGACGTGCCTCCACAGGTATCAATGGATCGAACGTCTGCCAGGAAAACACCCCACACCGTGACACTGCCCGTACCATTTGTGCGCACAGCAGGGGTGTACCTAATAAAGTGGCCGGACAATATATATATGTATATGTTTTATAGTTATGACACACAGAGGTTTTATATATATATACATACATGACATCTCTCAAGTGGCAGTGCAACTGTCCAAGTTTTGTGCGTCAAATTCCCTCAAAATTTTTAGTATCCACCGTAAAACGAAGCTAATTACAATCTATAGTGTCAATTAATGTACAGAATATCTTCAAATATACATGAATTATTCTTATCGGAATTTTCAGTTAACCGAGTCATTATTACCAAGGAATTGGGATAACTACGAGTAGTTAGCAGTTTACTAGTCATTCCCGTCCATTTCTCTTTGTATCCATTTGTTGTCGAAGATTTTGTTTGATTTTCAAAATATACCTTTTATTCTTTTCGTGGATAAGGTATTAGGTTTGCATTTGCCTTCAAGGACTTATCCGAATTTCCGATTATTCGTAAGAGAAATTAGTTCTATCGCAAATTGTTGTATATAAATAAAATTCGTAAATAACAATTTATTTAAAATAGGCAAAATAACCGCTATTTTTCCTGAGTTACCAGATACTCCACAGAGGCTGAATGTTTCTTTTAGCTTAGAAAGGAAAAACTCTTTGTTTTTGAAAATGGCGACCACAAACAAAAACAGCAGTCAAAATTTATCGAAAGTGACTACGGTTTATTCTCCATTCAATCTGTCTTATATTTTTTTTCCTTGAGAATTCATTTTGATTGACAGTAATCTCTTTTATTGCAAACATTTTAATACTTTAAAAATATTTCGTCAATCTTAAAGATTTTTTCGTTTTCTTTTTATTGAAAAGAAACACATTTTCCAGAAAACCAAGTTTCTCTTTTTTTTTTAAAAAAAAATCAGAATTTTTTTTTGTTCCTATCTGTAGACGTGTTGATCGATCGGCGGATCTACTCCCACGCAATGTCACCGAAATGATGGATGCTACTTTAAATGAAACCTACTTTATGGCTCTGGTATCCCAAAGGCTGTGTTAAAAAACCTTTAAAAGCCCGTTATTTAAATTATTTCCAGTTAATTGTATAATTAAAATGAATAGACGGCTGTAGAAGAATTAATTGACTAGCTTTTCTTAACTGCATTCAATTTAACAGAAACAATTTTTTTTTTTTTTTACAGTAAGTAGTATGAATTCTTTACGAAATGTACATTAAAGATTGTTACAAATTTACAGTTCATTTCAGACGTATTTAAACTGTTATTAAGTTGTTTATAATGACGCTGATGAGTACTTTATTTCAGTACCCACCTTAACAATGAATTTTAAGTAGCACTATTTATCGTTCAGGCGACAGAGCGGAAAGAAAGCATACGTCAACGTCTTGCAATGGACCACATAAATCTGAAAATGGTCTGAACTGTTGAAGAAAGAAAAAAAAAAAACACCTATGATTGGAAGTAATAAATCAATAAGCTATCAATGCAATCGTAACTATAATAAATTTTTACTCGTATAATAATTTTTACGAATATATCCACAGATTGTTGACTGGTTGACAGGTTGCTACTCGGAAATACAATCCGTCGTTTCCTGGACGAAAAATTAAATTTGATCTCAGATTTGATTTCACTTCGCTTCTATCTTAACACATTTCCGGATGCTATTCGGAAAAGCTCGCGATGTTTTTTATCAAAAAAAAATATATATATATAAAATAAAATAAAATAAAATAAAGCTTAGCGGTCTAGACGGCGCGGCGTCTGCCGTGTGGCCGATGTATCGGAACCAGGGTTCGAATCCCGGTGTTGGCATGGCTGTTTCTTTCTTCTTCTGTGTTTCGTCCGTTTCTCCCTGAGACTTACTATCTCAGGGTTATCCTGGACGGGATGTGAATCTCATCCCTCCCTTCTTTCACTAGCTTCGCGCTGGCGTTGTCAGGTTGAGCTAGTTCCGTGGTCCCTAGTTGGCCACATTCCTTAAATGAAGGAAGGAAAATAAACCTAAATTTTTCCAACTAACATCTGAGTCAAATAACTCCGTATGTATTGTTATCAACTGATGATTAGAACGTTAGATAATCATTGTATACAATTTTTGTGGTTATAATTTTAATAGTTTTACAATAGATCGGATCGATAAACAGAGAAACTTTCTAAACCATATTTATATATAAAGATTGTACGTAGAGCTTCGTCAGTAGCTTGCCTTTAGTTATTGTCGACTACTAAATCTACCCTTTGTTAAGCAAAATTTATAAAAATTAAACGTTTATTTTAATTTTTTTTTTCAAAAATTTATTTCTGTTCATTTAAAAATGTTTTCAGAAAAATGATTAGAAATTTTTTAGTCAAGCAAAACAACGGAGAGTAGGAGTTATAAGATAAGTTTACAAATTGACATCAGCCAATATTCATAACAAAGAAGCGCATTAAACACATTGAATTACTAATATATATATATAAAAAAAAAAAACCTGGAAGTTTATTTAGCTTCGAGATAAATCACCAATCAACAAACATAGGAAAATAGATACAAAGCCATTGTTTTTAAAATAAAAGATAATCGCAATTTATATTTATTCAATTGTTTGAGGTTTGAATCAATCGACGTTGATGTGGGAAGCCTCAGGTCAATGATTGAATATTTAAATAATTGGTGATTTGTTTGATCACCGTTTTCAAATAGCAAATGGATTATTAAATTAAAGTAGATAAAGGATTAAAACAGAATATCTTTTACATTTTTATGAATAAAGAATACCCTTCATATACGTCTCGTTTTATAGTTTTAAATTTTATATATGTGGGGTATAAATGAATATTCGCAATAAACTTCTAGCGCGTATAGAGTTGTGAAAATGGAACACTTTTTTAATAAGGAACATGGGTCCGGAAACGCACCGATTTCCCTTTTACATCCCCTTTTTTATTCATTAATATTTTGAACGGTTTGGCAGGTTTTCCTTAATGCAGGGCAGTAGATTGTTGCGTATACTATGGTTGTCGTTAGCACAACACATAATGATCATGTAAAATCAGTAAGCGTTATTACATGCTCAATTGCCTGTCATTGTTTACTGCAGTTTTTTTCAAAGATATCGAATAAGTTGGTGGTCATCACTTCGAGCATATCTTATAAACATGATGCAACAATAACCTCCGGTTAAGTTTACTGGTTTCACGTGATCTTCGTGTGTTGTGTTAACAATAACAATGGTATACGCAATAACCTACTGCCCTACGTTAAGTAAAACATGCCAAACCGTTGAAACTATTGAAATGCATAAAAACGGCGGTGTAAAAGGGAATCGGTGCCTTCTCGGACCCATTTTCCTAATCGAAAATTGTTCCATTTTCACAACCCTATGCGCCCTAGAAAGTTTGATGCTTGTATTTATTTACACCCTGTTTTTGTATTTTGATAAGTATGGCACGCAGACACAACCAAAATATTATAACTTTTTTTTTTTTGTCACCCAAAGTTTTGTTTTTGATAATATTTTAAGACTACTTCACAGACATCAAATGCATTTTCATATTAAATTCTCTTTATGGTTTTTAACTAGATTCACAGAGTTAAATGATTAAAAAAGTACAAAATCGTTGTTCACATATCGAAGCTCATTTTGCTTCCTAAGGCTACAACTTTAAAATTAACATCGTTTTACTGATTTTAACTCAGTTATTTCGTATTTAAACGTAACTTATTTACCTAAAAGTTAAATATATAAAATCTATATTATATTTATTAAATATATAAAAATATATGAAAAGTTAAATATATAAAAAAAGTAAAATATATAATATATAAAATAACATAATTTACAAGACCACAAGATAGTTATAATTAAATGTTGATGGGTTTGTTTGTTTTTTCAAAAAAGCATTCGTAAAATACACAAACTAGTAAATTCTTATTCTTTTAATTTAGTAAAAGAAAAAGTTCTGATGATTTCCTGTTCTGTTTTCAGAATCACTTTATGTTAAATTTTATCAGAACAATGGCATTAATAAAATAAAGGCAAGTTTCTCTACCTGACAGAAAAAGACCCTTTTTTAAATTTTCCAATTAAGAGTTGTCCTAAATATCATTATGGTTGCAATCAAAAAAGTGTTGCAAAGTATTCAATAATGTTTATCCTACATTAAAGATTTCGAATTGTCTTCATTACTGTTATTTTAATTAAGCAATATAAATACCCATAATTCTTTGCCTTGGTCTATTTGAGTTTAAAGTTTCAAGTGTTTCCGCTTTCCTAAACTGTTGCAAACCTGTGGATAGCTTCAGCTGATGAGTACGAGACAGCTGATTTATAGTCTACTGAGAACTACAAAAACTATATAAGAAAAAAAAAATATCTTATTCCTATACGAGATAGTAGCTTTGCCAAGTTAATAGTTTTGCTAATAAGCATTAAGATTAAACAAGGTAGGGAAAGCGATTAGTAAACCAATCACAATGCTGCGCAACGTCTTCCGATAAGAAAATATAATTGATATTGATTTAATTTCCTTATTATTATAAATGTGATTGTCGCGAATGCAAAAGGCGCAATTGTTGCGATTATTGTGATATTGTTGCGATTGTTGTGCTTGTTGTAGAGCTGTATTATCAATGTGACTGTTGCGCATGCAAAACACGCAATTGTTGCGATTGTTTTGATTGTTGTGCGTTGCATTGTGGGATACATGTCCCCAGACAAAACGGGATTATAAGTCTTCTGATCCTTATCAGAAGACTAAAAACAAGTATACTATCTAAATTAACATTATGGTCATGACAGTGAAGCAGGGTAGATGCTTCGGTGATTCTCGGTCCAACGAAACGCAGCTGGTATCACGGGGTCAAGCCGATCTTGAGAATGAATCCAAGTCTCCATGTCAAAGAAGATTAGGTGAATCCGTGGGCTCGTCGGAAGGAGAAACAAGCCAGAAAGAATCCTGAATCTCTAAGGACCAAGCTTAGAACATCAGTCCGTGGATAAAGAGATCCACACAATGTATATTAAAGGGTGCAGAATTTTCCTATGGGCTAACTTCCTAAAAAATACATTGTAACTGGCGATTTTAAAATTTAAAATTTAAAATCCCACACGATTTTTTACATTGGAGACCTGTGTCCTCTACTTTTTTTTCACTGCACCATGTGGGAAAGAAATCGGATGCACTGATTTTTTGGTGAATATTTTTCACCAAAAAATTTTAGGAATTATTTTTTTCCAAATTACATTTTTATCTTCGATAAAATATTTTTTTTTAAATTACTGTCACAAAACCCTTGGTGTTAGTCTTAAATAAGAAAAGAAATGAAAATAAAAAATTTATAGTTCATTATAACAAGGGTCTTTAGATGTCTTAGGTTTCTTACAGCAAACTGTCTGCTTCAATGGGTTGTCGTTCTTTGATCCTACACTTGGGTCTATGACAGTTTGTGAAAGGACTTGGTTTTATATCAAAAAAATTGTAGGATAAAAAGCGACAACCCATTGAAGCAGACTGTTTGCTGTAAGAAAACTAAGAAATCTAAAGACCCTTGTTGTAATGCAAAATCTTTTTGGGAAATCAGAAGAACCTGTTTATAGTTCATTGTTTGCTCTTTAGATTGATGCCATTTACTCTTCGTTCTTTTTTAAATAAAACTACAATACCGTTTTGATATGGTTTTATTAAAAATCAAGATTGATAAAAACTAAGATTGATTTAAAATATCAAACATACTTAAGACAGGTTTGAAAGAATTTAGGAATTCACTTTTACATGTAAATTTACAAAAATGAATTCAAATATTAAAAAACAAAAATACAACTAAATGAAATAGGCTGTGATTATGTTCATGTGTAATTGATTTATAGAAGATTGATCTTTCTGTTTCCTTTCAGTTAATCTAAAAATTATTGTTAAAGAAAACAATATCATATTTGTAAACATCTGTCTAGAATTCTGTAAACTATCTAACTCTGTATGTAAAAATAACCAAAAGAAAGAAAGTTAATAAAAATTCATGTGTTCAAAACTTTTACGATTCACAGACAATGGATAGAAAAACAGCGTGATGACAATCACAGTCGAAAGCTTACAAGCGGAAACCCTGCTGAGATCTCGATGAAAATGAAGAGGATGAGGCAGAGAACGACAGAAGATCACAAGCAAAATAAGACCGAGTGCCGACGTAAATATGAACTTACATCATTCAAAATAAAAATGAAAAAAAAAAAAAACTGCCGTAACTATATTCTATTCTACTAGGACATAATATAATATCTTTAAAGTTACTACATTCAGGTTGAAAGCAGCATATAAAAAGGCATATCTGGATAATAGCGTAGATATTCCATGAAGTCGGAAATGTAGGATTTCAAAGGATAATTTAAAGTTTAGTTAAATAAATATTGTTAATTAAAACGCTTAATAAATCATATCAATTTTAATATTACATGATGTTGAAATAGTAATATAGAGTCCGTCATCTGATCTGTGGTTAACCATAACTAGATGAAATGCTATTTCAATAAGAAACAAAATTGCATTTTTTAAACA
>JAFIDM010005346.1:37605816-37628539 GCA_023159025.1 Thereuonema tuberculata
ATCATATCAATAAGGAATTCCAGTGAGCTATTGCTAGTTTTTATTGAACTGATTCAATTCCTTATGGAAGGTTTTTTTATATGGCTTTACGGGTCCATCAGGAATAGCGATTATTATTTTTTTTTTTTTTAATGAAGAGGTGGATATCGATGAAGATTTCCGTTGAAGAAAAGGATTATTAGAAGCACCTGAAGGACTGGAATTGACCTGCGGCACAATGAAAGATACATTTATATCTTTTTTTCAGTACTTTCCATATAATTCGGCTCTTATATTTTTATCCTATGCAAGTAAAATAGCTACTGAAGTAGTTCGCTGATATTTCAGAAAACATGGCAGGAAAAAAAAACGGAAAACAAAGTTAACGCTGAAATGGGAAGCACTACAAAGCAGAAATCAACAAGGATACTGAACGAAGTATATGTCGAATACTAAGATCATCTTAATAGGCAAAATGAGATTAAATAAAAATGACCAAATGACCAACATATCCATCGATAACGTTAGAAGCAGAATCACACAATGGGAGACCAAAAGGTAGCCACTACTTTTAGTAGTACTAATTAATAGTAGCAGAATTAATTACATTAATTTTTTTATTGATGCATGTTTGGGGTCGTCCATTAATTACGTGAGGTCAAAAGGGGGAGGGGGGTCAACGAAAATCTCACGTCAACTTTTTCATTCCGAGAATGTACGTATTATAAGAGATTACATTATTTTGTAATATTGACTTTTTGAAATCTCACGTGAGGGGGTGGGGGAGTCCCACCACATCTCAGCAAGGGGAAGGGGGGTCCAATTTTTTTAAAAAACACCCCGCGTAATTAATGGACCCTTTGCTGATCCTCGCACTTTTACTTTCGCAATACGCAGACGTCGATTTCAGTCGTATTTCTTCAGGAAGCCGATGTTTCTTTCAATGATTTTTCTGACTGCAGTTCGTACATTGTATTAGCTGTATCTAAGATTCAATGGCACCTACGATTTCCTGTTTTACCACAGAAAATATAATCCTTTTTCTCTGAATTATTTATCTGTTCACCAAAAACTGTTCAACTATTAATTACTTGATATTTAAAGGCAATGTTATACCTTCTCCAGATGTCAAGAAATTTTGATGTAATTTTTTAAACTTTATAATCACGATTTTATCGATTTTGAAGATCAATAATCGCTAATTTCCATTTTATTTAAAAACAAATCTGTACTGTTCCATGCAATTTAAGTAATTCCACGAATGCTTAAAATGTATATGCCAGCAAGACATTTCATCTCTACCTATATTGAACATTTCGCATCCACCGAGTAGCTTTGCTGTATAAACGACTTTTTCGACAAGAGATTATTCAATCCACAATGAATAAAATATCACTACTCTTACATTACATTAAGCGGTAGCTAAATCTGGCCTGGTGTTTTTTTTTTTTTTTTTAGCATATTCAAAAATAGGGGATTCATTTTGACCTTACAAACGACTCCTAAGTCTTTATTTCCAACACTGATCAATCAAAACATATCTCCGAGCCAATGATTTTTAGTTTTGCCACTAAAGCTGTTCATTCTGTACGCCAAGAAAAATTTTCTTTCAATTGAGTAGATGCCTATTGTAACTCTTTATTAACTTAGTCTTTCTGTATGCTCGAACTTTCTGAAATAAAAACAAAAAAATAAAAACAAAACTTTGCTCCACAATGCTCCATTAAACTCTTTAAATAATTAAGTTCCTTCCAAATCATTCAGTCAGCTGCTGAAACGAGACGGTCAAAGACCCATGATTCGTCGATTTAAAAATCTGTTTTCTGATTTCTAGAAAACTAGAAATCTCACTAGAAAAAACGAAAAAAAAAAAAGAATACAGAATCAAGCAAGCTTGTAAAATTTATACCAAACTAAATTCAGACGACAGATTTGCTTTAATTTCTAACTACAAATATAATAGAAAATAATCCTAAGACAAAAAAAACTAGCAATCTATGGCTAGTTATAAAACTGTTACCGATATAGCAAATGATTTTTTTTTTAAACAGTTTTCGGAGGTTACTTGCATGGATACCAAGGTGAAGTGTCTTGTGGCTGTGACCTAATAAGATATCTACAGCATCACAAACATCTGTTGGTAGAAAATTCTTCCCTGCCAAGAATTGTCCAGATCGCGGAAAAGATAATTTATTGGAGATAAGTAAGGTATATGGAGGATAAGAAGTGTTTCATACTACAATTCATGGAGTGTCTGCAGTCTCCCTCCGTAAGTCCAACCCCTCATCATCATGGAAGAAACAGTATTATGGATCGCCTGTTAGGACGAGTACAGTGGTAACTTTGTTCTCTTGACCAACAGACACTGAAATACACTGCGGGCCATTAAAAGTGCAACACTGCTTAAGACAAAGAGCTATCAAAGCCACATTGATTATGATTACAACTCGGTACGATTTGTGGAACATAAGGAAATCTATCACATGTAGCCACCATGGGCGGCATTAAAGTCTGCTACACAGCCCCCGCGGAAAGGAAGAGATGTTGGATATACATTTGGGGTATGTTAGTTCATGCGGTTTCAACATGGTGACTAAGTTCATCTGTTATAGCCATCGGTGGTCTGTGGTATGCCAGGCATTGTGCGATCATGGACCAGACATGTTTAATAGACTAAAATCTGGTGAATTTGCAGCTCATGGAAGAAGTTGAACATGGTAGCCATCCAGGAATTGTTGGATGTTGTGTACCACATGCAGTCACACATTATCCTGTTGGTAAGTGGCCCTAGGTAGGCCCAGAACAACAGGCTTTAACACCTCAGAAATGTAAAGGTGGCTATTCAAATTGCCAGGAATGCGTACTAAGCGGAAGTAGAACAGGAAGCCAGTGGCACCCCATATCATAATGCCAGGTGCTGGACCGATATGGAGATGCATAATACAAAACTTTTAAGTCTTTCACCGTGATGCCGCCAGACATGGATGCAACCATCATGATGCTAGACAAGCATTAATGACTCACATTATTTGAATATGTGCTGTGCTGCTAATCATTTACATGTTCTCCCGTGATCTACGTATTACACAAATTACCAGTCGGATCGGATGCGTCCTTCCTGATGTTGCACTTTTAATGGTCAGCATTGCATCTTGCTAAGGGGACTCTGGTGAAGTCATTGCTGGGCTTATCATTCACATGATGGTTTGTTTGGATTCAGAGAATCTAGAAAAACTGACTGAGTGGAAGGCAAAAGCGTGGAACAACGATACAATTTGGAACAAAGAATATAAAAAAATTGTAATGAAGAGAGGAAAGAATATTAGAGAAGTTAAGACTAGCCATGAACCGAATAAATTTTAAAAAATCATTTGATAAGGACTCCAACGTCCTAAGGATACAAGGGAACTGATCAGGTAGTCTGCAGTCTTTTGTGAAATGTCTGTGGGAGATGTACTGTGCAAGAGAATGACATCACGTCTGTCGACCAATGCAGTCTGATTGTGTTGAAGTCCTTCGTCATCTTACGTATTTCTGAAAGATATGAATAAATACGGTTGCAGATCACCACACTGTAATTAACATCTGTAAGTGTAGGGATGGATTTGGACAGCATCCTAGAGGCTCAGCACTATCCAACTACTGAGTCTGTAATTATTATACAAGACACACAATTCATCATGAGACAATACATTAGGCATGCCAACCTCTCATTTATTCCTTGCAGGAAGAGAAATGCAGACTTCAAGATGTCATTCCTTATTTGAGTTCATACAGGAAAAGCTAAGTTATGCATTCATGATTTACAAAGATATGTCACTGCAAAGACTGCTATGCACTGGAACAGTGCATATGCCAGTTATACAGCAACAATGTGAAATATAACATGTAACGTTCTTGAAAGATTCCATTTTATTCCTGCATATGTTTATTGATGATGTTTCAGTCAACTTTTTATTGTATAGCTGTTTCAACAAGTTATCACTATACTTACTGAATCTTAAGGTAAATTTATAGTGAGCAGGTCAATGAACTCGACTTTATAATCAGATGGGGCTCTTAGGCTGTTTGTCTGCTGATCTGTGCACACTCTTCTTACCTTACAATTCAGATACGAATTTGGTTAAGAATACTTGACGTATACAAGCAAAACTTTTTTTTGGGGGGGGGGGGTTATTAATTCTGTCCTACCCTAATAGTTAACAGAAATTTTTTGCATAAATAAAACTCTTAAAATCTTTTGCTTCTTCATGAAAGAAAAGAAAAAAAAATTATAACACTAAGTGATTATTTATCAGTGAGTAATTATTAATGCATAACGAATCCTCAAATTGAACAATTAAAAAAAAAATTGGTTATAACATTTAGATCTTGATAGATTCTAAGTAGAAAAAGCAATTTGTGCAGATAATTTAATTTTAGAGAGAGGAGACTGGTTCAATTTCCAGTTATTTCTTGTTTATTTCTCGTCCAGATAGGTCCCAGGGTTCAGTCAGCCTTCTGTCAAATACAAAACAAGATTTCTGTCCAGTGTGTTAAGGCAGGCAACCATCAGATCAAACCTCCAGCTTCAATTTAGCTTTACCTGCTACAACTGCTTACCTTATACAAAGGACAATATAACATGATTCTTATCCTTAACATTAAACATTGCGAGTAGTTTCTTAAAACATTCACAGTTGGACAATATTAAATTTTTACAGAATACGAATTCAGTAAAAGAAAAATTTATAATGAATTAAAAAAAAAAAAAATCTTACAGCTAATCATTATGGAAATTAATGCTGAAATCAATGCTGTCATTTCAAAATAGAAAATTAATTCTTCCCTTTAAAACTTTTTTTTTGATGTTACAACGTATATATAGTAAGAGGGTCATACCGGAAGTAATGAGCAACAATATTTTATAAGTTACGTTTTATTTTTGAAATACCAAGTACACCATCTTCATCTACAGACTTTTATTCACTTCTCCCCATAATCCCCATTTCGTTGAACATATTTTCCCCCCATTCTGGAAGTTTGAATATTCCCCTGCGGTAGAACTCTATTCCAGCCTGCCGAAGACGCCAACACACTGCTTTCTGGATTGTCTCCACTGTCTCATAACGTTGATCTCACATCTGATCCTTCACTAATTCAAAAAGATGGTGGCCAGATCACGGCTGTAGGAGGGTTGTGGAAGTACTTCCCACCCCATTTTTTTCAATTTTTTTCAGCTGTTAAGTTGGTAAAGTGGGCTGAACATTATCATGCTGGAGAATGATCTTCCTTCCAGGACGTTTATCGTGCAATGCGCAACAGAGCTTTTAGTGTCTGGACGTAATGAGTAACATTTATGCCCAGGCTCCAGTAAATCAACCGAAATCAATCCTTCTACATTCAAGATGCTCTTAACATTTGCAGCTGATGGCACTGTCTTTGCTTTCATTTTTGCAGAATTCAAATAGTGCCATTCCATGCTCTGCCATTTCATTTCAGGCTTGAAATACTGAAACCAGCTTTCATCACTTGTCTCAATGCTAATTAAAAAAAAACATATCTCTTGATATATGTTTCGATATCTCTGAATCACTTCTGAGGTGATAGTTTTGCTCTGAATTTTGTGGTGCAGGACCCAACAAGCACAAATTTTCCTGTAGCCCAAGCTTTCAATCATCTCCTGAATTGCATTATGCCCTATTCCAAGTATACTTGCCATTTCGTTCAGTGATACGCCTGTCTTCGTTAATGATTTCGTCAACTCGCTCCATTTTGCATTCAGTCGAGGCTGCTTGAAGGTGACCGTTGTGAGGCCGATTTTGGACAACGCCTCATTTGGAAGCTATGAGGCTCATCTTCTAACACTGCTAGCACCCATGCACAATTTCCGTATGCACGCTGAAGTCTCTGGTGAATTTCTGCAGCGGGGATTTCCTCTTGAACAAGAAATTCAATAATAGCACGCTGATGAAGTGAAACATCTTTGGCAGCCATTTTGTTAGGAGTACTTGTGGTAACATGAAACAAGCTTTTAATGTTGTATCACTCAAGGATACCACAAGAGATGGCGCCACCTACCAACCCACTTGTTCTGCTGCTGTTGCAGATTTGCCTACAAAAAATTGGAGTTCATTACTTTCGGAATGATTCTCATTTATACATAAAAATATATTGTAATTAAATTTTATAATTGCTCTGTATTATAACTTCTGTGATTTTTTTTTTTTTGCAAGTTCTTTAAGACTTAAAACTGATTTTCCCAGCAAATTTCACTCACCCTGTTTTGTTTTGTTCTTTTGTAAATACTTATCAATTTTATTCTTTCCAATATATTTTCTATGTTACAAGTTTACTAGTTATGGTTGTTGTACATTTTAAGTCATTATAAAGCACCCTATTATACAGAAAACATTCAGCATTATTTCATACTTCCTCTAAACATACAAACAAATTTTGTTAGCAACATCCTGTGTGAAAAGGAATATATATTAAGTTCAAAAGCACCATGTCATTTTTCTTATGAGTATATCATTCTTTTTTTTTTTTAAGCTTAAACTGCTCCAAATTACAATAATACTCCTCATTTTAAATTTTAGCATATACGAATAGAAATATATAAAATCAAGAAATTCACCGAGATTTGTTTTGAAGTGTTTTTTTTTTTTTTTAAATACTCCACTTCTTATGAAATGTTACTGTGCTTTTGTAATAGTTATGAAAACGCCTTTCTTTTTTCTGTTTTTAAAATAATTATGACAAAAAAAAAATAAAAAGACAAACAAAGGGAGGAAAAAAAATTTTTATCAATGAATCTTAATGTATCACAGCATTCAACATAAAATTTTAGATACTGCAATTAAAGTGTTCTGTAAAATTCCCCCAATTTTCTTTTAAGAAATAAAAGCTAAGTGCAATTTTAAAAAAATATCTAAGCTGAATTTTAAAGACTCAAAAAAAAAAAAAAAAAAAAAAAAAAAAAAATCCATTAACAATTTCATTTTTTATTCTTTCCTTTCTACATTTATAAAATGTTAGAACGTTTACTTAAAGTCACATTCTGTCTAATATTCTGCAACCTTTTTTCTTTTTTTTTTTTAGTTACAACGGAAATAAAAGTTCCAATGGATATTTATCATTTTCTTGCACGGCTCATAGTCAGTCAACTAAACCATTCAAATTCATTCAACAAAGCATAAGTAAATTTTGATTGAAATATGTTTAAGGGATGACTATACTTAAGGATATACACATTTGAATTTACAGCATGTTTATATAAGAACAATGTTGTTTGTGCTTCGATAAAATATTTCAAATTTCTTGTTTAGATCAATGTGACTGAGCTATGCTTTTCTATTCATTTCATCTGAAAAGCAATTCAAACAATAGAATACCATAAATGACGAAGTGAAATTAATTATTCACATTCATTAATTCGCTCTAATCAAGTGGGGTTTCCTAATATTCAAAATAATTTACAGTTTATTAAGAAAAAAAAATAATAATGCAGCATTCTTAATTATAGTAAAATTAGTAAAATTTAAAATGTTCAGAAAAGTCAAATGAACAATGCTGATAAGTTATCCTGGAGTTGAAAGTTGAAAACAGGTTCAACTGCTTAAATACTTATGAATCTCCATCGATACTTACAAAAAAAAAAAAAAGCAACTGCAAACCTATTCAAGTAATAGCATCACCTTCAAATCTAAACAGCATTGTACATATTTTACATCTAGATAAATAACATTTAATGTCCTGTTTTTATGTTACTTCTCTCAACAATTAAAATATCTACATGTCTCTTTAGTATTCAATATCTCTTTTCAGTTAGAACAAAACAAAAAATATATAATATATACATTTACTGAAGTGTAATCTAACTGCTTCAGTAATATTAAGATTTTTTTCAAAATATGAAAACTTTCAGAATTGATAAATTTTTGATGTCTTCATACCAAATTAGACTGTTTAAATTGAAATATTTAAAAATGGTTGAAATCCGAACATAATTTTTAGTTGTCAGTTGAAGTTTTCTTTAGTAGTGTAAATATCACTTGAATGTGAAAGTCTGCACACTAAGGAATCCAGGCCGTAAATTTGTTAACATTACTGCCAAAGGAATTAACAGTAATTTTAAGATAATCTAAACAGTATTTTAAGGAATTATAATGCTTAATTCACCCATTAATGTCTATATGGCATGTTGTCATCTAAAGGAGTTACAGTGTTCATAAAATTTAAAAACTTGCTAAGAGGAATTCTTTATCTCTTTCTTTTCAACCTCTCCATTAACTACAACAGGCTTGTTTTTAAGGGCAGGCCGCAGTGTCTTTTGAAGAACATGAGCATCGGCAGGCTCTATCCGCTTGTAGTAATGCTGTTTTGTCTCTACTATTTCAAAGCCAAATTTTTTATAAAACTGAATGGCACTTTCATTGTTTACTTGAACATGTCTACAAAAGAAAAAGAAAAAATTCCAATTAGGATCACAAGCAGAAAGCAAATGGAAAAGCATGAAAAACATTAGGAGACATTTATAAAGTATTTAAACAAATACTTCAACTGCACTATTTTGTTTAAAAGTAAATTTATCCAAACATTATTATTATTATTAGAAGCAAGTAAATAAGTTATTTCTAAACAAAATTTCATTTAGTAGAATTTTTTTTTAAAAATATAACAAAGGAGAGCAAAGAAGAATTAACATGTAAGTAAGAAGGTTTAACGTGCATTAAATGTAATATGAAAATGGAAAAAACAAGGGAATGCACAAATTCGTAAATTTGTTTGCTTTCACACATTGAGCCACCATGAGTCCTAATAAGGACAAAACAGTTGTCCCAGACTGCTGTCGATGATGGTTCAATGCGTGAAAGCAAAAAAATTTACGAATTTCTGCAAGAATAAACATGCTTTGATGAAATGAAGATCTGAAAATAAGATAAAATTGATGTTAAACCATAAATAAATAAATCAACATACTCAACCTCCCACCTCTTCCACAACCATCTTAATCTTCTACAATATCAATGAAGGAAACCCAATCAATCAAACACTCCGTCAAATTCATCCCTTTCCTTTATTACCCACCTCTTGAATGTTTTATCAAATAATTCCTTGTCCCATACCAGCCTTGAGATCCATAAACCTTTCATGTAATAAAAAACAAAATGGCTGCTCTATGACTTATGTGAAACAAATAGTTCACCTTCCTCTAAATGCATCAATGAACACAAAAAGCTTTTAATGCCAAAGACTTCACACAATCGTACCACAGCAAAATATTTCAATGAAATACGGCGCACACCCAATTTCAGATGCCATACCTCCCACTCACTACAATAGAATAGGCTTTGCAGAATCATACCAAACAATCCAGCTTGACGCCTATAATCCAGTAACCGCTAGGCAAAACACCAGTCATAACTGTTAGTCTGGCATGTACCATCAATGTGTATTTTTGTCTTGTTTGTCCTTTATATTTCTGCTGTCTCTGAAAATGGATTGTGTTCCATAACTGCTGGTAACACACTTTATTTCAATTGTGTAGTGTTTTTATTGTATTTTCTTTATTTAACTTTTAAATATAGAGCTGTTGAAGTTTTCCTTTATAACATGTTGTCTCAGTATGGGTTTCCAAAGTCTATTATAACCATTTCCTACCAAATATATATATTTTCAAATTTAAGTGTTTGTAATTCGACCCTTTTTTGTTTCCAATGCTATTTCATCCTCTCAGAAATTGTCAGTCAGCTAAGAATTGAAATTCTATGTTAAAAATAATAAATTATGGTTTAACATCAGTTAAATACTTAAGTGTGTTTACAAGCTATTTTTATTTCAAATACCTAAGCAGCTAAGACTGTTTATCTAATTTATTTTGTCTAATTTAATGTCGAGTGATTAATATGATTTGGCATCATGTTTTCCAGCTACGTGTTCTGATGTAAGATTTTCAGATTACATTCATTTTGAGAGCCTTAATATTCCTTACCTGGACAAACTTTCTTATTTAATATACAGCTTTCAATTCTTATATAATTATTCACAATGGGACAAACCATCTATTCTGAAATTTTAATAAGAAAATATGGATTTTGTGAAAAGCTCTCGAAATCTTTCCATGCACAGCAGAACAATCAGATTGTATATTCACAGCCTGCAGAAATTGTAACAATTCTTGGACTATATAAAGCTACTTGGCTATCATGAAATCTGGTACTAAATTCCTATTTAATCCATTAACTGCCTTTTTTTAAAAAAAAGAGCAAAATAACTCAAAATTCCATTTATGTTGATTTGATTCGAGTCCCTATTTTTTTCTCATAGCCAACTGTTAGATCTTGCATTCCTTAAATGTATCAATAAAAAACTACCATCAATACATTCCACCAGTCAAGGCAGTAGGACTGGTTCAAAATGTGGAGACTAGCCAGAGAGAAGTACAGTCAACACACTATAATTCGTACTAAAGGGGGCGGGGGTCTGTCCGAGTTACGAAAAGTCAGTCTTATCAAGGGAAAGTAAAGTTGTGCCTAAGGAATAAAAACTGATACTTTATCTAAAGTAATACTATACTTTAACATGACGAGGTAAACAACACACATCAGATAAGACAAACAGCTAGGTACTGGAATGGGAAAAGTTGAGATTACAATAGGCCTATAGTACTTGCAAATTATCTATATACTGTAATGTATATGTGGAACAATAAAATTGACACAAATTTACTGTTCTCATGTTTTAGTCAGAGTCTGATTCACACACACTTTTGGTAGGCCTATTATAGAAGCACGATGGTGATAGGTGTGCCACTGTGATGATATTTTGCTCAGCAGTTGTAGGTTTGAAGAAGCTATCAATCATCATCTGTGAATATTTTTGATTTGGCTTCCAAATAATTATTCCCCCCCAACCACCACATTACACTGCTTCTATTAACATTTTTAGCCTAACACTGCTGTGTTACTAAATAAAATTTTATTTTTGGAAAATTTTGTCCGAATTATCCAAAGTCCAAGATATCGAGATCCAAGTTATCAAGAGTCGACTGTAATATGAATAGTTGAAGAAAATTTTCAAAAGATCTCGAAAAGAAATTCAGTGAGATCAATGAATAGAAAAGAACAGTGAGACAGCTTTTCTAGTGCTAGAGGCAAGTGATCAAAATGCTGCCCATTCTAACCTGAGAAAAAAAAAATATATCTTCTCTTCGAACCAAAGAAAGAAAGAAAGAAATTATGAAAAAGGGTTAAATTAATTAAGCCTGGCATTATGTCTTCAGAAAAATTGAGCTATTGGGTTATTTTAAGAACACACTTTATAGTCCAGCTTTTCTGAAATCTGGCCTACTGGGCACCACATTAGGACAGATTTGAGAGGGTTTACTGTAGTTATTATTTTTTTTTTTTTTTGCTAAGTAATTGAGTAGTACAGCTAATGTGTTTAAGGTTAGGCCTATCATTCATAATTATGTTCTAATTCAATGGCTTGGGCTGCTGTACTGATATGTAAATTTCAAATCACTTATTGACTTAAGATTCAACATAAGCTATCACTTTTCTATTGAGTTCCTACATTTTTTTTTTTTCCTTTGGTGTAAATAAAAGTTGAAAATTTGATATATTGTAACGGGCTGATCGTTACGGAAAATAACATAACAAAACCGAAAACACCCCCTGCTACCAATTTAGAATAAACCCAAACCAAAAAAGAATCAACACACTTCAATAATTACAGGTCGGAATCAGCCGTGGGTCGTTTGCAGTCCTGTCGTGGCTGGGCCCGTGAGTTCACGACAGTGGCGACCTTTGCATGGACCCTATCAACCGACTCTAGATATATAAATGTCTTTCTCCCTTCTCAGGTTATTAACTTGGTAGTATTAGATTGACACTATTGGATGTCCCCTATCAATCACACAAAACAAAAGGCGAAGGAAAGTTATATTGTTCACACAAACCCTTTATTTTATAATAAGTAAAAATAATTACAATAATAAACTAAGTCTCCCGCTAAGGGGATAGATTATGGTGAATTGGATTCAAAAGATTATCTCAATACAAGGCAAATACAATATGACCAGTATCAATCAAAAAACCCAGATTATCCCTTAACCGCGGCGCATGCTTCATACCCTAGTCCCCATGCCCCTTTCCCTTGCCTCTAGGTACCTAGGCGTCCCTATTACTGCTTTAACAATAAACATCAATACATATAGTTTTCATGAGGAAAATATCAAAAAACAACGAGTCTCGTACTTCCGAGATACTCATGTTTCCACACATATATTTAATATTAGAATAACTGAAAAAATAAAACAAGAATTCTTCTTTTAAACATTAAAAGCTACAATTAATACAACCCTAAATAGTTCACTGACAAAGTAACATTACTTTTACAATTGTTGTCACCCCTTCCTGAATTGTTCGAATGGTTCTGGTTCCCCCACTCGCAAAGAAGCAGTTCAGGCTCGGGACACAAACACCCCCTGAGTCTTATCTTCGATTCAGTTAAAACGTCCCGGACGTGGATCGTCAGCTTATTTCGAACTTGTATGATACCAACAGGCGATGATCTCGCACCTGCCCTTCCGTCTTAAGAGTGCACCCAGAAAAGAAGGATGTTTCATACACCCTTTCCTTTCTTTTTATAGCAAAGATTTTACTCACTGACACTTGTCCCGCCGGAGATTCGGATGACTTCCCTGTGGTACACCTTCGACACTGGAACGTCTACCTGTGGCTCTCGTCGGAACCCGCTCTCGGCCCGCTTGACGGCAGTCCGTTCACTAGCTTCGGTATGTCGGCTCGCCGGCCGAAGCAAAGTATAGTTCGCCGCAAAATCCTTTAGGCACTGAGGACAACGTATCCGTCCTTTCACTGTTCCGGTGACTCGAGTTGTTCTCCGCGTGCGGAGCGTTTCGTCAGCTCCCCCCCCCCCCCCCCCAGAGATCGGTCGGCAGACCGGTCCTCTACACGGCCGTCCAGCTCGCTGACCAAAGTTTATATCTCTTCGCTCTCTTTTTACAACTGCCTCTTTTTTCCCTCCCCTCACGCAAAACACATTACGTCATCTAGCAGCAATCCAATAAAATCCTATAGATTTGACATCTGACCCAAACATAAGCCCCTGCCTACACCCTACGTCACGGTCAGAAACCGCAACAATGTTTCGTGAGGATCACGTGACGGATCGAGGTTCATCTTCTCCCCGCTATTCCCTCCATCTTGTCTGGGAATTTACCCCAACAAAAATAAACAAAAAAATCACTAAAATGACACAAATCCAAAATACCCCCGGACCTGCATTACCAAAAAAAATACCAAAAAAAACCCATTACACCTTTTAGACCTATGTTTCATTCACCAAATGACATACTTATTTTCTTACACAATTAAAACAAATCCCCTTACATTAACAACAACAAATCACTCTGATTTCACAATACATATATTTCAATTTCAAAATTAAAACAACACTCTTATAACCCCATTCACCATAATACCTCAACGATACATTGTTTCATACCTCAAGACAAAAATAGATCATTAATGACGGAAAACTCCCCCCAAAAGGAAAGGTAAAAATAATAAGACCCCAAAACTGCGAAATTGGGAAAAAAAAAAATAATGGGAAGGGAGGAACAAAAAAATCCGGAAAGGACATCCACCCTCTCCTCCCCACCCCCCATTCAAACGTTAGCCTCCTCACAAGGTAACAACGTTACAATATTAAATTGGGATAAGTTTTCAAGATTCACATAGCTCTTTTATTTATTTGTTTTGTTTTTTTTTGTTTGCCATTATTTTACAAAAACTTTTTAATTTTCTTTAACTATATTTCAAGCAGATAAAATTTATCTCTTTATTTAAAATGTTTATATTTGTCATTACAATATAATTAGGGATTATTTTTATCTACACACACATAATCAGTAAAATTTCTCTTCTGTTTGATCAAGGGACAAAATTCCAAGTTCATGAAAATCTTAAAAAAAAAACTTGTTTAAATCAAGCAAATATCATATAATGGATAACCTGAACTGTACTTTAAACAAAGCTTTTACTGTACCTTAACTAGGAAATCACCAACCCTCAAAATAAAGGAAAAGGTATTACTTATATATAAAATGCATTACTAAAAATTTCTTATTCACCTTGTGAAGTTATAAGTTTCATTTCTTAACAAAAATTTAACTTAAAAACCTAAAGCCCTGCGATCACCATCCAACTTTGCACCAACTTAGTCGGCCGATTTTGACGTTACGAGTTGGTAGAGACAGCTTTGAGCCCGTTTTTCAGCGACTTGGCACCAACTTTAGTCGACCGATTCGAGTTGGTTGTGCAGGACCAACTCGGAAAGTTGGTTGGAAGTCGGTCGGAATTACCCAATCACAGGACAGCGTTGGAACACGTCAGTCGTGTTCAATGGAAAGTCATGCCCATGGAAAGAAATGGAGTCCATAAACGAAAATCACCGATTCGAGTCGAAGACAAGCATGTACACAATGAATATCAGAGTATTGCGAGTTTCTTTCATGCATAAATAAAGTTTGTACTGAAATGCAGTAATTGTATGCGGCAGAATTTATCAAGAGAGGTTTCAAAACGTCGATTTTTTGGAATTTTCCACAGCTGCTGGGAAACTTGCATTATGGGATTGCTTTTATCACAGCCGACTCATTTGCGAGTTGAATGGTGTGCGGGGCTGGCAAAAAGTTGGTGCAAAATCGGATGGTGTTCGCATAGCTTTAAGTCAAACATAGGTGCTGCAGCAAATCAATAAGATAAAATGTAAGGTTAGGGAAGACTGATGATAACCTTTTGGCTGGTAGAAAGTTGATATATAGAACAGTCCACGCAGATTCAAATTGTTCAAATATGATATAAAAACAAGTGACAAAATTTTTAAAATTCTGTATACAATGTCTACAACGAAAAGAAGGAAAAAAGGAGGATGAAGTAACAAATGGTACCACCGCACTACAAGATTGTTACAACTGCAGAAGCCGATTGTCAATGTTACGGAAAAGAGACTAGACTGAATCAAGATGTTCAGGTCTTGTTTTACGCTACTGCATTAGTCAATGGTTGGATGGAAGATTATCAAACTGCAAATTTTGATTCTAGTTTTATCTGTTAATTTCTAAAATACCTTTATTACAAGGTTTTGTATTTAGATAGCTACATAATGAACACTGATAGTGGTGGCAGCCGTATTTTGGATATAGTGGAGACTTTTTAAAAATTAAAATATAAATTCTGTTACTCTAGTTAAAATTTTTTTTATATATTAAACACTTATTTAATTATTTATTATTGTTTAAGTTTATGAATCTTCAATTAACCACAACAGTGTGGTAATATATTACACTTCCTTTCTCATTTCCAGAAATTTTGCTTATTAATTAAAGCTAATTAAAAAAAATTGTCTTGAATTTTCTAATTAAGACTTCAAAAATAACTAAAGAAACCCATTCTTCTAATTCATTTAAAAATAATTCAAAAGACTGGTGATAATCATAATTTCATATAAAAGATAAAGTATCCCATATAGGCCTGTGCATCCCCTTGGGGTCATGGGAGGTAAGGCTCCCGGCACTGCATGACCAACGGGACTACGTTGAGGTCAGGTGGTCAGCCCAATGCCCACCCGCCTTTAACATGGGAAAGAAACCCAGTACCCATTCATAATTTCATATAATTTAATATAATCCACATACATGTTTCGGACATGATTTACATCCATTTTCAAATCTGGCAAACACAAATTTAAAACGGAAAACAAACAATTAAAACATGTATATTTCCAATAAAGTTAAAAAAAATATGCACATTTTATAATAATTGAATACTCAACAAATTTGTTAAAGAAAAATAGAAATAGGGTTACAAAAGCTTACAACCCACTAACTGGCGGGCAAAACGCCCATCATTATTGCTAAACTCTCTTAATCCTCTTACTTCCCTCCCTTTCAACTTACCTTCCCTCATCATGTCGTCCTAAATGTTGTCTGTATGTCCTATATGTTTGTGCCGTCCCTGTTGAAGGAATACGCATAGTATTTCGAAACTGTCGGATTATTACCATATACAGTCGGACCCCGATTTAACGAATTCATCAAGACTGAAAATTTTATTCGTTAAATCGAGGGTTATTCGTAATATCGGGGTCCAAAATAAAAAATTTTTGCATTTACCTTATGGAACAGCCCTAATAAGCAACTACACAAAAATATCCCTAATTACAAATTGTACACTTTTTATTCATCAGCGAATAAGTATGCACTAGTTAATTTGAAATTTTAAAGTATGTACTGAGTAATGTTTGACAATTTCCTTGATACCTGACTCGAAAAAGTTCTTTTTCGACTTTATGGAGAGAAGAAAATACAGTGTCATTTATATCCTGCTGCATTAGGTATGTTTACCCAAACAAAAATTTTTTTTCGGCTATTGAAATAATTTAATTCGGGGTTTCTTATTCATTAAATAGGGGTTTTTGACTTTTTAATCAGGGAAAAAGAAAAATTCGTTAAATCGTGAAATGCGGTAAATAGGGGTTTGTTAAATCGGGGTCCGACTGTATAATTCTCTCAACTTTTGTAAGTACGTACATTTTATTTATTTCTATTTTTCTTTATTTCATTCCACGCACGTTAAGCCTACTTTGTATTCAACAAATTTGTTACATCCGGAATCTCACACTTTCAATTAATTGTTTCCTAAATTTTTGAATTAACAATGCCTCTTTTATTTTCAGCCTGTAATAGTTAGCATCTTTTGCTAAAATATTAACTTCTTTCAAATTACATATATGAGCAGGATTATCACACACCAAAGGTAAGATTCCCAAGCTACATTCGATTGTTGTAGTATATCAGTTAAAATGTGAAATGTGTAAAAAGAAATATATTCGAATGTCCCAACAGTTGTTGATTAAAAGGATGAAACAGCATAAATTGACGACATCTGCAATTGCAAGATCATTTAATGCAGAATCCTACCCACATATGCAATCTGACAGAAGTCACAATTTTATCAAAAGACGCTAACTATTATAGATTGAAAATAGAGGCAGCATTGTTAATTCAAAAATGTAGGAAACAATGAAAACATGAGATTCCGGATGTTACAAATTTGTTGAATATTTAATTATAAAATGTTCATATTTTTAACTTTATTGGAAATTGAAGCTCAATTTAAATTTCAAATAATAAATATAAATTAAAATAATTTAATATTTTGTTTTTTAAGAAGCTTCAAATGAAAATTAAAAGTTTATTAAATTAAATTTCAATATTTAAAATTGTGATGACACTATCGAGGAGAAGTGTATTTAATCTCGTGACAGCCTCGATTTCGTAGAATGCGCAGAATAGACAGTAGCATACAGACAGCAGAGAGCTGAGCGCATTAAGTTAAATGTGAAGCGCACTGAACAGATCCCGAGTGCAGTTAAGTGAGCGGAGCGCAGCACAGAAGTCTGCGAGAAGTCAATTACGAACGCAGTGGAAAATCACAAGCAGGTGATAAAGCCAAATGCCCGTAGATTGTCTGAAGTTAGAAGATAGATGCGAGGCTGAAATAAGAAGTAACAACGCAGTTAATCGAAAGTAGCGAATATAGAAAAGCTACGAACGCGCTGATGCAGTTAAGAATGCAACCCGGTTCGATAATCATAGTTAGTGGCAACCGTGACTTCAGAACCTCGTAATATGAAGACACACCGATTAGTCCATGAAGCGGAGCCAATCAGAAAGGTCGAATCATCTGATTTGCAGTTTCCAAAGGATTTTCGTGTTGGAGGTCAACGCCGAATATTTGAAAGGAACCAAGGGAACATTATAGGAACTCAGTGCTACTATGAAACAACTGGAATTAGCGGAATAAACTGCAACGCAGTCTACAAACTTTATTATTTGTGAAAGCGTTTCCAAGAATTTGGAGAAAGGAACAGCTTTTAAAGTTTAAAGTCATCGTATTAATTCAAGGCACAGAATTAATAGTTTTGTTAATAGTGTGTTTAAGAAGATTTATTTTCGACTAATAAATATCTTCGTTATTAGTGCTTTGAATTTAAAGTATAAAGTTTAGTGCAACGAATAAGAATTAATAAGAAGAAAATAAGTAATTCTTATGTGTGGATATATAGTAAAAGTCATACTATATTTCTCAGTGATTAATTACCTGTGTGAAGCAAAGAATTATTGTGTTGAACTTTACTCACCTCAGCATACTTTAGTTTTGTGTGCATACTCAGCGAGTATTAGTATTTTGAGATTACTTCAAGTTGAAGAGTTAATAGTAACATTGTATAATCAAGTAGATTATTCATGTGTGTACTTACCTGGAGCTCGACTCCATAGGACAAAATATAATTCAGTTAAATGGACTTAGTGGAACTTTGAACTATTAAAGTACATTTGTAAGTTACTACACTTGTGCATTAATAAAAAAAAAAAACTATATTTGTGAACCTCTTAGGTTTCAGAAATGTATGATATGTTTTAATTGTTTATTGCATTCAGTTTTAAATTTGTTTGCCAAATTTGAAAATGGATGTAAATCGCATCCGAAACATGTATCTGGATTAAATTAAATTATACGAAATTATGTTTATAAAACCCACCTTTTGAATTATTTTTGGATGAATTAAGACTTCTGTATAATGACGCACAAAAAAAAATCCTAAAATTGTAAGCATATAATAAAAACAATTGACTATAGGAAGTATCATGAACATTAAAAGTAATCTGCAATACTTACAGGAAAATACTATCAAAGTTGCCATCCTTAGCAACATAGTTTAAAACATGCTCTACCATCTTAGTACCTGAAAGAAAATTAATAATAAAATTATAATCTGTTTTCCTTAAAGAAATGTTTCATTATGTATGCACGAAAATCAGATAGATGAGATTCTTAGAAACCTTAACAAACTGAGGAAAAAAATAAATAAAAAATTAATAACTTTTTTTTGAAATTGCATCTTCATATTTGTAATTTTTTTGCATGCACACAAAAATCTTATCCTCAAAATCATCTTATTTAAATTAAGTCTGGTTTTAATCTTAATTGAAATGAATATCAATGATGAGAAATTAACATATGCTATAACTATCAATCCAACTGTTGGAAGGCAACAAATTTTGCTATTTTCTATCAACATGTGATTTATCTCTCATTCATAACTATGTATCCGAGTTTCAAAATCTTAACTGGTTCAATAATTTATGGGTCGACAGGGTATAGCCTAAACCCAATTGAATGTTACTTCAATATGTGCTGCTCGGATTTTGTTAAGAAGAACACTTTTTTCTCAGCCAATGACTATTTTTACAAACAAACTGAAGACATTTCTATGGGATCTCCTCTAAGTCCGATTCTAGCCAACATATGTATAGACAACTTCGAAAAAACTGACTTTGCCATTTGTCTTTAATGAAACCAATCGTTTGGTGGCATTATGTTGATAATCCGTCCTTTCCGAGGCTAGTTCCTTTTTTGAAAGCATGAAATAAAATCCACTACTGGCTTGCTAGGCCTATCGTAGCTTCACCAGGACCCCGTCAGCCGTCACTTTTCGGGGTTCCCATAGGGCCTTCACAGCTACCGTAACGGTCTCGGGGCCCACGAAGTCCCCACTGTACTTCACCCCTACAGGCAGTCCTTTACTTCATGCCGTTGCCCGTCTCCAACCGCTTGGAGGAGGGGTTGGACTTATGGGAGACGGGAGATAAGAACTAGGTGGAGAGGCTTATGTTCCCAACAGACCCAGCCTGAAGTTGGAAGCTGTAATGGATGAGAGAGAGATGTTGATAATGTTTCTGCTGTTTGTTCCTGACCTTCCTGTTTTGAATGCAACATCTGAACAATGTTGATGACAGTATTTCCTTTACTGTGAAAACTGACTCAAACCAAACCTCGCACATCCTGGATCTTCTCATTACTAAAAATCCTGGAATAATTTGCTCTACATCTGTTTATAAGAAAAACACTCTACTACAAGTGAGGTCACCATCCTTCCTAACTCTCTGCCAGCCTTACAAAATCTTGTCCTATGTGCACTAACCCACTTCTTTAAGAAGCCTTCCAGACAGAAGGCAAATACATTAAAATTGTTTTATCAGTAACAATGGTTTCAAGTCTTGTCAATAAATTACTTCTTAAAAGCTCAAAATCCCAGATCACCCAATCAATTCCAAAATAACTTGTCTTAAGTATTTTTACCATTTATTTCCGAAATCTCGTTCAAAATCAGCTGCATTTAGAGTTCCACTATTTACAGTACAGCTTTCTTCCTCTCAAACATCAAGGATATTGTCTACCACTCTAAAAATCTCATCTCCACTTGTGAAAAACTTATTATTCTATTCTTCGTCAGTTTGTTCAATATAAAAAAAACCAAACAGTTTACATCAATGCCTCACAGAACATCAGTGTGATTGTTAAAATTTTAAGAAACAAACTGCCTCCGTCATCCACACCTCTCTTCTTCATTAACTTAGTGCAAAGTTACCGAATTTCTCCAATTCGTAATTTAGTCACCTATGAAACCTTTTTTTTTTCTCTCTCTCTCTATCTTATCTAATATTTAGCTTTTCATTTGTCAATTTAAAAACTGTCATTTTGTTTCAAGATCAGACCCAATAGGCTTTCAGAGAATAAAATATGTCGTCAACTGAGTTAATTGAAAACGTATCCTCATACCAAATTTTCTGCAATTATACTTGCTCGAAATTACATTTCAGATGTGTATTATAATATAAGGACCCTCAAATGGATGCATTTAAGTGCCAATCTTCAATGTTACCTGGTTCTTTGGTATACATGAGAAATTTCAGGTAAGAACCAAAATGGGTGACAGCTAAAATTATAGATCAACTGAGTGGAAAAACTTATTTAGTAAGTCAAAATGGTAAATCAGTCCAATGACACAAATCAACTAAGAAAGATTGCATACAAAGAATGCAACAAAAATATTGTTGATGTGGAAACCGAATTGCCCGTTTCTTTTCCTGAATGTTGCTCTACTGAAAACAAGTATGAATCAGGAGAATAGTATCTCTATTGGAAACGAATGTGAATCCACTGCTACTATTCATGAGGTTTCTTCTTCAACATCTGCACAATGGACATTTCCATCTCAGTCTATACAGAATCGACCTCAGCTTATACAACATCCTCCTTAAAGACAAAATTAAATTTTTTTTTTCACGGAGGAAGGAAGGGTTTTGTGTGTTACTGAACTGTGTTTTGTTTATTGAGCAGTTAGTTTGCATTTTCAATTGTTTTAAATCATAATTACTTTTAGCAGGTGTGGAAACAATTTCTTTTCACACAAGCATGAATTGTTGTAGGGCGTGTTGGAACTGGAGAAAAATCAAGATACACTAATTTTACTAAAGAGAAAGTATAGCTCTAAGTATGTAATGGGAGTTATACTTCTTTTCTTCATACTGTGTAACTGGAACACTACATTTTGTGAAAATTTTTCAATTATTTCCTCTACTGAAAGAATCTGAAGTTGAAAACCTTCCAACTGCTTTAAAACTGTTTCATTACAACACTCAGCTAATCCTAAACATTTTCATGTCAAAACAGTTTACGAATGACATTAAAGAAAAGGTAAAATCTTTGAGCTTACTGACAGGACACACAGTCTCAAACCAAACTATCTTAAAATTTAGAGTTATGGGCAATTTCTTGAATAATAAAAGACCATGTCATATACATATTAATTAAATAACTTTAATTCATCAAATAATGTAATATTACAAAAACAGATCTTCAAAGTCTTTATAACAATTTCTTTATCAAGAAAAAAATTTAAAACAAAATTGCAAAAAAACAGAAAACAATATTATTAATGCCATGTCTTATTTGTTATTAATAAATTCAATAAATCATGTAGCCAACACACAGTCTAAGATCAAAAAGTTTTTAAAAATAAATGAATCTTATTTATGTATTCTTGTTTTCTTTTCTGTTTTGGCACTTTTATTTTAAATTTTTGTCTTGATAAAGAAATTATTATAAAGACTTCGAAAATTTGCCTTTGTAATATTTTAAAGAAAACAACAAGAAATAGGACATAGCATTACTGTCCATTTTTGTTTACGAGAACCTTTTGCACATGCGTCAGGTCTCCTCGATTTCATCAAACTAGGGGTTAGGAGAAATAAAGAGGGGATGTTTACTTTTTATCAGTGTTAGATTACTAGTAGCTGTGTTCTATTTGCGCTTTTCGGGAAAGAATTATGGAAATAATAAATAATATTGCAAAAATGCTCATCCGTTTTTGGTTTTTTTTGCTTAAAAGCAAAAATGTCCAAAGAATTTCTTAGGAAAGTGCCCATCTCAGTGTATCACCCCTCTGCGGAATAGAATTGTCCCCCAGTTGTGGTTCTAGCTTTCGAAAACAAACAGTAATAATATTCTTATGTTTCCTTTTCTGTTATTTGCAAATTTTTGGCTTAATAAAGAAATCGCCATAAAGACTTTGATTTGCCTTAGTAATATTACATTATTTGGTGAAGCTATTTAACTTCTTGGGTAAATCAATTACAATAAATGTTCCATTATTATGCGCCCCCACCCCTTTCACTCAAAAAATTAATATTCTCTTGAACACACATACACTACCCTACAGTAATGGACCGGACACCTGCATATTTACATAAAATCAGACGGGATCGTCAAAGTGCATGTGCGCACGTGATCAGTGAGTTTCAACAGGCATCAGGGGTTACATTGCGGAA
>JAFIDM010005346.1:37628939-37647935 GCA_023159025.1 Thereuonema tuberculata
TATCGAACATTTATGGGACGAGTTAGAGCATCGATTGAGGGCCAGGGGACCACGTCCGATATCTATAGCTGCACTGGCCATGTTCTTGAAGCAGGAATGGACATAAAAACCCTTAGCTCTGTATCAAAACTTTGTGGAAAGCATGCCCCACAGTGTGGCTAATGTAATTTCAGCACGTGGGTGCCCATCCCACTCTTAAATCAGTTACACTTTCACATGTTTCCAATAAAGCGCACTGTCCGGTCCATTAGTGTAGGATAGTGTACAAGTTTGTCTTAAATATTTTTTTCCAATTGAAAGGAAGTTTAAAAATCACAATACAACAATATTAAGTTATTTTTTACTAAAAATATACTAATATTGAAACACAAAAATGTACAACATTGCAATTTTTTGTATGAAAAGATGAGAACAAGCAAGAACTAGTAAAGAAATTGCAAAATAGAAACATTTAATAACCAAGTTAAAATTTCATACTTTAAGTGAAATAATAAGGTTGATTTTATGAATTTATTAGATATATTTTTAAACTATAAAAACAAATATTTACAACAAAAAATTGTTTGTTAAAGAAAACATTCTTTGAATAAATTATTCCACAATCCCCTCTGGATTCATTCATATCCCAAAAGTTTGAGAATTACTGCTTTCAAAAAATATTTAATTTTATAGTAAAACTTTTTTAGAGTAGAATTTTTGAAGTTATTGAACAGGGAAACTAAAAAACTAAAAATAGTTTCGTGATAAAAGTATTATAATGTGGATGGAATAATAAGTTAAAAAATATAACATATTTTAAAAACTTTTACTCTGGTCTTAAAACAAAAATTCAGTGAAAAAGAAATTTGGTACATTTGTGGGCGAAACGTATCGAATTTTATATTTTTATTTTTGCCTTTTAATACTTTCATTCTGTATTTCTTAACCTATTTTGAGTGGCTTAAATAAGACTTATGATGGTATTAATGTCAATAATAATAATTAAAAAAGTAATTATGTCAATAACTACGGCACATTTCCAGTCATATCTTTATAACTACGAAATATTAAAGTCAACACTAACATTTTCGGCATTTCTATATTTAACTTTGTGTTTGCAACTGTATTTATGTATGAGATTTCACACAACAAATCCAACTTTCCATTCATTATTAATGTAAATTCACAGTAGTTTAAGCAATAATAATAATAATAGCTTTTTTTTTTTTCCTTTTACCTATTCCAAGTCTTCGATAAGGTGCCAGACATCCTAATGTCATAATATACAGCCTCCTAGCACTGCTAGTAATGTCAATACGACAGCACACTGCCCCAACAACAATGTCATTATAATAAGCTAAAATATAAAAAAAAAAAAATTATTAGCAACAATTAATGACAAACTTGAAGCAAAATATCTATTGCATATCTTTGTTGAACAAATCAGAATATCAGTTTGTTATTTTTATTATTATTATTACTGTTGTTGTCTTTAAAAGTGTTGCACATTTCAAGATGACATCATACTGTTAAGCCTTCAACTATCAACTAACTATTTTGTTTATTTATAATCTGAACTGCTACAATAAATGAACTTGATCAGAAATCATGAAAAATGAAACATTCCATATAAGCATCAATACTAATGACTAACATCTTTAACAAAAAGCTCATTTATTACTAGATTAAACTTGTCTTTATTCTTTATTAAACTTGTGCTGTGAAAGTTTAATAATTTTCAATCCAGCTCCGACATTCATTTAACATCAGCAGAAGAAAAAGAATGAGAAGTTCATGGGTAGTCAACTGAATCTCCAAAGATTCAAAAGAATTTTCAAGATTATGGATTTCATCTTGCGAATTGATTATTATATTTCTACTATACAAACAGCCCAATGGTTTAGGCACTGGACTGTGGACTACAGCAGCCGGGTTCCATGCTCGGCAATGGTCAGATTCCCCCCTCCCTCCCCAGGTTGGTTCCAGACATACTCTAGGGTCCACCCAGCTCTCTGTCAAATGGATTTCTTACTCTGGATTGAAGACGGGTGGGTGTCCAAATGACCATCCGATCTCAACTAGTCTCATTGGTCAAGAGTCATTGGAGCCTAAACCTCCACCCAAGAACCTGCAAGGCCTTAGAAAACTTTTCCCTTTTCTTTACTACACATATACCTAGATAGAAAAGTTATGCCAATTTGAAATGGTAAGTAATGTGAATATATAAAATGGAAAAATTTTGTTTTAGTTTTATTGTTTTAATGGCATTGATTTCTGTGTTTACTTTCTAATTGGACAAATGAAAGATATCTAATATAACCAAACCATTCAGAAATCATATTTTTATAAAAGCCAACAATTAATAAATTATATTTTGAGAACCTCCTCAATAGGTTGCAGATAGTATTATCTTTTATGCAACAATAAACAAAGAATGCCTTCTACAAAATAAAAAAAAATTCTAGGTTATAAATCCAAATTTACGACTGATATAAGATGCAAGTAAGTAAAAATATTTCAGAAATGCATTTTTCAAATGTTTAGTTAAAGTTAATTTTTTCAAATTTAATATTGATAAAAAGGCTTTGTATCATTGGTTCCAAATCTTCATAGCTGAAGTCGCAAATACAGAAAAAAAAGTAGAAAATTCTAAGATTAGTTATTAGGAGACAATGTGATTGTAGCCCTAGTTTTAAAATTTTTGTTTACTAACAGAAAATAATTAATCCAACTTCTAATTTGCCGTTTATTTGAATACAATCCTATTAATTCATGTATAGTTCAGTAGAACTCCAATTATCCAAATCAATTGGGACCAGACCCCATTCAGATAATCAAAAATTCGGATAATTGGATTTTTTCCGGAAAAAAAAAAAAAGGTCTATTTTAATTAATTACTGCATGTATGTTGTAAATGGGAGAAAAAAAACTATTTTTAAAGAAAAAGAGCTTTTAATTAATTAAATGAAAAGGCAACACTTTTATATGTTAAGCGTAGTTAAAAGTGCTGTACATTAGTACAGTATGTATATACCCGTACTGAAAATGAAAGTCATTACTTGATGAACAATAGCGCTTAGACAGAATCATTATTTTGCAAATTGCAGTACGTTTCTGTCTTAATTTTTTTTTTTCTGAAATTCTGAAAGTGATTCAGATAATCAGCGATTCGGATAGTTGGAGTTCTACTGTTCAAATAATAATCCTGGTTCTTGAATCGTTTTATATGTAGAAATGGTAAGACTGATGAACCACTGACAGTATACATATATGTTTACAAATGTATAGAAATCCCTAAGATAGGATCATATTAGCTAAAAAACATTCATTGCCCCACCCATTTCCCCAAATCCTCTCTCAAAGTTTGGGAACCAATGCTTTACATGAAGAAAACAGAAAATTCAATAAAAAAGGCTTCAGGAGATGAATTAAAATATTAAATACATACAAATACAGCATTTTTTAAGCTTAAAAAAGAACATTTTTAAAAAAATTCTGTCATTTGTAAAATTTGATAAAGGTCAGCAGTGAAGGTAAAAAATCATAAAAATATGGCTCTTTTTGTGATCTGCAAGTTTGTTAAAATTTGGTCCTACCTACATACTGGGATTCTTAACTGTAAGCAAAGCACATAATTTTAAATTGTATATGCTTAGTACTGCTTAACAAAGTGTTAACTGGCCCCATCAGACATTTTTAATTCCTCAAATATTTGAAGAGCTCCAATTTAAAACTTAGAAAATTATATTATACTAGTATTGACAGTAGTGCTCTTCCAAAAAATCTGGAAAAAAGTTACTAAATGTATGCAGTCATCACTCTACTTACATCAGGGTTCCCGTCCATCCAGCAGAACATTAAGTCGAAACATTAAATCAACAATGTTATAGGGGTTAGGGATTTGACTGTAATTAGTATACTGTCCCTAACACATTGACGGATTTACCATCTTCATGTTTCTTTATAACTTGCAACTTTGTTTTAAGATCAATTGCTCGCCTCTTTGTGATTCTTCAGTAGGTTTTTTTGATTTGGCGTGTAGGGGCCAGCCAGGTTGCACAAAATATCGTGAAATATTTAACGATAAATAAACAAGTAATCTATTTCTCAAACACAAAATCAGCAGACGACCTGTTGAAGACACTTGCCAAATGCCGAAGGAAGTTGCCGCTGAATGCACTGTTGCTACTGTGCACGATATATTGTTGCTAAAAAAACAAAAACCTTGCTACGTGTGCAAAAGTATAGTCGAGAATGTTATTTATTCCCTTATGCGATCACGGATGTAGCTTCTAGTGGACATAAGTCGAGGGATGACTTAGTTTGAGACATATTAGGCACATATATAAAAGTTGCTCACCAAAGTGAGTCACCTTGATGTATTTTTCACAATGTTTCAAACATATCTTTACAACTTATATAAAAGAGAAAAAAAAACTAAACTTATCTGCACAACATGATTGCTTATTTACAGTAATCTCAAGAAGTCTATTCTGCACTTGTAAGCATACAGTTAATTACTATGTATCAACGAGGAATGGACCTCAATCTTTCTTAGAAGCATCCCAAAAGCTGTGATGTTCAATAACCCTGGCAATTCTCTTTGTGCAATCTTCACTTTGTTCCCTTTATTTTGTCTCGACTCATCAGTGCAACTTTTTATTTATTTATTTTTTTACTTGCAAATTATTACATCCTATTATCATTATGTAGCAATTCAGTGGTTGATCAAAGTTTTTGTTCATGCTCTTGATTTTAAATTTTAAAATAATCTGAAATTAGTTTATAAATAGAAAAAAACATCGTTGTTATACGATTATTAAGTCAAAGTTAGAGGCGAAATGCTGTTAAAGTAAGCACTACATAATGATGTATTTATAAGGGATGTCAAGATTCCCTAACTTCATTACATTTCAAAACTTGAAACATGGTTTCAATCAATTTTGGGGGGAAGTTATGCAAGCCAAATCCTTAGAGAGGACAAATAAAGAAATTTTATGATAACCATATAAATTCCATATAAGTTCTATTGTAATTAATAATGTAAAAAAAAACAACAACAATAAAATCAAAATTTAACACATTACAATTGGAAGTATTTACAGAATTTAATAAAAGAACAAACCTAGTTTGGCTAATTCTCCGGCTTCTAATACATCTTTGTAGAATTTGTCATTATAGGATACTGGAAAAACCACTTGATTGAGTCTCTTCAACTGCTTGATATTATGTGGTGTTACATCACCTAATTCTATCCGACCTCTATGTATAAAAAAAAAAAAACAAGCAAGAATTTATAAACAAATGTAATATGTTCATTTTTAAAAATTAGACAAAATAGTTTTCCCTTGAGATTGAAGTCATTTTTACTCGAAAGAAACATTTGAATATATACATACATATTATATGGAGGGGGTTGATAGCTATGTATAAAAACAAATTCAACTGCTCGCTACCAGTTCCACATAATTCAAAAGTGAATGAGCAGCTATCCATGTTCCTGCATTCCTGTACATTCTGATAGATGTCTAATGCTGCTTTTTTTTTTTAAGGAAAGGAAATAAGTTTCAATTTGAATTGCTTAAAAATTAGAAAATGGTGACTGCCAGCAGTAGATACACAAATGTCATCCTCTTAACTTATTTTTTGTTTATTTCCAGATTACTCAAAAGATCATTAAATGGTAAAAGCCCCCCAAGGCAGAATGTTTATCTTTCTGTAACGGTTGATGCTAAGACGAAAATCTTTCTGCGGATGCAGGCGTTAACGGGGAATAGACAAAATTTTCGTTTATGCCCCCCCCCCCAAAAAAAAACGTTCATTCTATACGAAATATCTTTGGGCAGCCCTCATTTCCGTTCTGCGACAATGTCACGCCATCACTTGATGTTCTGCTTTGGGGGTAAAAGCTTTGCTCTATCTGGCATAGATGCAATTTAGCTGAAGCTTTACTCACATCACATTGTCAAGAGTGGACAAAAAGTCCATATACCTGTCAATAAACTGGAATTGAAATGAATTTATGTGCCTATTATGGATCCAAAACATCTCTCTGCACACCTCCATGGTCTCTGCACAGATGGAAGCATCTCCAGGTCCATATGCTCATTTTCTGTAACATTTGTGCCTTTCATGTGCAAAATAAAATAAAATCTAAGACATCAAACAAAAGTGGGCAAATAGAAACAAATATTTTGTTTCGTTATAACAATTAAGGTTAAGTATTAATTCACATTCAAATTAGCTTAAAAAATATTGCAGGGTCTCTTATCTAAAACAGACTGTACTGTAAATCTTAGGGGTTTTTTTTTCTCCCCAAGGATTCTATGATAAAGCAATTTAAAAAGCCTGATGCGCCTTGGTATATTAGGAGCAAGGTCTGGTGTGCCACGGGATTTCTGATAATACGAAAGTGTGCTGTGAAGCGAAAAACACTGATCTGTGCTACAACATATTTTATATTCAATTTACCCAAATCTAAAAGACAAGTCTGAAAGCATTACAAATAAATTATTAAAGAAATTCACCAATCTATGATTTAAATTGTAAACATAATTTTTACCATATTTATATTTGATGTGAAGATGTCACTGTGGACATGAGCAGCTTCATAAGTTCATAAATGATGGCAAAAGAAAAATCAAACATCAGTCCTTCCACATCAGTTTTCAACAGGGAGCTTACTTATGTTAACTTTGTCATTAACTCCAATTCAAATTCCTTTTATCAAATTTATCAAAACTTTAGCAGTTTCTGGTAGAACTAAATGGATATTAAAAAGGAGATGATATATACCTTATACATCACTGAATTTACTGCCCTCTGGTGAGATGAAAGTACACATTCAAAAACATATGTATGGTAGCCAACACTTGCACTATTTCAAGATATTTGACACCGTTTCCATTGATTTTCAAGTATTATCTTATTAACTTCCTGTTGTTCAATTCCAGAAGAAATGTTGGTGTGGCATAATGTGTTAAAAATCGAACTGAGAATCTAAAGAGCTTTAAGACTTTAATACTGTTGTGCGGCAAACTTTTTTTTTTTTTAATACTTTCTTTTTTTTGATAATGTTACAAATATTAATCAGACAAGTGAAATACAATTAGAAATAAATAAAACGTTACTTTTTTTTTTTTTTTTTAACTAGAAGTACTAATTTAGAAAAATAAATAAAACATTTAAATACACAATTAAACTTTTTTTTTACTAATATGCTTTTCTCTTGGCGTTTTGTCAATATTACCAATATCTAAACCATTAAAATTTATGGGGACAAGATTTCTAAGATTACTCACTTATAATTTAATAAATAATACTTACATGACTTTATTTTTTTCTGATAAGTAATTTTTATACATTCCACTGTTTGATGTATTTATAGTAATAATTCTTTAATGGTCATGTTTTAATTAAAATTATTTTAGCAATTTGTTAAAAACAAGGAGGCTTAACATGCGTGTATTAAAATAAAAAGAAATTGAAAATAAAACACACTCACTTGGAAACAGGATAAAAAGGAATAAAAAAGATGGTAATTCACTGACAGTTTTGGAATACTGAGCATATTCCATCTTCAAGGACGGCACAAGATGGGAATGCATAGTGAAAGGGAGGGAGTTGAGTGAAGATAACTTTTATCCTGTTTACAAGTACACTTTATTTTTCTTTAATTTGTTTTAATTCAATTTAGGAAACAACATTTTTATATAAGTGATTTATGCATAAATTACTTGATGAAATTTTATAATGAAATAAAATTTCTAGTTACATTTGTTTCTTTAAGATGTATTGACAGTGGAAATCTCAGAAAGCCCCTTAATGTAATTGAAAATCTATGAAGATGACCCCCGTCCCAAATCCCAATTCAAAAGACCTTGTGTTGGGTTTGTTCCAGATAAAAAAAAAAAATCATTTGTTCCAGAAAAATAATACTAAAAAAATATAAATTAAAATCATGAGGACTTAAATCAACCTTAGAATTCTTATCCATAAATTTTAATAGTTCAAATTTTAGTAACATTAACAAAACGTCAAGAGAAAAGTATTAATATAGGAAAGAAAGACAAAATTAAAAAAAAAAAAAAAAAAGGTTAGTTATGTATTAATATATTCTCATATTTCTCTAAATTAAAATACTTTAAATAAAAAAAAAGTTAAGGAGAATATTATTTATTTATTTCTAATCATATATCACTTTTCTGCCTAATTTTCATAACATAATTGGAAACATACTTTTAAAGAAAAAGAAATGGAATTAAAAAAAGTCTGCCCTGCAGCAGAATAAGTTGAACCCTCAGCTCTTTAGATCTCTAGTCGACTTGCTTCTACTTCACACCACACCAGCATTTCCTGTAGAATCAAACAACAGGAAGTTAATAAGCTATTACTTGAAAACCAATAAAAACAAAGTGTCAAATATCTCGACATTGGTGGAGTGTTGGTGCTCAAACCTCTTTATTTTGAAGTTCCCCTTGTGTACTTTTATCTCACAAAAGGACATTAAATTCTGTGATATTCAGGGTATGTTGTCTCCTCGTAAGAATATTTGGCATAAAATTTTATATGGAAAATTTTTCAATTTTTTTTCATTGCATAATTTGCGCAAGGTAGAATTTCTTATACTTATTAAATTCTAATTCACAAAACTGCAACTCTACGCCATACATCTATCTATAATGCAAAATTAATTGTATATCCTGAAATTTAAGATATTAAAAAAATGAAATTTAAATTCTTACATAAGCTGATAAATTATCTACTTTAAAAAGTAAAAACTTACCTCTTTTTAAATAAACTGTACTAATTTATAAATTTTTAAGTCTTTCCCTTACATAATATAACCAAAAACTGAACTTATTAAAAACTAAATGGTGTCTCCAAATCACAACTGAATCCTTATTTTACTGCAAAAATGGCCGTAAATGCATTATACTTAAGATCAAAAAATAACAAAAGCAGTCTTAGTTTTAATAAAATAACTTTTTGAAAAAACAACGAATGGTAAACTTTTTAATTTTTATTTTGATAAGACAAAATAAGATTTGACTAAAAATATTGTTTGTTTTATTGTTAACTTTGTACAAATACCGGAAATAAATACTTTCACTTAATTTTAAAAAAAAATGCTGGAAAGGTTCCCACGCTATTTTTATTTTTGATGAATTTAAATCAAAGCAGTTACCAAATTCAAATCCTTTTACATCAACAGACAGATTTATAGCTTGTTCAATTCACTCAAGGCCAGACTATATGTGTCACTTGATTGGCTGAATGCCAGCAATGTGTTTCTAGTGCCAAATGCATCGGCAATTTTATTAATTTATCTATCGTCAATAAATAGGGAACGAGTAGATTTCATTACAGTTAAAAAGACAAGTCCTTAAAAAGTCAATTCTAATAATTTTTAAGTGAAAATTTCAGGATATTTCAAGAACAAACAGCTTAATAGCAACTAGTAATTAAGTCAGATTCTGGACAAAACGGGTTCAATGAAATTTTTATGTTTTGTTGCTTAATATGTTCTACAAAAAACATATTAGGCAAGTTACGACATTTGCAATCGAAAAATTATGGTAATTAACAACCCTGCAATGGTTTAGCAACAGTAAGGAGAATGATAAAAGAATTTTTGAATAGATATGGGAAACAAATAGAAGACAATAATAGCAAACCTGAATATATGTAGCTTACAGAGATCAGTAGACACGACTTGAAGAGTAATGACTTGAGTAATGACTTGAGTAATGCATACAGAAGAAAGAAGAAAACATCCAAGCCACATTGGGATTCGAACACAGGTTCAATTCATTTCAGCCTTTGCCTTGACACTCTGCTATGCCCAAAAAGAGGATAAGGGAGAAGCCAAGTTGCAGTCACGTCATTACATCAATGTGTATATTTTATTAAATTTAAGGATTTCTTTCCTTCCAACAGACTTGGAAACTGGCTTCATACTATTACTTACTACAGATTAGGCTTGAAACATATTTGGCTTTCATTTATCAACTAATTCCTCAAAAAAAAAAAAAAATAAATAAAAAATGATAGTGACTGATAAACTTAGCATTTATTAGACATCAGTGTAACTACTGGGTTATCCGAGGAAGTACAAATTCCCAAAAGTAATTGTTAGTTAAAAATTTCCAAAAGTCATAATATTGTCTATGAAAGATGGAAAAATTAAACACACAGCCTTTAATTCCATCCAAGTCCAATATGAATTTCAGGTTAACATTAAATTTCAATAATTTTACAATGTATCACATTTCATGGATGTTAATGTAATGGGAATAGAGTAGTTTCATTCATATAGAAAAGACCACTTTTAAATCAAAGCCCCCTCCTCCAAAAAGCAGTAGGCTAGTTTCGAATTAAATTATCCGTCTTAGATAAGAAAACACCAACTTTTTAATGAATGAAATAGAAAAAAAAAAAGAAACAAAAAATCACACTGGAGTGAACTGATTTTATTTAGTGAAACTTTCAAAGTAATGCTTTAAATTCAAGAATGTTGTAACAAATCGATGTGATCTATACGAATTTAAATAAAAAGACAGCACAAACTTTCAAATGGTAAACAGGAATGGAATATATTCTGAACAACAACAAGATAAAAAAGAAACATAACACTAAACAAAGTTTATAATGTTACTGAATTACAAATGAGTGAGACTGGGATAAGTAGGGGACCCAAAAACTAAATAAACAAAACTTAAAAATGTAATTTTATTCTCATTTTGAAACTACTTTAATTGAAATTCCTGTCAGTATAAATTGGAATGCTTCCCGAAACCTTTTAAGCAGATCAAAAGAGTAGTGGGATGACTTCACCCACTCATCCATTGGAGTAACTAAAAATACTTGGCTTATGCCACTCAAATAGTTTCAAGGTAACCTCACACCATCAATGGAACTCCAGTCAATTATAGTAAATAAAATACTCACATTCTGAAATTTTTGAAGTTTATAATTTGGAATTCTTTATGAAACAAGAAACTTAATCTCAGGATATTTAGCAGTTTTGTGATTTTTACCATCACTTGAAAAGATTTAAAGATTCTCTCTCTCTTGTAATTATATAAAAAAATGAATGATTCAATGAGAAAAAATTTTCTGAAAACTGATAAGTATACATTGTTTTTTTTTTTAACAGCGACACAAGATGTTATAAACTTTTGACTGAAAAATACGGTACTAGCCAATAGGAAGGCTCCTAAGGATTCAGTGCCCGAGGGGGTGTTTTACTGCTTCCGCTTAATTGTTTATTCCGATTAATTAGCCTTCGAAACAAATTTCATCCGAATGAGGTCCGAAGGACAGAAGAGTTTATTCTGATTAGCTGTAGGTTAGGTTAAGTGAGGTCTGCTCAGCTCCAGGATGTATGTATTGGTAACTTTTGAAACCTTCCAAATAAATCCAAAACGGCCATGTTTGATGCGAAAAAAAAAAAAAACCAACAACTCCCGGTACCGTAAACTGCAGTCTTACCGGATCATTTTTAAGATCAGAAAACTAGGAAATTTCTAACAGAATAATTAATAATCTTATTTACTCTGACAGAAATTAAGAAAAACAAATTACCTTCATTAAAGAAGTGAAAAGATTAATGAATGAACACACACAGTTTAACAGTCTTGATCTTGTTAATTACACCTTATTTAGCCTGATCATTCATTTTTTTTTTTTTTACAGCTTCCAGATTTTAATTAATGTTATTTAAAAGGATGTTCATCTAAATCATTACTTTGAAATGTTAAACCAAAAGACGTTTTCTAAATTGTTTCTAAATTTTGCCGCTGATGGTGTGAGGATAAATTGGCCATATCTTCACAGAAACAGGGATGTGGTCTTTATATTGGCGTTTTCAAATTCCCATCTCACTGTCTTTTAAAGGTAGGTCAGGAATACCAAAACAAACCGTATTCATAGTGGAACTTCCACAAATGCCATCTGAATGTGCTAGAAGGTACGCTAAGGTTCAGAAATAAAAGACAACAAAAGTAAGGTAGACAGCATGTTTACAACATGACAGTAAGTTTACACAATCATGCCTGTTTCTGTCGAATGATCCACTTTCACAAAAACACTGGTGCAAAATGTTGATGATGAGGCACTAGTCTGTTGGGGAACTGTTCACAATACAATCACACAGCGGCTCGTCTGTTGCCATTCGCTGTCCCATACGATAGGCGCATGTTAAACTTGAAGAAAATTGAATTGTTACATTATTAACAAAAGAAAATGATCTTAAATATAAAACTTTTAGATGAAGAGAAATCCATTTCAGAAACAGGTATAACAGAAACTGAATGACACTTATTCTGCGTTTTTTTGTATTGCCTAAGTTAATCACAACCATTTCAGTATGGTGAACTAGTTTCAACTACTGCTGAATTACAATATTAAGCTCTTTGGGTTAATCATTAACACTAATTCAGCATATTAAATCTGGAAGCAGGAAAATGGAGCAGTTAAAAGAAAACAAACTTGATTGTCCTGCTGAAGGAACAGTATGAGCCATCGATCTTATCGGAATGCTCTTTGTCACAAATCTAATATCTATTTTTATATATACCTAGAAAGTACATCCATAAAGTTATTCTTCGGTTTTTAATTTTTATGAATATAGTAATTCCTTTTGAGAATTTACTTTACTCAAGATTAATATTTCAGACGATTTAATTACAATGCTACACAAAAAGTTTGATGATTATCCCCATTTTTAAAAATCTAGTGCTCTGTAAGAAAGCACTATTTCTATTATTATTCCCTTCCAGCTTCTATAACAAGAACTACATATTTTCTTAATATATGCTTAAAAAATGATCTAATAAATGCTCAATTCCTCAAATGGAAGAAAATAAAAAAAAATGAAGAATTCAAACGATACTCCTCTAAATTGATTACTTAAACAATTTCGAGTCACTTTTTAATTACAGAATTCTAAACGTTAATAAAAAATTTATGTATTTCTAAATAAAAGTACGAGTTATTAAGTTTCATCAATTTAAAGATAATTTCCTAATTAAAATTATGTATTTTACAGCTAGATACACATATATCCAAATGTCAAGAAACACCCATAAAATGTTAACGTATATTTATTTAAAAATCTATAATATTTATTTAAAAAACTGTAATTTTAATTCAAAATTGTAGTCTTCCCCCTTTTTTAATATCAAGTCAAAATCATGTAATAGAAAGTGATTAAAGTAGCGACATCGATAATTAAAAATATAAATAAAAATTTTCACCCGTCAAAATACAGTCAGAAATAGTAAATTAAGAAAAAAAGGCTTATGTAATGAAAGAGGCTTAACTAAATTTAGAACTCCTTACTTCAGTGCTGAATAATGATTTCCTATTTAAAGTTAGCCTATAAATATATTGCTCTAATATTATCTGTAATGCCTTCGAAATCAGCAGTGGTTCATTAACGAAACTATTTTTAAAATTTCATTCATGTTACTTTAAAACAAAATTATTACAATGACTGAAATATAATTAATACAGTTCAAATTAGTTCAAAAGCGCTCCGACTTATAAGAATAGTTTTTGTCTAATAATTTTTTGAGAAACATTAACTCGATCACTGAAAAATACATTTTAGGAAATGAAGCTATTCTAAAATTCCAAAAGAATACGTAAACCGCAAGAAATGTGATTGTAATATTAACATCCCATGAACTGATGTTCTAAGCCTAAACAGAAAGCATGGGTAGATTCCTTAACATCACGATGCTTACATATATCGGTTATTTAACCTTTTTACGATTGGTTCAAATGTTATAAATTGCAAATTAAGATCCAAATTCCTATAATACCTAAAATAAAGGAATTACAATATCATACCTAGTCATTTTGACTCAAGGAAAGAATGAAATCCTTACACCGTCGCAGGCGCGAAGAAAACCGGAAACGGAAGTAGATTATTCACATTCAAGCCTTTCAAAAATCATCAATTTTTATTTAAATTACTAATTTATGAAGCAAAATTTTGAATTGAATAACCGCGTTAATAGGAAACAGAATAATAAAGACTATTAAGAATTAATAGGAATTTTGAGATTTTTAGTATTTAATGTATGGAAGCACAATACAAACAAAATTCCATAATTTGTAGGTAAATCAAGCTTTTCACGCGACCGTTTACACAAAAAAGTAAAGTTACTGTAAATCGGTGTTAGTAGTTAATTTGATTCATTTTCATTTAAGCATTAATACTGAATAGCAAAGGAAAAAATGAATACTAGTCAATTTGAACGCCTTACGTCATCGTTATGTTGCGATGTTCAGACGCTACCAATAGTTGCTAGGAAACGTGTGACGTCACGAGCTTGAAGCTTGAACTGATCGGAAGTTGAGTTGACGTCCATGTCCAAGAGAACTACTTACTTGTTAGTGGAAGCATGGCGAGGATATGGTAAGGAAATTAAAATAGTAATTTATTCATAAGAAAAATAAAATTGTTGATTGATTCCTTTACATAAGATACTGATTGTGTATGGCAAGGACTGGTACTCCTCGTACCTATTTTGATTTTTGACAATAATTTCTGAAATTTCCTTTTCAGTTTGTAGGCTTAAGTCTTTGGGTATGAATAAACATTACAAAATAATTTTGTTTTTTTGGCTAGATTGTTTTATATTTATACAGTTCATCTCTCTTACAGTAAAAATAACAGTTAGTAGTTTTAACTATACGAAGAAATCAATTCGTAAATAACGGCGATTAAAACTGTCAAGCGAAATTATATTAATCTGAAAAAAATGTTCAGATAAAATCATTCACTAGAAAGTAATAAATTGGTCAATTTTAGATACTCTTCAAAATTATTGAATATTAATCAGAAAACTTTCTAGGTTTCTTGCCTCGCAACGAGATTCCTTATCTAATCATTAAATCAACAGGATTCTGTGAACAGGGGAATTCAGTAAATGATGTTTGAATAAGTATCGCGGTGTGTGATTAATATTTCTTATTCATTTCTTTTACACTTATCCTTAATACATTCTGTGTCAGTCATATTCCTTACCTTTCTTTCAGTTATAAAAACAATAGTCGGGTTCACAAATCATATTTTCGTTTATATTTTTCTTAGATTCACTGAATAACATCATCTATCATAGGGAATTTCAATTTAAAAGTCACAGGACGATCCATTAATATCCTTTAGTGTTATGTAATAAATAGTTGAAAATTTATCTCTTAATAAATCATAATAGCAAAATATATTGAAAATTAACAGATAATTTGGATTTATTTGGCTTACTTGTGCCTGTCTTTTTCTCCCGTATCTTGAACTTGTAAAAGTAGCTTTATAAGATTTCGGCGTCTGCTTTGCTTTGAAACCAGCATTCTTCTTACCTGTCGTCTGAGCGATCATACTTTGGCAATCACTTTATACTTTGGCACCATCTGCCGAGAGCGCTTAGGTATCTGACCCATTTTGGGCCGCAAGACCCCGGGATTTTTGTCAGGCAAATCAGTTTAGAAACAGGTATTATTTCCTTATTTCAGGCAAGTCTGGGGAACTATTTTTCTCATCCAGCAGATATTTAAAACCCTAACTGTTTCTTTATTAATAGGTATAAAAAAAAGCTTGCTCATGTTTAATAAGAGGTTGTTTGAAAACATTTATTTGAAAATTTTCGTTTTGGAATCGTTTCCAATGCTTTATACTTATATTACATCTTTTCAGTAATTTGCCTAAATATCATTATTCTCCAAACCAGCAGATGAGTAATTTTATTTCTTTGACTTCCCTATATCGATTGAGTAATATATTATGACACATTGATTTTGACCTCTTATAAACTCTCTTTTTTGTGATGAACTATTGACTTGTTATTAGTATGATGAAATTTGTAAACTTTCTGTATTCAAAACATTATCTACAACAACATCCGGGGAGAAAAAATATTGATCTTAGAAGTTAGTCGAATCCAAAATAATTTACATATTTTTTTTTTTATTTTTTTTTGTGGTTATGTCTTTCATGATAAAAAAAAAAACTAATTTAAAATGAAGAAAATCAGGAAAATATTTGAAATATTTGTCACATGATAGTGAAGTTAGTGATCTTCCGTAAATGGTTGCTACTCCCTCAATGTTGCACAGCTGTTTGTCCGCAGTGTCAGATCACTTGATAATGCAGCTGTGAACACAGAACCTTAGAACTGCTGATTCAGTTATCTGGCTTGTTCGCTGTCATGAATAATAAGGATAAATTTATTATTTGCTGTTGCTATGCTTCCTTGTCTTTCAGGTTTATTGCAGAGGGAGGTTTTGAAAATGCCTGCTTTAATTTATTATCGGTTCCATAAGTTTATTTTTCGAATATTCAGTAACGTTAATTAAATTGCATTGGTTGTGCAGAAAGAAAAAAATAATACAGTCGAACTGTTTATCTCGAAATTTCTGAAATTCCCTACATTTACAATCTAAATTCAATGTATTTTCCATGTTAATCTTGAAATAATTTCCTTCAAAACCTCTGTATCTCGAATTTCGGATAGTATAAATTACAAAAATCAATGCCCAAAGATCACCCTTCTTTGTTAAAGTTAGATGTCAAAAGTCATTGAAAGACTATTTTTGTTTTTAAAGGTAAGTATGTATGTTAAAAAAATATTATGCATGTATGTATAATTAATCTGCGATCATACCACTGTATTTTTCTACAACAAAAGCAATTAAAACGTTTTTTAATTGACCGCATTTAAGACCTCTTTATCTCGAATTTTTTTCCCTTCCCGTGAGATTCGAGATAGACAGGTTCGACTGTAATAATTAATTTGCTATTTGATAAAAATAAAACACAGGCGTATATATGGGATATGTGTGTGTTGTACAGTATTATCAAATTTTCACATATTTTCTTCTAAAGACATTTAAGCTTATTTGTTTAGTTTTTAAATTTTTTTCCATGATGAATTTTGTATTATTTTTTTTTCAAAAACTAATGTTTTGAATTTTAATTGTATTTTTAGGTTAGACGGTTGTATTCCAAGAGTTGCATAATTGAGAAGTTCCTTTCCTTGGAAATTGGCATGCTACGTAGCGTAAATTCCTAGTTTGACTTATCTGTGATAAAACAAGAAATGATTTACTTTTCCTGAGATTAGTTTTATTTCTAAAACTACTTAACTCTGTTTGATTGTTAAACATAAAATATTTTATCACAGTATGTCTTTTCATTTTGATTCTATTGAAGACAATTTTAAAAAGCTACAGATTCAGTCCGAGGAGGATGGTGAGCAGAATCTTACCTTGAAAGAACTTTTTCTTGAAAATGAAAATAATGAAGACATAGTTAAAACCTTGGCAGCCGATTTAGAATCTAGTCATTTGGATTGTGATGATTATGAAATTGCCTACGATGTAGGTTTCCAAAAGAAGCATATAGACAGTTTACATGTGCAGAATGCAGAGTGTGCAACTGAACTCTGTCAGTCAAGAAATAAAAATCATAAATGGACAAAGAAAACTTGTGAAGAGTGTAAGGCTATTTTCTTTTATTTTCTCCCCCGCCCCTCAGTTTTTTCTATTTTCAATGAATTTCATTGTAAAAATTGACTCAATTTTGTTGGATTATTATTTTTTTTTTAAGCATGTGATGGAAAATTTAGGTTTTTTTCATTAAATCCATAAAATAACAGCTATAAATGCTACCTGGAATTCTAAATTTAATTGATCTATTTTTTTAATCAGTGTTGTGTATTAATGCGCTCAAAGTAATTCCTACAGTTTGAAGGAATTTGTTTGAGGTTGTAATAGTTGCATTGTCCTAGCTCTCAAAGTACTTGAAACTAGTGTAAGCATTTCTAAAATAAATGAAATAAGTGACAATGGAAGTTTGCCATTAGTCTTTTGCGGACACAATTCTTTCAAAATAAAGTTCATAGAGAGTTTACTAAGAGGCGTTGAATTTATAAAAGGACGCAAACATAGACTGTATCAGTAACATTTTACAACAGACAAGCTTATCAGTGTCAGTTACATAATGAAGATGGCTGATGTTAAGAAAGTTAAAGCGTCCCACTACAGGTGTATGTTGCCCTTGAGGTCACAGAGGTAAGGCTCCCTGGCATTCTGTGACCAGCGGGACTAAGTTGAGGTTGGGGGGGGTCAGCCCGATGCCCCAGATGGCTAATGTATTATCCTAAACTTACAGGAATGTTATTGCTTGTAAAATTCTACACGAAATATACTAAAGTAGGCTTTAAGATTAATTAAGTTTAGAAACAGCCTACATTTAGAAGACTGTTATTACAGAAAGATATGACTTGAAGAACTGTTTTGATAATCGTAAAGCTTTGGTCTTATATAAAAAATAATAAGATTAATAATATAGATGAAGCTAAGATCAACTAACCAATTTAATGAAAATATTTTAATTTGTTCTGAAAGATACATTAATTAAGTTCAACTATGTCAGATGAAAAGTAGTAAATATGAATTCTTACTTTTTCTGTTTATTATTATTCACAGTAAATGCAACTTTCATGAATCAACTCATATATTGAAAATAATGTCCCATCAGATTTAAAACTGGAAATGCAGACTAATTTTAATTCCTAATTTGTCTAATTTTCATTATTTTATGCCACTGATTTTAAGAAGCGATTTATGTAAATTTAAATTAAAATGTTTTTTTAATATTGCTTTTCTTAGTATTAGAGGCTTCCGTGGAGGAACTTAATAAAATGAAAGAAGATCTATCAAGTATTACTGAAGGTAAGTTGAATCAATCGGCAAGAAAACAGTTAATTCCGGTTTCTTGTCAAAATCATTCTATTGTAACAAAAAAATTGTTAAGTCATTTTTTTTTTATATATAAACATTGTGAAAAATAGCATTGATATTTTTGCTTTTTTTTTTTTTCATCCATTAATCTATCACTCCAATATTGTAACTTCTTAGTTTCAGAAGAAAAGAAAACAATTGGTACAACATCTGAGCTTAATACATAGAAAGATAACAAATGAACATCTGAGCTTAATACATAGA
>JAFIDM010005346.1:37655408-37694778 GCA_023159025.1 Thereuonema tuberculata
ATAATCCAGCTTAAGGCTTATAAGCTTAACACTGGCGGGCAAAACACCCATCACTATTACTAAACTTCCCTAATCCTTTCACTTCCCTCACTCACCATGCATTCCCACCTCGTGTCGTCTTAAATGTTTTTGTGATGTCCAATATGTTTGTGCCGTCCTTGATGATGGAATACGCTGAGTATTCCGAAAATGTAGGTTTATTTCCATCTTTTTTATTCTCTTTTCATCATGTTAGCAAGTAAGTGCGTTTTATTTATTTTCACTTTCTCTTTGTTTTAATACATGCATGTTAAGCCTCCTTATTAGAAATGAAAATTGCCCTAGAAGTGCAAAGGCTTCATCATAGCACTGCGTACCTTCTCTTCACTAATGTCTAATTAATTTCTCAAGATAATTTCATTCCTATTAGGTTAAAAAATTTAATTAAGCTTTCTGTCATTCATTAAATGGCATTTTAATGAATGACATATTTTAAGAAAAAAATGTAATGGTAGTAAATACATAAACTTTTAAAGGTCGGTGAAAATTTTCCACTTACAACTTATGTTTAACTTGTGTTCTTGCTTATTTAGCATCTAAAAAATATCGGGCTTGCATAACGGCTTCCCCATTAGCATTCATGTATCTTGATTAAGAACTAATTTTCTAGAAGAAATGCTCAAAAATTGTACCATAAATTCAAAACGTATTTTTTTTTTTTCTTAATCACTACATTAAGATGTAATTTCTAATACTTTATCTTTATCACATTCCAAAAGCTACAAAACCAAATACTTTTGGTTTTTTTCCTAAAAGAAATTAGTCAAATCCATAAGGAGTGGTAAAAAAAGAAAGTATATTACGAGTTTTGTTTTTCTTTTTTTAATAAAATGCTGCTTGTATCCCACGCACTATCAAAAAGTAATTTAAACATTAACTATTGCTAAAATGAGGCCATTCTTTAATCTTATTTAACTTGTAATTGCCAATATCTGCAGGATCAGTAGCATTCAAAAATTTAAGATTTATATTCCCCAATTCTTCACAGAAAATTGTTGTATTAGAAACAATTACACAATCTGTTAGTACTAAGTTGCTGGTCCTGTAGAAATAAGCAGTGATGAGTGACAAAATGTACAAAGGGAGACTATCTATATTTCTTGCATCTCTGTCATATATACAGTACACTACCCTACACTAATGGACCGGACAGTACTCGTTATTGGAAACGTGTGTATCTGATTTAATAGCGGGATGGGCCCCCACATGCTGCAATTACATTAGCCACCCTGCGAGGCATGCTTTCCACAAGATTTTGATACAGATTTATGGATATTTTTGTCCATTCCTGCTTCAAGAACATGGCCAGGGCAGCCGTAGATGTCGGACATGGTTCCCTGGCCCTCAATCGACGCTCTAACTCGTCCCATAAATGTTTGACTCTGAGCAGGCCATGGAAGCTGCTTTACAGCCATCTCTGTATACTACTCGGCCGTCCTAAGGTAAAATTAAGCAACTGCAAATTTTCTGATTTTTCGTTTTCTACATTTTCTACGTAAGGAAGTATCTACACATCTTCCAAAGCAATTTGGTAATGATCTGCTGTTAAGTATGTCCCCTATTTCGATGATCAAAGGTAGCAACTGACTCACAATATGCTTATATCTACGATCAAAGGCAGTAAATAATCAGTTTCCAAATTGCTAGTTGCTTCCTTTTACCTTAGGACGGCCGTACTGCTGGACAGAGGCTGAAACATTGCATGGATCATTGTCGTCCTGAAAGTAAAAAACATCATTTCCAATCATTTGGCAGAGAGTAGGAGCAACCCGATTGTCCAAAATGTCCTTGTAGCCTTCGGAGTTCAAGGTTCCCGCAACAACATGCAATGATCCCAGGCCATAACATGAGAAACACTCTCGCAACATGATTCCCCACCACCGAACTTCACAGTTGGAACGATGCACTCGGATAAAAGACGTTCGCCTGGCATTCGCCACACTCAAACACGTCCATCCGACTGGAAGAGAGTTTAACATGACTCATCACTCCATAAAATTGTTTTCCACTGTTCTACAGTCCAGTTGCGACGTTGCAAACACCACTTGAGTCTGGTGGTTCTGTTGAATAGTGAGTTGTGTGGTTTGTGTGCAGCATTACATCCGTGGATTTTCAGGCGTTCAATTCCTTCTGTAACATACTGTGAAGAACCGTAACCTCTGATGCCTGTTGAAACTCACTGTTTTTGATTCAAAGGGTTTTTTTTGCGATTCTTACGAACCTCACACTTCAGGACGTGTCGATCGCTTTCGATCAGTTTCCGGGGACTACCAACATGTGCAGTTCGTGCCCCAACTCCGTATTCTTCCACTTCTTGATGATATCACAACAGTTGAATGTGGCTGTGATAATTTCGCTGAAATTGCACGAATAAACTTGGCAGCAATGTGACAGCCTTCTATAATGCCTCTTTCAAAGTCACAAAGTTCCCTGCCTTTTGGCATATTCTTCGCACTATTCGACACTCCTACCGACGTTTCCGGTAGCAACTATCTGAATGAACTTTGCCTTATCACATGCACGCATGTGCTTTAACGATCTCGTCTGATATTATGTAAATATGCTGGTGTCTGGTCCATTATTGTAGGGTAGTATGATTTATTGGTATCTGCCCATACCATTGCTAGACAAATTGCAGGCACTGGGCTTTATACTATTTGAATTTAAAATACTGCAGTTTTCAGTAAGATTAACATTTGCAATTACAATTAAGCTCAGGACAGTCATCACAGATAAGTGTTAAGTTGTACCTGGAAAAAAAATATGAAGTTTGAATGAAACTTCATATGCAACTACCTTCTCGTTAGATATTCGAACAATTAAAGTTCAGTTGTCACAAAATGTCACGATCACCCCCTTGGTTCACTATACACATTTAACTTAGTGAAACTGTTGCATTCACATCAGTAATGCCTCACAGATCCCACAAGCAATTGTAGGACTGTGAGAAGCCGGCTGGTCATGAAGACAAAATAGTTACCACCTGAGTTGTAATGATGCTGTTGTGGGAAGGTACTGAAATTGACAGTTGCATGTGGGCATTCATTCATGTTAGCAAGGCTCTGATTGGCCCAACAGTACCACTGCCAAGAGATCGTTGGTTTGTTATGAGACAAGCCCAACTGATCCATCAGCTTCATTCTCCACCATCCACAGACATATGGCATCCTCTATACATCAACTGGTATCTACCTTTACCATTGCAGACACTGGGCTTTTTTTTTTTCTGTCGTCCCTCAGTAGGCCTGCTTCTAATAACCCAGCTTCAGAAGCTCCATCTACAGTGATGCTGTGCCCAAGAGACTTGGTCCGCTCTTGAATGATCTCATATTGTGTTTAGGGACGAATCCTGCTTCTGCCTTGCAGCATCTGCGTATGGAGGAGGACTGAATAGTGCTGAAATCCTTTTTGAGAAGCAGACCCCTTCTCAGTGATTCAAGGAAGTTTAAAAGCACAGCAATGTGTGCAGTAGATCCTGCAATCTGTTGTTTTGCCCTTTGTGTCACATCTGCCAGGATCAGTTTTCCAATAGGATAATGCAAGGCCACTTATTGCACACATTTTCCAGTGCCTTCAAGCAATTCAAACTCATTCTTGGCCAGTCAGGTCTCCAGACTTGTCCAGCATGCCTGGAAGATGCTAGGATGTCAACTGCATCGATCATAGAACATTTAGAGAATCAGTTGCAGCAAGTTTGGCATGATCTGCCACAAAACAATATCAAAACTTTGTTTCATTTCTTACCAGGCCATATATCAGCACACATAGCAGCCTGAGATAACTCAACACAGTATTAATAATGAAACTATAATGATGCTATCAGGACCCCCACAAGATGGCACGGGGGGAGGAGGTCAGTTGGTCCCTCAGCACCAGGGCCTGGACTGAGGTCTTAACTGAAAAGAAGAAAACGGTACGTGATAGAGAATTTTTGACTTCAAATTCGAATTTAGGAGACCCAAATTAGAGACCCATATTTTCATTTCATGGCATGAAAAAAGTTAAAATTTTGTTGTACAGTGTAATTAGTAACAATACTACCAAATTGGCTATTTCATTCGAATTATAATATCTATATAACACCTTGTGACTTTAAATGGCATGTGTCGTCAATATATCGATTATTCAATACCAAAACAATGCACAAAAAGTGCTGATTTATTCTAAGTAACTATCAGGGCTGCCAATGCTTAGAGTTTTCCCCGCAGATCTTGAATTCTGGGGTTTTATTTTTGAAATAGTACAAAATCTTGGGTTTTTCGTGTCTCAAGCAAAGCTATTAAGGAAGCACCTAATATGATTTTATTGAAAATACATCTCATCTCATTTGAGCCTATAACGAATGACTACTTCTCCCTAAAAAAATATAAAATGATGTATCCAACCTATCTAGGTGCACTAAACTATACACTTACTGCGTTGGAATATTGGTGTGAATAATTGCATCATCATAGATCATTACATCAGCTGTGTTCGCGAGTCAAACATAAATAAACATAGAAAATGTTATAAGGTGGCTAAAATTAGTGTCGATATTACTGAAATTCTGATGTAATAAAAACCAACGGAAAGTGAACAAAAGGCCAAGAGTGAGGTGCTCTTTGCTGTATATTTTCCCTTTGCTAGCATTGACCATCTTTTACCAGTTTGTAAAGAAGCTTTTTCAGACAGCAAATTGTCAATAAAGTGAACAAAACTTTCATATGTAATTCACGATGGATTAGCCTTTGATGAAAAAAAAATTAGGAATAAATATCTGCAAAAGAAATTTAACGTGCAGAAAATTAATAAGAAATAAAAATCAAATACTGCACATAAATAAATATTCACGCCTTTGAGTTTATTATCAGAGGGAATTGGGAACAGTCATTTCATCCTTTTTAGGGAACGATACCAAGAGAAAATAAAAAAAGCAGAAACAAGATAATTAATCAATGACACATAACGTGGAAATTGAGAAAGTAGGAGAGCAGTTGAAATAATATTTATATAAGATAAGAAAATACTTTTATAATTGCTTTAAAATTAATGTTTTCTAAAATCTTGGGTTTTGCTTTTGAAACTTCGGTTTTTTGATAGCCAAGTCTTGGGTTTTGTGGAAATCTCATTGGCAGCTCTGGTAACTGTCCGTTTAACAGTTGGAAATACAAAACGCTGAGTTATGTCTATATGTCTTTATCGTTATTTAAAAGTTACTAATTAATAAAATTGAGGAAGCCTAATAAGGCTGAAACAGCTGTCTCAGATTCCCGAAATGGTAGCTCGGGGTGCGAAATCCTTATTTACTTAGGTGCATTACAAAAATTTTTTGTTTTGTTAATACTGTACTTGCAATGCACGTTAAGCTTTATTTTTACAAAAATTACATTATTTTTTTATGTTTTTTTTTTTTTTTAAAGCACTATCTATTTTAATTCATAAAAATAAATAAATAAAATGTAAATTAGTTAAATTAAATTGCGGAGCGGATGCAGTTAAAAGTAGGCAAAGGAAACTGTATTAATTATACATATATAAATAATAATAATAACATTTTGTTATTATTGTTATCTTGAATGTTTACAAATTGATATCAGGGTTGCCGATAAAGTACAACAAAAACAAATCAAGTGATAAACAATAATTCAGGCCGTAAAGAAATATTATTTTGTAACGATGATCTCAGTGTGCTTCGTCGGCAGTGAAGTTATCGCGGTACTGGGTTCGCATCTTGGATTTATTAAATTCAGCAATTTTGAGAACAACAATATGCTTGAGTTAAAGTTTCCACGAAAAGAATAATAAATGACATTCTTTATTGTAAACTAAAGAGTGATTGGCTACTTTAAATGTCAACTATCATTTGATTGGTGTTTGTTAAGGAAAACATAGGAGGAACTCATTAGAGCTCAATGACACGATTCCTGCGAGGGTGAACGAAGGATACCTGTTGTTGGTTACGAGAACTCTCCAACCGTGGCGGAAATTCACTGCACAGTTGGTAAGTACAAGGCTTAAATAAGAGTCAAAGCTATCTTTAATCAAGGTAACGTAGTTTAGACTTCGCATGTCATTATTTTAGCAATAGATATTGACGATTCGGGTGATTTATAAGATAACAACAATAACATTCCTGACACAAAGGGCGATGTTACTGTCACTTTAATCTCCATATTTATCATTTGTTTATAAATATTAGTGCTTCTTTTGAATTGAGATGATGTACATAAACTTACTTCGTTCATAAAGCCTGTTATTTTTTGTTTTTATTGTTTATAGGATTCGTAGAAAGAAAACCTCCAAGTATTTGTGGCTGGTTTCCGATCAATAAAAACTTGGAAACCCAGGTTTAGGCCTAACGCCTGCTGTAGCGTGAGCGCCTGTTTGAAACGCTCTTTTAAGCTGTTATATATGTATAGTCCTACTTATCAAGGAAGAACTGGACAGTTGGGACATTATATCCATAATGAAAGACGAAATTACAGCGGCAGTGTTATTTTTAACCCGCCTTATAGGCAAAAACGCAAACCTTAACAACGACCAAATGGAAGAATTCAAAGCCCGATTAACCGCTCTGTTGGTTGAGCGGTTTAAAAACCATTGGTTTCCTGAAAAACCTTTCAAAGGACAGGGTTACCGATGTATTCGAGTTAACGAAACTGATAGACGAGATCCCATACTCGAAAAAGCAGCTCAAGACTGTGGACTTAAATACGAAGATTTAAAATTGCCAGTGGAATTAACTGTCTGGGTAGACCCAGCAGAAGTTTGCTGCAGGTAAGTAAACTGTGCCACGTAAAAAGAAGGAAATAATCAAAATTAAGATATATGGAGAAATCCATTAAAGTCTGGCTAGTTAGTGTTTATTAATCATTGATTAAATTAACAATGAAAAAAGTTAGTGAAATGATTTTGGAAGTGGAGCTATACAAAAGGAGGCCAAAACCTAGTCGAGTCAGAATGTGCTTGTTACAAATTAATAGTTAAGAATGTTTATCATAATTCTTCATTTGAAACCTTTATGAATAACTTATTGTTCACTTCAGAATTAGAATATGACGCGTTTATTTAGCCATTATCTTTCAGTATAGCTGAAATCGTTTTAAAATGATTCTATATCTTTTTTTATTTAATATATATATTTCGTCTTAATGATCAATGATTAGCATTGGGTTCTTCGTAGTTTTTGTAAATATTAATAGTTTTAATATTCCTTTTCAAATCTTTTTCAGATTTGAGTTTTAAAAATCTATATCAGATTTCCCAAAGCATGTAAATAAGTAAGCATCTGTAAATTATATAATTCTTTGCCATTCTGCCTAATTCTCAAATTTTCAGATTTAATAACTGTATTAACTCCTTGCATTTAAGGAAATAAAAATTCTTAAAAATAACTTTAATGTTATTTTCCTTGATACTGTTTGATATGATAAGATTTGAGATAGTTATGTATTATCATATTCAAATATGATATTTTATCGGAGTGCTGTAATTTTTTTTAAGTAGAAAGTATAGACCTATATTTTATCTTACTTATATTTAATTAAAGAAAATATCTGAAAGATGTCTCCCTTTTTTATTTTAAAACACGCTTTTTCTAAAGTCAGTAAGGTGCAAATTTCTTTCAAAGCCTTTTTCTATAATTTAGGCTATAATCTCCATATGCAATAGGAACAATTGCATATACCAATATAAATTCGCTGTCTTGTGAATTACCACTGGGACATCAAATTCCAGTTTTCCTGAACCTGTATATAAGATATATTATTTCTTATTTATTGTTGGTAATAGATGCTGGTAAAAAAAGGTGGACAACAATGAAAAAAAATAAAAATAAATAAAGACTGACCTTTGAAATAATTTGTCTCAATACCAAGACTTTCATTGTATTTTACAATCATTTTCAATACTGTAATAGTCACTTCTATAATTCATGAAAGCTTAAATTAGATTTATATCTACGGTGTATGTCAACAGAGTAAGTTTGAAGAAAATTGTCTGCAACTATTAATATATTATGAGCTAAATTCCTTGTTCTGTGTATTCACAATTAGAAATTTCAAATATGAATAACTTAACCTGAAAACAAAAGTTATGACGTGTATTCTCATAAATTAACAAGGAAGTATTGATAATCAAGAAATCTGTTGGATATTAATTTCCGGTTTACCGCCTGATTATGATTCATGTACACAGAGCATAATACTTGGTGAAAACACAAGCAATTTTAATTTTGATTCCGTGATTGATAGATCCTTAAAAGAATATAACAGGAAACGAGGTATTAAGGATGAGGAAAAATCCAATGTAGAAGTGAGCGTGTATAAAGCTCAAAGAACAAAACAAGGACATTGCAAATGTGAAAGCAGGAAATGTTTCAATTGTAATAAAATTGGACAATACAGCACGAGATTGTAAAACAAAGAAGAAAATGAAGAAAGTAAAACTTATTCTGAAAATAAAGTATCAACAAACTAACAAACAGCACTGAATTTGTCGCTCTCAACCATCTATGGCTAGTTATGGCGTCTATAGATATGGAAGTGACCATCCAAACCATTGTCAGACGACATGCGGTGTCGGGGAGGTTACTCCGTCACCTACTGCTAACTATCGAACATCGTCACCACTGGTTAGGATGGTGACAGAGTTGTGCCTTGGGATAGTGTCTAGTGGAATCGCGTGTTGTCTTCAGTAATGAGTCATGGTTTCCACTGGGCACCATTGATAATTATATCATGGTTTGCAATGATAATTAAAAGGTTTACCATTTTTCATGTAAACCACAAGTGATGAGGAAAATTGAAAAACATTTTATTTATGAAGAACATTTATTAGACAGAAAATTGCATAGGGGAAATATAAGTACCATACATGTTCCGTCATACAGTAGCTAGGATACATTCCTTTGAAGCTGTAAGTATTATTTACGAAAGTGATTTAAAAATTTTATAATTTATAAATAATAACTTTCTTAAAGTTTTATGCTGATTTTCTTTTCTGTTGATAAAAGTGAAAATTAAAAGCAGCATTTTAAGTAAACAACATATTATAAGTAGTTCATCAGTAGCAGCAAACTCTTATGATTTGGAAATGATGCTATTAACATTATAGATGAGATTTTGTTCTAAAATAGAAATGTATTCATTACAATAAACAAAAGCAATCAAAATGAGACAAAATATTCTGAAACAATTAAGGTTTAAGGATTAAAATCTCTGCCATTGACTCAATACAGAATCATTATTCTCAAACATAAGATTTTTTTTTCTCTCAAAATCTCACAATAACGGTCATAGTGAAATTCTGCGGGAGTCTCAAATTAGTGTAACACTGAAAACAAAAATCAATTTTCAGTCTTTTGGAAGGTTTAGAACTAAGCTAAATACCCAAAATGATTTCCTTCTTTACGAATGTCGACTAATGTATTGCACCATTATGTTTCACAGCTCTTCCATGTCATTTTGTGCCTCAGCAGCTGCTTCATTAATATGCGATAACAACTTCTGTCATGTTTCTGGCCTTTTGCCTACAACTTATTTCAAAAGTCTACTGAAATCAAGTCTGTTGTTGTAGTTTGTCCTGGCCACTTCCTTGATAATTTGTATTCAAATTCTCTGTGCCTAGTTGCAAAATGGGAAGTGTTACTCCATCACATTACATTTTTAATGTGTTTGCAGAGGATCCGTTCCGTTTAGCACAGTAATTCTTTCTCTGTATTTAAAACTGCTTTGCCTTGTCATGTGCTTTGTTATATTAAACTCTTGAGATATTCTTATAGCAAATGTATTATTGACTAAATCAGGCCTTGTGATTAGGATATAAAATAATCGCTTCCAAAATTTCAACAAAATAAGCCTCAACCATCAACTTCATGCAATTCATAAGATGTGATTCTGCTTCTTAATCACGTGCAAATTGTATGCTATTGGTTTGATTGTGCCTTTATATACAGGGTGTTTCAAAAATACACGGCATAATTTCAGGTATGTATTTCCCACATGTAGACAATCAAAATAGTTCATTACAACATATGTCCGGAAATGCTTCATTTCCGAGTTATGGCCTTCACAACATTGAAAATCACCGGAACGTTTTTCGTATTTACAGATGAAGCACAGGTCACACGAGATGGCATAACAAATTTCCACAATCAGCATGTATGGGCGTATGAAAACCCAAATGCAACTGTTGTATCTCATCACCAGGTGCGGTTCTCCCTCAACATGTGGGCCGGTATCATTGGTGATCGATTAGTTGGACCCCATGTACTTGTAAACAGACTTACGGGGCAGGCGTACACAAACTTCCTGGAAAACACCATACCTCATGTTTATGACGACACTCCACTGATCGATCGTCAGCACGCTCACTTCTTGCATGACGGCGCTCCTGCACACTTCAGTCGTACGGCTCGCCGGTACTTGGATCGAACGTTTCCTGATCGATGGATAGGTAGAGGTGGCTCAATTGCTTGGCCTCCACGCTCACCTGATCTGAACCCTCTCGATTTCTACTTGTGGGGCCATTTAAAATCATTGGTTTATTCGTCTCCGGTGCCTGATTTGGAATCCCTTCGGAATCGAATTGTGGCACGTTCTGAGGACATACGCAACATTCCTGGAGTGTGGGATCGTGTTCGCAGGTCATTGAGACATCGATGTGAGGTCTGTATTCAAGCAGGAGGTGGTCATTTTGAACATCTTCTGTAATGGCAACGACCGGCGGAACGAAAAACGTTCCGGTGATTTTCAATGTTGTGAAGGCCATAACTCGGAAATGAAGCATTTCCGGACATATGTTGTAATGAACTATTTTGATTGTCTACATGTGGGAAATACATACCTGAAATTATGCCGTGTATTTTTGAAACACCCTGTATATATATATATACATATGATAAAGTCCTATAAACATATGATCACATTTATTGTTTGTTTTTGTTTACGAGAACCTTCAATGCTTTTGCGCATGCGTCAGGTTTCTTTCGATTTCATCACAATAGGGGTGAGGAGAAATAAACAGGGGATGTTTACTTTTTATAGTGTTAGTTTACTAGTAGCTGCATTCTATTTGCTCTTTTCGGGAAAGAATTATGGAAAGAATAAATACTATTGCAAAAGTGCTCCACGTTATTTTTTTCTTAAAAGCGAAAATGTCCAAAAGAATTTCTTAGGAAAGTGCGCATCTCAGCGTATCACCCCTCTGCGGAGTGAAATCGTCCGCCAGTGGTGATTCTCCCTTTCGAAAACAAACAATAGCAGATATCTATGTTTATTTAGAGTTTTGGAATTTTAATAAATAGCTAGACACCAAATTATAATATTCACAACATTTTTGAAATTGAAGTTTTTTGTGCTAGTGGGTTTTCCTTCTAATTGAAGTTATTCCTTTACATAAATATATGCTGAACATTCATTGTATCAATATGAAGATAAATGCCATAAAGTGACACTATCCAATGATTCACACAACTATGCATACAGATTTGTTTTTTGTTTTTTTTTATTCTTTAATTAGTTGTCATTAAAAGAAATCGTTAATATCCAATTTTCAAACTGATAATTAAGAAGCAGTAAACATGCTAGTAACAAGATTTTGCTCTGATGATTTTTTGCCAGTTTCCTTGTTGCTATTGATTGATATTTTCCTGAAGGTGTCAGTTTAGTTTCAGTTACACTCTATAATCACCTTGAAGAACCAGAGCTAATGAAAATAAACACATCAAGAGGTCTACTATGATTGACATTTGCTTTTTAATCCCCCCCCCCCCCATTCCTTTTTATTTTAACCATAGAACAGATGGACGAGAAAAAATAACACAACAAGTGGTTTGGTCTCTCAGATCTGATGAATGTATATCATTTAAACGGACTAAAAACTACATATAATGAAATTATTTATACCAAAATGACAAAATATGTTTGTATCTTTCTCATCCAATATTAAAATGGTAACAAAAGGCTACAGATATTTACTAAAAATGATATTTCATTGACTTTCTGAAAAATGGAATTTAATTGATATTTGCAAGAAAAATTCATGTATTATGTTAAACTGAAAATCAAAAATCACTTTCTAATAAAATTTGCACCTAAACTAGCCATAACGATAGTAAAAACAGAAATAAAAATAAGATATTCTTAGCTGCCTCCACCTTAATTAATATAGTGTCAAACCAAATTAATAAATACACCCCAGCTGTCATTAAAGTTGAAGAATCGATTTCTTCAGTATTTATTTGATGAGCCATGATGTTGGAAGCCAGTAATTATTAATATTAATATTAATGATTTTTTAATACACAAGACCAGTCCTACTAGGTGACATAAGAGCACCTGTGTTGTAGGTACTGGTAATGAGTCTATACATTGTGTAACATCTACAACAGTTTCACAACAAATCAATAATAAATCTCAAGGAAGAAAAAAAAAAAAATACAGAAAGAACTAATACTACAAAATTTACAAATATGACTTATAAAATTATACTTATTGTGATATGGTTTACAATTCACTTACCCAAGTTACAAAACAAAATGAAAGCGGATGAACAACTTTGAACACGTCTCGACTACTAACTGATGCACAAAATGACATAAGGATGTAGCGAGAGACTTCTATAGGTGATTACTGAAAGCTACTAGGAATAGCAATCCAATAGGTTGTGAATTCTAAAGGAAAATAGGAGAACTAAAAGCACCTGTGTCTGAGAGACCCAGACCGTCCATTCTAGGGTTAAAGGTTATAATTGCCATTTTAGACAAAATCCAGTACACTGCTTAATTTGACTATAGTGACAATGCCTACTATTATTTACATTATTTTTAAATATTTAAATGATACTGAAAATGTGCCAGTAAAATAATTTGTATCCTTTAGTTAGATTTCTTAATATAGCTTTTGAACTAGTAGCACCCTTTGGCCCTAAAATCTGATTCTTATGAAAAATTATACCTCTTTTTTTAATAATTTTGGTAGTCTTGTTTTGTGGACGCATTTACTGAAAATGAAGAGTTTCTGTTATTTAACTCGCATGGAGATGAAAAGAACACAAAAGGCCTCGTCTTTCTCGTATCGTTATGTAAATTAAATCTGAGAAATTCATCATTTTCAGTTAATTAATTTGTTTTCTGATTCTTAGGTAAGTTATACTTCACATCTTAGTAACATCGGTGTTTTGGGATAGTGATCCCAAATAATTATAATAATAATAATAATATGTAGTTTCTTATTTTTAAAAAAATACTTTAACAGAATTTGTAAAAATTAACTGGAAACGTTTTGGAGTTTTGTTTTCAAGATTAATTATCCTTTTAGATTTGGAGAACACAAAGGCTCTTACTGTACTGTTGCATCTTTTAAAGATGGGAATAAAGAAAATTATGTTAATGCCATCAACATTGACGAATTGGAAGTAAAATCAAAGGAGCGAGCAAAGCAGGTAAGTCTCTTTTATGTTCACAAAACTTTGACTCCTCTTACTGTTTAGTGGGAAAATATTTTAAAGATTTGTACGAATAACGTATGTTACGTGATTTTTTATACGATGTCTTTCTTAGGGAAATGGAAATCTTTTCCTTGATTTAAATACAGTGCAACTTGGATAATTCGAAGCTGAAGGGACCACTATAAAACTTCGAATTAAACAAGTTACATCTTTTAACTTTAATTTCAGGTCCACTGAATGCTTGAAACGATTATTCTGTAAAATAAGTAAATATTTATTCAGAAAGATCATGGTATGAAAGACTTAAACACTATATTTATGTAAACAAAATAAGATTTATATTATGTAAGCTACAGTATATATTACATTCAATACAGAAAATTATAGTTTTTCAAAAAATTGTGCAATGTCTGATTGTTTTGTAGAATTCAGTCGCCTAAGGTTAGCAAAATCATCAAGCATGTTTAGTGAACGAAAAATAGCTTCAATTACGTTGGTTTGTCCTTCACTGTATCGCCGAAATTCGCCCAAATGAAAAAGCGCCTACGACGATGAAGGGATTGGCATTTCTTCTTCACACCCTTTTCCACCTCGCGAATGACTGCGACCTTTTCAGCGAACGTTAAATTCTTGTACACGCGTGGTTTACTGAAAGACATGGTGACACTGACAGCAGGAAGCTCGAATGGCGTCTGAAGCGTCACGTGTCGAACGGTGGCGGGAAGGGGATTTCAGTTGTCACATGTCGAATTTCTTAACGATGAAACGCCGAAAAGTCGTTATGTTTCGAAATTTTTTATAAAAAACTTCGAATTAAGGAAGTTGATTTTCGAATTATCCACGATTTTTTAACATTGATTTAATAAGAAGTTCAAGGGACCAAGAGAAATCTTCGAATTAACCACGAGTTCGAATTAAAGACATTCGAATTATCCAAGTTGCACTGTAGTAGAAAATTAGAGCAAAGAGACAGAGCAAGAAAAACTTGACTCGTTATAGCTAATACTTAACGTGTTGCAGTTTGAATTAAAACTGCCAAAAATCATAAGTGTAACCTTTCTAGGACTAAATTCGGAGATAGGAGAAGTTGAGAAGGTTTTTTTTGATGGAGTCGGAATTATACTAACTAAATTATGGAAATTTTTGAATCATAAAAAAATAAAAGATTTCTAATCCCTGCTTATTAAATAAATGCAATGAATGTTGTATGCTTGAACATTGAAATACTGTGCTTAATGTTTGTCTTCTTAAATAAAGATGTCAGGCAAATAACTCCAGAGTGCCTATTAGTAGAGAAGCTTTCAAATTTTTTTTTGCCAATGTTTGTAACAATGATTGATCGTGGTTTGCAGTTTTGAGACTTTATTTGGGGCTTTTCATTTGAGATGTGCATTCTTCATAAATCATAGAAAGAAATAACATTTTGTCATGATCAAAATGTAGTTAAAGCAAGTTGTGAATATTTTTTTGGAACTTACTTTTCTCTAAAATCTCCTTATGGGAGTTTTTCTTTAATTATCAGTGAAAAAAACAAGGTAGGAGGGAAGATAAAATAGTAAGGATGACGTAAAAGATAATAGTCCGTGATTTGTCACCTCCAGTAATGGGATTACAAGTTTGAATTGAAAGCATTTGATTGGCTTTTGATTTGGAAAGCGGTCCTGTAGTCTCATGATAGAGGGCCTGATGAGGGGAATGAAGTCTTGAAAATCTTTAATAGTCCCTTAATCAAAAAATCTTGTTATTGCTCATTTTTAGCAGCCCCTAATTTACAGTTTGCCTGTAAAACATAGGAACCGCACTTGCTTTTATGCTTGCTGGATGTCACACACTGTAGTGGCCAAACAGTTAGAGATATTAGAATGAAACCTTCACCATTGTGTTCAGCATCAAAAAGTAGGTGACCACGTCCAAAAAAATCATACCTCTACAACTACTCCCTGACCAGAAGTTAGGGGATCAAAAGTGGTCGCATCCGAAAAAAAGTTTTTTATAAAATTGTGCATATTATGGGACCGCTTTGCTTTTGACACTGTCTAAAAGCATTAATTATCTTGTTAAATTAGTTTTGTTCTTCTTGGTAGATTTCAACAAAGTCAAAAGTTGATTTCCGTCCGCATCCTAAAGAACAACTAATCTATTACCTCTTCTTCCATACAAGTTTATCAATAAAATAAAAGATCATTAGACATCATTGCTGTCAGGGGCGCCGTTTGGCTAGGGCAAGTGGGGCGACTGCCCCGGGCCCCGCAAATTTATGGGGCTCCAAATTCACAGTATGAACCTATAATGAATAATAAAACTGAGCTGAGTTCGATAGAGAACGCGATTTTGCCTTGGGCCCCTAACGGCGTCTCTGATTGCTGTTACTTCAGTTTTGATTTTTTTGAGGTCTTAGTTGATAATGCTTACTGTACTGTTTTCATAGCAGTTATTAAATTTTACTTTCCCTGCTCTTTGTGTTTATGTAAGATTTTCATTTACCTTTCTTTTCTTTTTTCTTCTTCTTAGGCTTCAATAGAGATCATGGGTGGAAAACGTTCTAATAAGAAGAACACCATTCCTAAGAATAAAAACTACAATAATTTCCACAACTATCAACAACAGTTTTTCTACCAACAACAGCAACAGCAGCATTTGTATGGAAGTAGTCCTCCAAATCAGCATACAAATCATCACTCCCATCCTAATAGTCACCATCAGCAATACTTGTATGGAATCCAGCAACAGCAGCCGTCTTTTAATAAATACAATGGGCGCCTTCCTCGGCAACATTTTGCCAACACACTGAATACTAGTAACCAGTCATCCCTTCGTAATGATAGGTATCACTGGGTCAACAAATCCCTTGTTAAAGCTTAATTATATCATTTTATTTCTCAAATGAATGTAGAATTTTATCTTCTAAAACGCTGAATGCCTTTCACTGAATTACCTTTCCTCCCGTAAAACTTGTCGTTTTGACTGCTGGCTTTCTAAGCAAAACTTCATAGTTATTAGCTTCATAGTTGCCCACATTCACTGCCATCTTATGCTTAGATTATTTCCTTTACAATTGAAACAAAAACAAAAAAAGATATTTTTTCATTAGGAAAAGAATGATCAATTAATAATAGAATCATACTTGTAAATAGAATTTTTTTTTTATGTATATATAAAAGTTTTTATCAGTTTCATGCTAATTTTTAAGAGGACTTTCTCCAATTAAAATTCTCTGGGAACAGCTGGAAAGCCAACAGTCAAAGCCAGTTTGTGACATCATTCTTCAAGAACATGTTGTCTTACCTGAAAATACTTTTAGACTAAATCAAAAATTTTAATCGAGTCTAAAAATAAAACCAGACAGTTTTATCCCTCCAAGTCTTAAATTTAACACTTATCAAAAAAGGAAATGCACATAAAATAAAAACATACAATCGAATAAATTTCACTGAAAAATAATGTTACATGTTTTAACCTTCCTAAGGAATTTGCAACATTATTCTGGGACAGTTTTCCGCTATTTAATAATTTTTGTTGAACGGAAGAGAAGTACCGTTTGCATTTCTTTATCTAAAGTAAATGGGGATAAAAGATTTTTATCTAAAATTTTAAAATATATTTATTTACGTATATAAGATATATTGTGTATGTTTCTATAATTTTGATATTTCCCAGAAAAAGAAGAAAATATAGAAAAGGAATAAAACATCGTAGGAATATCTGTTAAATAACTCATTGGCTACTTTGAAGCCTCCCTCCCTCAATAGAAAAAAAAGGCTGTATCAGCTAATCTTTTTTACTAAATTTTAATAAAAAAAATATTATAAAAGAATACAGGTTTTATATAATTAAAATTTATCTTACTAAAAAAAATCATTTCATTATAACATAGCATTTCCTTAAAAAAAGTGTATGAATCTTTATTTCGTAAAGGTACATAATTATAATTCTTTTCTAAACATTAACATTGCCGAAATAGGGGATTGCTACTAACATTTCTTTTAATCTTGAAATTCATAACATCAGTTGAAATTCAAGTTAATAATCTCGTCTTCAGCAGAAAAGAGAAAATTTAAATATTTCGATATTACATTTTTGAATTTTTTTTTTATTTTTAATTTGGTCTATTCTTATATATCCTTATAAATTCACATTCAAAGAAATTTGCCAATCAAGCATTATTACTGTATTGAAATAATATTGTGATGTGTAAATGTTAAAAAACTTTTGCAACTCTTTAAAAAGAGTAAATTCAGATGAACTCATGCTCAAGTGCAAACTTCTATTAAACATTTTAAATCATAATGTCCTCTGTTATGTTAACTGAATTTCATCCTTCGTAAATATAATTTTTTTAGTGGATAAGATATAATGTTTAACATATTGTTTTTAGAAATTTCTGAAAATGCTTGTAACTTCTAATGTTACTGCAGTATTTGGACCACTTATTTATTTTTTTGAAGTTTTGAGGAACTTACATTGTTTATGAATAATACTAATTATTATTTGTATATAACTGAGTTTAATAATAAGAGATTTATGGAATTCACTTGACAAGGTAAGAAACCTTAAAATTTATAATATGCCTTTTGAAAATAGTATTTATCATGAATGTATGCTCTTAATATAATTTAAATAATTGCAGTTATATAATGAAAGGATGAAATTTGAAAGTTAACATGTAACAAAACTAAATGATTTCTTGTGAAAGTGATAAATGTAGAAACGGATTTATTATCTATAAAAATGGTTTTAGTTACCTGTAGTATGAAGAGTAGTATTAGTATTGTAACAGTGCTTAAAATTGATATACCAATGTCTGGGTGTCGTCGTCTTTTGAATTCGCTACTTTATTTGCGCATTTTAATTGAAAACTTTTTTTTTTACATGTATATTAGCATTAAAATAAAAAGCAAAGAATGAGGAACTCCATACTATTATTGTTGCTACGTCAGTTCTAATCCAACTTTTTCAGGAGAAGTTTCAATAGGATATGAAACGTTACTATCATTGCAACTGTCTTCTTGCTTCCCTTCCATTTGTACTGAAAAAGATGGAAATCGAGTTCTTTGTCTTGAAAGTGGGATATGGGTTTCATTCTGCCTCCAGATGTGTATTGGAAACGATCTCAGTTGAAACCGCTTGACTTTATATTCTGTCCCAAAGACATTCGAAGGGTAGTGACAAGACTTTTAAACCTCGGATGAGCTGAAATGTTAACAATCCTAGTTAACAGTAGAGGAGTTTCTCATTTCATCTTTTATGTTGTAATGTTTGTAAACATGACCTACTCCTTTTGATCCAACTAGCCTTATTTTTTCGTTTTTATAAAGATAGGTATTTATTGGTATATAATTTAACTTAAGCATTTAAGTTGTTGGGTTGTTTTTTTTTTGTTTTTTTTTTTGTTAGAAGCACCCAATAAAGAGATATTATTTCCCATTATATCACATACCACTCACTCTAATATTGTATATAGCAGAACTTTTATATTAGAAATTTTTAACAGGGAAACATTACTTTTAAGTGCAAGAATTTTATTGTTATGTACAAGAATATTTTTAGACAGTAACATTTTATTTTCATTCCATTGAGGAAACTTGAAGCATAATAGATTACAAACCAATGCATGTTAACCGATCTTTTTGATATTTTGTGACAGATTCATCACGCAGATAAAATACACTTAAATTACTGAATGTATTGGCCAAATGACATTTGCTTTCATTACTCAATCATCTTTTCATCTAAAATAGATCATAATGAATTTAAAACTGTATATAGTTATATCAAAAGTTTATATGTATATAAAACCACACTATTTGTACATATTACATAAACAGAATTATTTGACCATAACCAGACGTATTCTAATAGATGTCTTTATACAGGTTCAGACTTTCAGGTTTTGTATCTGTGGATGTGCTTATTTTTAAAGACATTCATTTTATTTTGGATGCTGATTAAAACATTTAATTTAGCATTAGAATTGACAGTATTATATTTTTCTTTAGTAGAATTTGATATTAAAAAGTTTCTTTTTCATTTTTAAGATATGTAAGCATTATACTAATATATTTATATTACAGAATTAATTTCGATCAGAAATTTGCTAATATATTTTCTGCAATTAAGTATCTCATCTATTTTTATATTCGTAACTGAAATATAGTGTCTTTTATTTTTGTTTTGATGATGTTACCTTTTTTTTTTTCTATTTTTTAAGAATGCTACAAGTATTTCATTTTAAAGCTATAAGTTATTAATTATTTGATAACATCTGTATTTTATTGTTTGACGGTGTCAAACTAACCAGATATTATTATATTGATTTTAGACGAACAGGAAAGTTGATGTAGTGTTTTAATTTTTCACGTGCAAAGTATTTATTTAAAAAAAAAAAAATTAGTTAAATCCTTTAATGACCCTCAGCTATTCATAATTATTTATATATGACCAGTTATATTTTTCTTGGGAACGGATTTACTGTAATAAGGATATTCAGAACCATTTTTTGTTTGCTGAATTATTGGTGTCATTATAGAGGATTTTATTTATTTTTTATTTTTAGTGTGGGTGGAGCTGGATTTCAGATAGAAGTGTGATATATTGATTTCCTACAGTTTGGCAGAGGGAAGGATATATATATATATAGGTAATTTTGTTACTCACTTACATTAAGAAGTGATTGCATTTACCAACTATGCCTGCCTTAGTAAAACTGGAGCTGTCTTTGATTTCCATTGTTCCAGTGTTAACTTAAATGTCTGCATTGGTACTGGTTTCATTTTGTTTTCCGATAGGTCTCTATTTCTCTTGCATTCTTTAGATAGATCTTACAGTTATCCATGTTGTTTGATAGATCTTACAGTTTTTAAGGAATTCACCACCACCACTACCTAATCGATTTTCTGCAAAATACTTTTAAAAGCTTAGCCCGAGCAGCTGTGATGGTTATTTACCACTTTATGGGAATCATTGCAGATGAAGCTAATGAGAGTAGAACTATTTTTTTTAGTTGCCTTTTTTCAGTTTGTATGAATAAATTACAAATTATGTGAATTATAATTTTTAGACTGTATGTGTTCTCCTTTTTAAAAGTTTATATAAATAAGAAACCAGTACCTTATAGTAGTTAGTCCTTCTAAGTGAATATAGTTATCCATCCTATGCTTTGCCAAAACTCTTTTTGTAGAGAAGCCTAAAATATGTAACAGCCACATAATGTGGATTTGGAAATAACCATTCTTTTTAAATATACTTATTTACATTTAATGTTATTCGAGGGATATGTTTTGATTTATTTTGCCAGTGATAGTGTCATAACTTTATTATATATTTAAATAATTCTTTATTACGATGTTTATTATGAATCCTAATCAAGCGAAAAAATGTACCCTTTGGTTCGATATACTTGCATATTGTTATTTTGCTCCATAAGTGCTAATCTTTGGATGTAGTTGAGTTCCTGTGATTGGTGAATGATGAATTCTAGAATGCAATAATTAGAAATATATGCAGTAACAATACGTATGCAAAGGTTTATTTAAGAAAAAAAAAATAAAAAATGAAGTAAACTTGAGAATCCAGGGCCAATATCTTAATAACTTCTGTTTGTTTATTGTGACTTCCGAAATTGGCTAGTCTGTGATAAAATTAATTTTATAAAAATTTAATTCAGAACTACTTGTGTAAGAAGAGATAATCTTGTTCTTTTCAGATTTAGGCTTATTATTACATTGTAAATTTTTGGTTTCAAGTTACGTTTTGTATTATTTATGGTATTTAAATTGATTGAATAGTTATATAAATAATATTGAAAATTAATTTTATAACTTAAACCCAGGAATATTTTAATTCTGTTAAGGGAATAATAATGCCAGTGTAACCACATACCAGCTTGCTTTTAATTTTAAGGATAAAAAAAACAATTAAAAAGAAAGAAAAAAATATATCTATATATATATATATATATATGTATTGTTTCGTTGACATTTCTTGTCCGGAAATTATTACTCTACACATGCATTTAATTACTAATAATGTAAATTCTTTCTTTATAACCTGCTTGACATTATAAGATTACTGTAAATCTTATATTGCAAGAATGTAATGCAGCTACAGTGAAGACGTTAAACTTCAAAATTTAGCACAGTGTGATTAAAGAAGGGTTTTTTTTTTATTATTATTATTATTGATTAAACTAATTTAAAAATTAAGTTTTAATTTAAACTTGATGTTTTGCTGTTTTGTATTTAGATTCAGAAAAACATGCTTTCCAGTTAGAAATATTTTATTCTACACATTTTATTTCTTTGAATAGTAGTTGGAATGAATTGATAGTTTATCAAAAAATCATTTTAAAATTCAGTTTTGAATCAAATGTTAAAATGTGTGGCATTTCAGAAAGAAGTTGTATTCGTGGCAAAGGGAAGACTCCTTATAGTCGTATTTTACGACTTGCTCATTGATGTTTTTTATTTTTAATACATGAAAGCACAAAGAAATACTATTGTTCACAACAAGACAAATATTTCAGCAAATCCCATAATATATTTCAATTTTTTTCTCTAGAAATCAATACATAGTTGCCTTACATTCCAAGTTGACATATTGTTCTCTATAGTACTAGTTTTTGTTTGTACGTGTCTGTGATTTAATACACAGGAATGGCAAAGCAAATGGTGAACATTCACAATAAATTTCTTTGGCTAATTGGAAATTTAGCGCTCAAGTTTTGATAAAATTTGAGGAAATGGTAATTAAATTGTATGATGTGGTACATTAAAACTAATGTATCGCATCATATTTCAGTTTTAAATATGATGTTCGAGATAAGATCAGTGAAATCCAAGCAGATATGTGATGTTTCTTAATGCTGCATGGCATATTTGCACAATTGACATAATGGAACATTGCCCTTGCTTAAGATTATATATAGTCTCATTACAAAAATAAGTTTTCACTGTTAATTTTTGCGTCTGTTTACTTTACTAGCTTAGAGAGTTTTTTTCCCCAGCAAAAAAAGGGACTAAAACATAACGTTATATGATGCCTCATATCCTTTATTGCTTTTGTATCATAAAAAACAACCAACCAATTAACATTATAAAATTGATGCCGTTTCCACATTTTGTGTTGTATCGCACATTCCTTTGTATTACGCGTATTTTCAAAGCTTAACAATTTTATGATTTATTAAAACAACTAACATAACAGTGAAATGGTGATTGTGGTAGTTAGTTTAATTAACTTGTAAGTTAAGGTTTTTTAGAGCAAGATCCAAAAATGCTGTTTTTCACATTTGTGTAATGTTACTGAAAGAGAAGGAATGATAGGTGGGAAAAATTAGTTTGTGATCTTTTGAGTGACATTACAGTCAAGATAAGTTTCTTAACAGTAAAGATATTGAATGAATTGAACAGATTGACAAATAATTAACTTATTAACAATCCCTGCCACTAACACAGAAGAGCATTAGGTAGTTTTCTAGAAATGGTGCCACGAAGGATTTGTGAAAGTTTTTAATAAAAATAAGTTTTAGGGCATTTGTGATTCTGGTTTATATGTAGTTTTATTTAACTTTTTTATATAGTCTTTTATCACTTTGTAAATTTAGTATATTGATATATTTAACTTTTAAAATATCTGTAAATATTTTATATTTGTATAATTTTGAGTGAGTTTGTTTGTTTTTTTTTCTTTAATGTTTAAATATATTATTTAATAATTCAGGTATATTTGTATTAGGACTCATTGATTTCATTTGAAATATAGTGCCTTTTATTCTGATTTTGAAGTAATCATCCTCCAGTCCTCCCGTGATTGCTTAACAGCAAGTTGTTCCTTGAATAAATGTATATAGTCATAATTGAAGAAAAAAAACAGATTTATTTTTAAATAGTTGAGAATTTTATTGAAATAGTGTCATTGCTGATTTGTAATGGAAGGTCCTTTTATTTTTGTTTAAATACTTCAAAGTTTTCCCAAGATTCAGTAACTTCATTTATTTTATTCCTTTGTTATGCCAAGGATATGAATAATATATACATGATTTTAAGTTATTCTGTTGTTTATGTAGAAATGATTTTAACTAAAGGGAATTTGTGCAATTAGCTAACTAATGATCTTAGTAGTTTTTCTTTAACCATACAATCAGCCCTAAAGACAGGTTTCTCATAAATCGAAGGGGGGGGGGGGGAAGAGAGAATTAAATATGTAAATTAGTCAAAACCGAATAACTAAATATTACTAAAATTACTAACAATAGTATTAACGTACTACTAAAATTTTAGATATCTTTTTTTTTTTTACTATAAGAAAACAAGTAATTAATGTCTAACAGATGGATGTTGACGATCACGTTTGCGCGAGAATTACAAAAAACATGAGATCTCGCCATTAGCCTCTTCAGCAGGTCTCAAGGAATTTAGTATTTTTAATGTCTGTCACTAGGAAAATGCTACATAATGAATTTATTGTTTGTTTATTGACTGTTTTCAATTTATTAAAACTATATTAAAATGTAGTAAAAGTCTCACGCATTTCCCCATATTATAATTCATTTAAATATTTAAATATTTTATGAGAAGACATGGATAGAGACTATTATTGCGGAAATTATGTGAAATCACGAAAATACGGGATTGTTAACATCCATCTGTTAAGACATTAGTTCTCCAAAACTTAAAAATTGCCTAATTAGAATCAAATAAAATTTTGATTCATTTCTTTCGGACCACAACAAAAAAACAAAGCTATCCTTATAATGTAAGAACCATGGTAATTCAGGGATTGAGTACATATTTAATCTTTATAGATTTCTGTAAAAAGCAAAAAAAAAAAAGGTTTGCTTCATTGACAAGAGTAAAATTGATCAACTTTGATATTTTTTGTTGCCAAATTTGTGTGAGAAAAAGTAATAAGATACATTATATTTTTTTTTTGGAAGGTGCAATGCAAAAGAGTCAGTTATTTATTTATTTATTTATTTATTGTCGTCTTACATTTTTAACTTGGCCTTCTAATTACAAAAGCAAAACCCAAAAAAGTTAAAGATATTAATTTTGTAACCGATAATGTTACATTCATTTATTATTTCCGATAATCGCAGATCACACTGTTTTAAATTTTGATGGTAGATAATATATTACAAATAACTTGCCAAATTCTGTAATGGTTGAAATATAATCAATTCAGTATCTATGTACCTTGTAAATTATATATTTGAAAGTGATTGTAAAATTGTACGTAATTTTATACTTTTATTATTATAATTATTATTATTAACAGTGACATTTGATGTCGATATCTTTTTAATGAAATTGTTTGTCATATAACTTATAATTACACATCATTTTTCCTAACAAAATGTAAAATTTGCATTATATCAAAATAATTATTGCAATTCTAACTTAAAAATGGTGTTTACACAAAGAATTATTTGCAGTTTTCTAAAAAAAATAAATAAATATTAAAAAAAAAAAAATTATTAATGAAAATACAGATTGTGTTGTTGTATTCCACAATCCTCAAACCAAATTCATATATAAATAAAATGTCTTAAATTTTTTGCAATGAATGAACTTGATGCTTTATTTATTTGGAGAGAAAAAAACAACATTTCCAATTCTTTTCTTTCTAATGCATAGTTGAATGTAGTATCAGTGATGGTATCAGCAGGTCTATGTCTAGGGTGTTTGACACCTGGGTGCAACATATTTTTGTGCCCAACCTCACTCTCACACACACACATTCAAGCACTTTCGCAACAACGTTGACCAAAAGTATATCAGTGGGAAGGTAATCATTTAAAAAAGATTGATGGGATCCATGGATCGATTTGAAAAGACTGAAACAGAAGTAAAAAAAAGACAGCATTACATTACTATTTTCTGGCATACATTTGACAGAACTTAAGAATTGAGTCGTACAGAAATTTGAAAATTCTTGATACTCTTACAAAAAAATTATACATGTTGATACATGCTGCAATCTATCGGATGACGGATTTGGTTTAGTATAAGTGAAGTTAATACATTCTCATGCAAACTATAGTGATATTGGGTTATTGGCTTTTGTTTCATTCTGCTTCAGTCTTTTCAATGAACAACCTCAAGTTTTAGATCAAAAATATCGAATGCAGCTGTTTGTAAACAACAGCAGTAATCAATATACTCTAGGTAATAGAAGAAATACAACACTATTATTTTGTGAACCTTGAATATTATGAGGGTTGTTCAATAAGTTATGCATCACATTTTTTTTCTCGGCTAATATTGAATGAAAAAACGTGAAATTTTCTTTACGGTGTCTTCAAACATTCCCGCACTTTCTCAAATTGTTTCATCATTCTCCGCTGTGCGGGACCACTGCAGGTAGCATTCAAGATGGTGTCTGTAAATGATATGCGTTCCAAACAAAGAGCAGTTATTGAATATCTTCTGGCCGAACAGGAGACTGTAAAAAATATTCACAAGCACTTACAGAATGTCTAAGGAGACGAGGCAGTTGATAAAAGCACTGTGAGTCCTTGGAACAAGGTAAAGGAAAGCTGTCTGATCTCCCGTGCTCTGGCCAGTCGCACACAGCTGTGGCTCCTGCAATGTTGCAACATGCAACGATCAACTCTGAAACCTTTGTGAAGACTCTTTAAGAAACTGAGGAAATGATTCCAGCGTTTTTCATTGCCACAAAGACGTGATCAAACTACTGCTTCACAACAACGCCAGACCACACTCAAGTCTGTATACCCGCGAACAGATCACAAAACTGCACTGGACTGTTCTCCCTCATCCACCCTACAGCCCTGATCTGCACCTTCAGATTTCTACCTATTCGGATCTCTAAAGGATGCAATCCGCGGGAAGCAATATGGCAGCAATCAGGCAGTTCTTAATGCATTAAGAAGTTGGCTGAGGCACATACCAGTAGAGTCGTACTGTCACGGCATACAAGCTCTAACATCTCGGTGGCATAAGGCCGTAGACTAGGAGATTATGTTGAAAAATAGTTTTTTTGTAGCTAAAGAATTGAGGAACAAGGTATGTATTTAAAACTGTAATAAAACAATTCTCCTTTGAGGAAAAAAAGTCTTGTTTTACTTATTGAACAATCATCGTATTATTTACAATTTCTTTTTATAATGAAGTGAAGAGTTTGAGCATTTTTATTATTCAGTGAAAATAACAATTCTACTTGAAAAATTAAGACTGTTCAAAAACTAGAAATACACATCTTTTTACTTAAAAGAAAAGTGGGTTATTGTAAACAAAACAAAAAAAAAAAAAGAGATGATCAGTAATATATAAAATACAAAACCTAGGACTTCCTTTACAGATGACAGATGAGGACATTTGCTCCTAATCAACGAAACTTAAAATATCAAGAATCAAACTATTCCTTTGAAAAACAAAAACCTACCAAGTAATTGAAGACTCATTCTAAATCAATCAATCTCGACCTTTCTTTTGGCCATGGCCCACTCTGGGCTCTTTTCATTTTCATCAGATTCTAGGGGCCCCCTAGAGCAATTTGGTTGACAAGTTACTTCTGCATTCTGTTATCGACTTCAACACATTCAAATTGTTATGCGAGCTTTGACTTGTAAAGGATTTCAGAACATACGGACAATTTGCTAATCATTTATATTGAGCATGAAAAACGAAATAAAGATGAACATATGTATAATTAATGTAAATTTTAAAATGTGCATTGAAGGTTATATTATAGGGACGGCCGACACAAAAATAAGTTAGAAATATTAATATTTAAAAAAGAACAATACATAAAAAATGAGTAATTACACCATTACAAACATAGCTTCATCTGATAAGTTTATAAAGATTACATGAGTGTTTACAACAATTTGACCAACGAGAATAAAAAAATTTTTAAGGGAGAGTGAAAGCCATTTTTAAGGGAGATGTAGAAGAAGAAGGGAGCAATGGGGATGCAGGACGGTCTTAGAATCTTTTTTTTTAACTCGAAGGCTTGTGACGAAAGAACCTGGACCCTCAGTGAACTTTCGAGACTACCTTTGTCTGCTGTGAGTTGACTTTTCGAAGACAATTGTGAGGAATAAACAACATAAAGCAAAAAGCAATCATCCAAATAAATGGAGAAAGGAAAAAAAAAGGGGGGGGGGGGAGAGATATTGCTGCCTGAAATTTTCGTACTTAGATAAGTTCAGGAGACTGGGTTCTTGCAGACCGGGAAGGATGATTGCTTTTACACTGCGGAGGCCACTTGTTGGGTCTAAGTACAGGCTCTTCTCCGGCGAAGGCAGCTTGCCAAGACCGTGTACGATCAGCCTCTCTCAGCAACGGGTGCAACTTGAATGGCGTAGCCCTTTTTCTTCTCCGGAAATTGAAGACGACAGCTCGACGGTCCTCGGCTAAGGTCTTCTTCACAGCTGGAGCTGCTTATTGGGGCTCCTGCACAGGAACAAACTGCCTAACCTGGCTCTGCTTCCCTGTTTTATTGCCATCTGAGCCTCCTTCTGGCTTCTGGAGCCGTCGTTCTTCAATTGGGAGACAGGGTCAGACCAGTCGACTCTTCAGAGGGAAGTTGGATGTTTTAACAGGTAACAATATTAATATGGGATTTTGGTTTTTTTATTGACACCATATTCAGTATGGTTTTGACAGAGAGGCCATCATTGTAGCAATCGGGACTGGTTAAAATTAAAACAGATTTTACGTAAGAGATGATTACTCTCTGCACAGTACATCAGGGCTACTAAAGTTAAGCGAATGGTTAATAAGATGAGTGTGAGTAGCTGTCAAATAATTAAAATTTGGTTTTTAGTAGCATAAATATAATGTGAAAAGCATTTTTCTAATGTTTGCTGAGTTTCTCCTATATAGCGACATTTATTATGTGAGCATAATGGAATAGACTATATCCAACCCTCTGCTATAGCATTTTATTATTATCGCGAGTACAGTACAGACTTATATACTTAAAAAAGCTGCCCAAATACCTTTATCGCACCCTAAATGACTGCTATAGCTAGTTGATCGAAAAATTCAAATATTGCAGGCTCCGCCAGTGAGTAGATTCACTCAGTGATTGGTCAGGACATCACAGGTGATCCGAGTGCTGATTGGCCAAAGCCACAGGAGTGGCCACCATGTTGGTCATGACATCACGGGCTATCTGAGCGTCGATTGGCCAAAGCGATGTTTACAGCTGCCATCCTTTGTTTGCTGCCAATTTTCAGATTCAGTGTTCGTCTTCAGTGATAGCCGTGACCATTTTTGTGCTACAATAATGGCCAGTATCCCCCTCCCCTGTCCTACCACTGCTGAACGTAATGCGGCTAACCCGGGAAGGGAAATAAAGAAGCGGAAGAACTTGACTTTCGCTCAGAAACTTGAAACAGTGAAACTAATAGATAGTGGCGAGACCAAGAGAAGTGTGGGGAAGAAATTTGGGATAATCGAGTCCACAGTGCGAGGCATTTACCAAAAGCGTGAGTACATCAAGAGTCATATGAAGCTTGCATCATTCGAGGCAGCCTCCAAAGCCTTGCGAAGCCCTAATCAGGTGCTCCTAAAGACTGAGCAATTTCTGGGAAGATATTTGGATCGGCAGGCACGGAGGAATCAACTTGTCGAAACACGCGAGGTCATAAAAACTGCAAAGGAGATTTATGCTGGTGTTGCACGTAAGATGGGGTTCAACAGCCTCCACTGTTTTTAGCATCGAAAGGATGGGTGGATAAATATATGGCATGCCATAAAGTCAGGAGTAACCAGGTAACTGGGGAGGCAGCGAGTGCGGACAAGGGAGCTGCTAGCGAGTACCCCGAGTCTCTTAAAAACATCATTGAGGAGGGCCAATATACTCCAGACCAAATCTTGAATATGGATGAGACAAACTCTTTTTGGAAGATTATGCCTCGTCGCACATTTATTACTGTCTATTCTGTCAAGGTACAAGGGAGAAAGACCATGAAAGAAAAATTCACCCTCTTGCGTGCCACAAATGCTTCAGGAACCTGCCGCTTGAAACCAACAAGTTATTCATCGTGCGAAATGACCACGGGCCTACAAGGGACAGAATATGAACAACCTCGATGAGCATTGGATGTCTTCCAAAAAGGGATACATGTCAGCCAAACTTTCTCAGGACTGGCTGAAGGAAGCATTTATCCCCCAGGTTAAGAAACACTGCAAGGATAATAACATCAGGTTTAACATTCTGTTGCTGCTCGACATTGCTCCAGGTCATTCACGTCTTCTTCGGACTGCACACCCCAATGTGAAAGTTGAATTCTTACCACCCAACATGATCTCATTGATCCAGCCTCTTGATCAAGAGGTCATATCTGTGGTAAAGTCTGCATACGCCAGGCGACAATTCAGGATAATGCGGGCAGCCACCAATGATACCGAGCTCATCCAGCAAATAATAGACAGATGATCAAGTGCAAGGTGATAGTGCACATGAAAAGAAAGTGTACCTTTCTTGGAAGAAATACAATGTTAAACAAGCAGGTGATTTAATGGTGGACTGTTGGAATAATGTGACACTAAAAGCAATTCATCACGCTTGGCGTAATATTTTGGAAGGCTTATCTGAGGCCCAACATGGGAATGTGGACGTTGAGCCACAGTCAGTGCAGGCTGAGATTCAGCCAGCTGTGGAAGAGGCACGACAAGTCCCTGGAGCTGGTTTTGCTGACACAACAGGAGAAGACATTCTAGAAATGATATGGCCAGCCGCTGTTACTGCTGCTGAAATCATAGAAGAGGAGAATCAGGCACAAGAGGACAAAGCGAAGAATATCATGCTTCAACAGGGAACCAGTGTAGCTGTGCTTTGTTTATGGATGAATCCAGGTTCATTCTGTTGAATGATATCTATCCTGTCTTCATCTGAAGAGAACCTTGGACTTAATACACTCCTTCTTCGGTTCATTAAAGTGGAGAAGGTATCAAGGTGTGGGGAGACATTGTATTAGGTTCACGTACTCCCCTCTGTGTGTTTGAATGGGGAAGCCGTAATGGTCCTGATGTATTGATAGACATTTTTATAAAAATACAAAAAAAGACTGCATTTTTTTTTTCTTTTGTCTTGCAACTGTTTGAAAAAGGAAATTTTTTTTTAAATTTTAAGAATAAAATTTCTTTCATGAATAACCACAATGCATTTTTATATGGGTGTATATCAACGATGTGATATAATTAATACTTAATAATGTTTCACACCTAACAATTTTACTAGTATTTAGTTATAGTTATTTTTTTTTTTACTCCACAATGCTGAAAAAAACAAACCAGCAAGACACCATAAGACAATTTAACTGTTGTTATTTTTAAGAATTATTTAATAATAAGATACTAAGTTAAATTCCTATTAATTGTTGTAATGTTTTCATTTTCCCAACTGTAAAGTAAGCTTGAAAACAGTACGCTCCAATTCATCAGATTTTAATGTTGGATCCAGTAATCGTTCTGATTGCTTCCTGAAGTTTCTTTGCATTAATAGTTATGTTTTCTATTTCGGCCAGAAACACAAGTGAAAACTGAAAATAAAACATAAACTAAAAGTACTGTTTTGCTTTTTTTTTTCTTGTATAAGAATCACTAATAATTTAATGTAAACATTAATAATTATATTCTTTTCATATATCGTTTCTACCAGATAACCTCTTTTAAAAAAAAAAACTGACTCGCTTTATTACTTTTTTGACAATAACAAGAAAATTGACAAAATTGGTTTTACTGGATATTTATAATCAGTGATCTTACCTTTCAGCAACTACAAAACATACATGGCATATTTTGCTTAATCAAAATGGAAAGTTAATAAGAAAATATTAACTTTTCCTGCTATTAAAAAAAACCTCTGAATTCTTTTCCCAGTCTTTCTTTAAAACCATAACATCATACAGTCAAACTTGGATAATTCGAACTTATTTAATTCGAAATTCTGGATAATTCGAATTTTTTGCTCGGTCCCTAGAATTCTGTATTAAAATAATGTTAAAAAATCGTGGATAATTCGAATTTTTCATACGATTCTCCTTAAAATATTACTGATAAATTGTTCCTGAGGCTTTTCTCAGCTAAGGTGCATTATTCATTTTAACGGCCTTTCTAGGAAAACAAAAGCGAGGATTGAAATGTATTTTCTATCAACTGATAGGTTGGAATCATATGCTATGATTCAAAGATTGCATTTAATGAAGCAATTAAAAATATCTGCCTTTTTTTAAAAAAAAAGTGGTGAATAATGTTTGTTGGTAAAAAATATTTGATTTAATGAAAAAAAAAATGTAACAGTATTCTTAGATAAAGTTAGTGTGTTAAATCTTTGATCGTGGAGTTAATCTTTTTTATTTATCTCTTCTGTTTGAGAGAATAATTGTAATTCGAATTTTTGGATATTTCGAACTTTTTCTCTGGTCCCTTAAACTTCGAATTATCCAAGTTTGACTGTACTAGAGTAGATTATGTGAACAACTATAGTAAAGAATCTGGATGATCCAGTCTTTCCCACTTTCTTCTTTCTCAAAACAACATGTTTTCCTTTCACTTCAGTACGAAATAAATTCACATGAATATCTAATTTACAAAATAAATTTTATTATTCACGTGATAAAAGCAAAATAATCAAGAACAGTTTAAACTAAAATAAAACACTGGAAACATCTCTTTCAAATGTAACAATATCTTGACGGAGTAGATTAAAATACATTGTATCATAAACAAATGTTGTCATGTATCTAATATCAAAAAAAATAAAGTAAATTGTACAATCAGTTTGAAGCATTAATAAGAACATAAGTATATAATGAATAAAACATGAACCAATTATTATGAAACTTCAAGAATTGTTAACAGCAAATCTAATGTCAATTTATTAGATACATTTTTTTATTTTATTGTTTACTTCAAGGAATCTTAAGCAGTTAAACTTGTGGACCTTTTTGGCCGCAAAAGTATGGAGAATTTCTTTGAAATAACAGTGGTCAATTTTATCATTATAGAGCTAAGAGATAGGATAAAGCATTTTTAAAACCTTTTTCCTTAATTAGAATTTACCATGATAATTTTTGTGTTATTGTCAGTTCTAAATTTTAATTTTTGGTTACCTTAGGAAAGCTCCGCAAACTTCGGTTGAGGAACCAAAGGTATAAATATTTAAAGACCCATATAATGATGTTTGAAAAATATCAGAAACAATTGATTTACAAAGGCTAAGAATTCCACACATCCTTATATATTATTTCTCAAAGATGTTTTTCTGTCGGAACGTCATATTTCCTTTAATACTTCATCAAAATCAATGATTGAGACATCATTTTGAAGATTACGTTCCCCGCTAATGACGAAAAATAAACAAATTGTTTAAAATTAACATTTATTGAAAAAACTTTATTTTAAAAAACTTTTTATAAAAATGAAGACACGCTTTAACAGAAGCGACTTCTTCTCGAAAACGAAACAACATTTCAAATATTGCTTTAGCGTCTTAACCTTCAAATATATTCTTTTCTAAAATAAAAATACTCTTTAAAATGATATTTCATCGTTTATTTAATAAGAACAGATAAAAAAACAAACACAGATTTATATTTTATTAAAATTAAAGGAATTATTACAGTAAGAAACCTAAAAATTTCTCAACTTCTCATATATTATTTCTCAAAGGTGTTTTTTTTTTTTTTTTTTATTTCCCTTAATACTTCATCAAATCAATGATTGAGATATCATTTTGAAGATTATGTCCACCGCTAATGACGAAAAATAAACAAATAGTTTAAAATTAATGTTTTCGTTAAAAAATGTTATTTTAAAAACCTTTTTTAAAAACCTTTAGTTGTAGAAGGTACACTCTGTTTAACTAACATGGATGACAGCTGTTGGAGTTGTTTATTATTTCTCAAAGGTTTTTTTTTTTTCCTCCGTGTGCCATGTGATTGAGACTTCATTTTGAAGGTTATGTTCACTTAACGCAATGTTTCTCTCACAAGTAAGTGCAGTATATTCATATTTATCTGTTGTTTTGTATTATTTATTTATTTATTTTTTATTACTTAATTTTTTCTCAACTTTACAGCGTATGCAACGTTACGTTATACTTCTCCTAACCTCAATAACATTGATCTGTATGACAAGCAAAGGTAAAACAAAAATTTATTGCGGGAATATTCTTATTTATTTAAATTTTTGTATAACTTCATTTTTCTAACTTATAATTTAATTTTATAACTTAATATTAATTATTATTTTTTTTTTATTCCTTCTGTGTTTCAGGTTTTTACGATGCCAAGGGTACAACAGGAAGACAGAGAGGGAGAACTCCAACCAGAGGGCATTCCACACCTTTGGAATGTGTCACAGACCACAGAAGAAGAAATGCCAGACAAAGTGACGAACAAAGACAACTTCGACTTCAGCAAGATAGAGAAGCTCAGTGCAATCGCAGAAAAGACAGATTCAATGCTTACCAAAAGCTAAACGTAGAACAGAGGGCAATAGCGGAGGAAGTCTTACATGCAGTAAGAAATAAAATTCCCAACTGTTACTTCATTGACAGACCGGGAAGCTCCGGTAAAACATTTGTCTACAAAACATTGTTCCACATTTTACGAGGTGAAACAAGGTTGTTTTACCAGTTGCATGGACTGGCATTGTTGCCAATCTCTAACCAGGGGGACGCACATCACATTCGATTTTCAAACTACCTGTACCCATCTTGAACACATCGGTCTCATCGATTCGCACTCACACCAAGGATGCACAACTTCTTCGTGACTCAGATCTCATCATTTGGGACGAGATTTCAATGGTTCCCAAAGACGCGCTAAGCATTGTCGATCGACTTTTAAGGGACATCACGAATAATAATCTCCCTTATGGAGGCAAAATAATTCTGTTTGGTGGAGATTTCCGTCAGGTGTTACCCGTCATTAGACATGCCAGTAGAACAGCCATCGTCGAAATTACAATTAAACGATCACCCTTATAGTCTCATGTTAAAATTCATAAATTAACTCAAAATATGAGGGCAAATGATGATCCCATTTTCACTGAATGGTTACTTAAATTGTGTGACAGTGATTTAGAAGTTCAAACAGATTACTACAACGAAATGATCAAAATTCCTAAACATTGTTATTGTTATTACGATAGTATTATTACCACCGTATTCAATATCACAGAAATCAATGAACAAAATGTGTTGCAATTCTATTCAATGGCGATTTTATGTCCAAAAAATGATGATTGTACAACAATTAGTGAATATGTCATTTCCAATTTGTTACCTGGAGAGGAAAAGCTTTACCTCAGTTCTGATTCTGTCCAATCTGAAGAAATAAACAACGGTCAATTGTATCCCATAGAATTCTTGACTCCTTAAATCCATCCGGTTTTTCCACCTCATAAATTGACTTTAAAGAAAAATGCTATTATTATGTTAATTAGAAATCTTGATGCTAATCAGGGATTAATTAATGGTGCAAGATTAGTGGTAACGCACTTAGGCGAGTATATCATCACTGCTAAATTCATTCACTCCGATAAAACTGTGCTCATACCCGCATTAACCTCACACCTTCTGATCCAACCATGCCTTCCCAAATGATATGAAAACAATTCCCAATAAAAGTAGCCTTCGCTATGACCATTAATAAAGCACAAGGTCAGACGCTTGAAAAGGCAGGGTTGTATTTACCAGAACCTGTTTTTTCACATGGACGGTTATACGTGGCTTTTTCACGAGTTCGTAGATTCAGTGATATTTATGTTTGTGTTAAAGACACATACAACCAAAAAGTAAACGATGATCAGATTATAACTGCTAACATTGTTTTCAAAGAAGTTTTGTTACGTAAAGAAGTTTTAAAAAAAAATCATATCTGACAAAGCCAATATCTGCTTTCTAAATATTTTACAATTAAACCTATTGTATATAACGATAACAACTTTTTACAATAAGACTGATATTCAAAATAAAATACTATTCAATAATAAATAATTGCATTTGCTTATTTCCACATTATTATATTACCATTCGGTGACTGATAAAAATACCATGCGAATTATTCGCATGGGTCAACTAGTTAGATTAGAAAGAATTTAAAAAGGATACAATTTTTTTTTTCTTTCTCCTATCTCTCTTGGCAATGTTAGGCTGTCATAATAAAGATAGTACAGTATCCATTTTTTTAAATACTGGTAATTCATTTCTTTCTAAACTTCCCACTGTACATTACAACAAACTGGAAACAATGTTTATTAGTATAAATAAAATATCATCAATAACTTATTAAACAATGCATGCAAGGACTATTTTATTAGTAGTATTTCTAAATAGTTTATTTAGAAATTCATTTAATAGTATATTATTTTTTAAATATTGACGAGATTCTTAAAATAAATGAGTTCATGCTTTTATAATAATTTACATGACATTATTTATATTTCCAATGTTCTATTTTTTTGGGGGGTATTTAATCTTTCTAGTATGTGATGTTTTAACACCACAACAGCAACATCAAGCGGTTGATGCTTGTCAGTAGGCTAGAAGAGTCAGGTTCAATCCCATTTGGGGTTGGGGATTTTTTATCTGTTTTTTTTTCTACTGCAGATAGATCTAGGGCTAACCCTGATCTCTATCAAATTGGCAGTGGATTTATTACCCAGGGGATTAAGATGGATGAGTATCAGACCAGTCCTCTGACTTCAGCTTAGTTCCATTGATTAGTGATCAAAGGAATCTTACTTTCAAAGAAAATTACAAGCACAATGTTTTTAACTCTAATATCAGCAACAAAAGCTATGCTGCATCAGGAACAAATCAAAACCTGAGAACAAGTCAGAGTAATGGGAATAGTCAGAGAGGGAAGATTGTAGAAGACTCCTAGAGTAGCTTCCTCAGCTTTCAGGTGAATCAAAACAAACACTCATATTTTATCTATGATCCAACCCAGAACTATTTTGAATTGAATTGACGAATGCTACCAGAAGTTGCTTTTGTAAATTAGTATTTAATGTTTACGGAATTGTTATTATGAAGTGATTCAACATTCTCAGGGCCGTCGCATGGTTTGTTGGCACCCGGGGCAAGATTTCATCAGGCGCCCCCTGAATCTCCAATTCAACAACCAAAAAAAATACGGAATCTCCTTTTGCCGTTGCCGCAGCCCCCCCCCCCCAGCCGCGGCGCCCAGGGCGATTGTCCCGGTCGCCCACGCCACGGCCCTGAACATTCTTACTAATTACACGTATCATTTGTTCTTGTTTCATAGTTAATTAAGACAGACAGATGAAGCTCTTAATTCTCCCTGAAAATATAAGTTATATAATAAAATATCTGAGTGTTTCCAGCTTTTAATTTTAGTAAGTATTTATTAATTGCCTGATAACTTTCATATTAAAGCACTGAAACGAGAGGCATAAGATCTATGTGCTTTATTAAAAATATATTCAAATTTTAAAATTATGTTGTGGTAGAGTTCTTAAAGTGAGATTCTTTTCGTGTTCAAATGAATGGAGATTCCTTTAGAATTAAGATCAATGAATTTACATCGAATAGTAATGATAGAATTTTTCATGAGGTTTTTTTTTCTCAAATCAGATACAACAAATGCTTTGTTTAATGATCTGTGAAGCTATACGTTGCCATTGTTTCAGTTTAAGTAGATAGGACTTTCTCAACTGTGTGATGTATATCATGTCACATTAAATTTCTAAAGAATGTGATGAATTTGGGGGTTCACTCTGTAAATTGTAATATTAAAAAGAAATTGTGTTCATAGTTTGTGTTTGTTTTGTTTTTTTAAATGCAGTAAAATGATAAAAAAAAAAAATGCTGAAATATTAGAAATGTTGATGTATGTTTTTTTGGCAGTAGATTTGCATAATATTCTTAAGAAATGCAATCAAACACTGGAGTCAAGGAGATGTAATGGTGCTTAAATGATTAACTGTAACAGAAGTACTACTTCTGGAAAGGCATCTTGATACAGGGGCTTTTTTGTCTGAATTCGGTATAATTTCAGAAAAAACATAACCTTCAGCTTGGTAGGCTGTTTTCAGATCTTCCTATAAAATAAATAAATTGTATTGTTTTAGTATTAAAATCAATTTTATCTATAAAACAAGGCAGGGATAGTGATTAGTAAACCAATCACAGTGCTTCACAACGGCTTCTGAGTCACCTTTACTTTGGAATAGACTGCGACGGGATGGTCTAGAAAATGCGCACGCGAGTTTCTTTGCGACCCCATGCTGTCTTACCCATCCCTATTTATATGGAATAATCGTCATTCTTAACTCAAACCTCGTTCATACACTGAATTCCTAATAATGATTTTAAAAAAAACAACAACTTAAGTTGAGAAATTGTGAAAAGATTTAAAATGGGGAGAAAAAAATTAAGAAAAAAAATGCCCATGAGATGATCGAACCCACAACCTTCGCGTTATTAGCATGACACTCTAACCAACTGAGCTAATAGGCCACCTACAACTGAGCTAACAGAAGCCGTTGCGAAGCATTGTGGGATATGTGTCCACAGACAGACAAGCCGGGGATATAAGGCGTCTCAGAAGCCTAAAAATTGTATTTATTTGATTAGTTTCAGTTTTTGACTGTTTGCATTCTTATTTACAAATTAATTTGTCAAATAACCTCATCTAATCCAATGAATTAATCAAAACATACTGAAGGAAACTGAAATTGAGATTTCCTAAAGGGTTTCTCAAATCCTTACTGCATTTATCAAAATGCATTAATGATCAAGTGATAATGCATAAAATTCTGGAATAGATCTTTTCAACTTTATTTCATATTACTTAGTATGTGATATGTCCTGTTTCAGATGACTAATACTGAAATGTGTCATGGCCACAAAATCAATAGTTTTTGGATGTTACTTTCAGAGCCGATGTCGTATGTCTATTGAACTTGGATGGTCATCTCTGCATTGCGAGGATCTAGGTATTACCAATTTTTACATCAACATATTCGGTGGAAACCTAAATGGAAACTTACAGTTAAACATTATAAAGTGTTTCCCAAATGCATATGGAATCAGGCATTATCATGTTAGAAAGCCCCCTCTTCAATGGTCTTCATAAATGGGACAAAGGCAGGATTGGTTATCTGATCAATGTGAAAATTAAGTGTCACTATTTTCTGTCATGCCCAGACACCATTATAGATAAACCATTCTGTCACCCATACTATTTCGCCAGGGGTGCTCAGCCTTAGAAGTCTGAGGGCCAATATTTTTTATAAATGATCTGATGGAGGGCCAGCATCCCATCCTCCAACCCCCAATCCTTACTATATCTTACTAATTAATGATTTAATAATGTCATTTAAAATAATAATGATTACTAGGCTCGGATTATATGCAAAATGTATATTTGCTTTTAAGAGATATATCAACAAAATTGTAAGTTTTCTGCGTATATCTAATGTTTTTTGATAGAATGGCCTATTTTAATAAAAAAAAAATTAGATATGTATAGAAAACTTACAATTTTGTTGATATACCTCTTAATAACAAATATGCATTTTGCATATAATCCGAACCTTAATGATTACTAATACAGGAAATTTACATAAATGTCTTACTAATTAGTGATTTGACAAAGCCTGATTTATAATAATAATCAATAATAAATGTAATCTACATAACTTCAAATTATGAAATAATGCGCAAGTTGTGTTTCATTCCAACATATCAAAGTCTCAGTAAAGTCTGAGACAGTTGCTATTGCAAGTTACGACATTTTACAGTGTATCTATTGTAAAGGTTCACATTTAATTTTAAGTTTGACACTACAGGGCAATTATCCAACAATTTATTGTTGGATAGTTGTGGAGTGAAATGGTGCAGGATAACAATGTTCCCAAATTTATTATCATAAATCTTTTTGTATCTCTATATA
>JAFIDM010005346.1:37694788-37709778 GCA_023159025.1 Thereuonema tuberculata
TATATTGATCTTCAGGTGTAAGCATTTCTAGGAATAAAATGCTGATACCAAATAATTATTATTTATGCAGGAGATTTTTAAGAGAAACAAAAGACTTCAAACTTACCAATTTTATATTATCTGGACAAAATCCTAGAACCGCTCCTCCACTACCGGGAAATTTGGTAGCAGCACCTAACTGTCTGCCAATTTCGATCATTCTCAAATTCTTTGCTCCAAGTACTTGATCAGTGTATATGCGTCTTCTCAAATCAAAATTTAAATTCATCAGGTCCCCCAGCTGTGCCCAGTTCTTTGTTTCTATGGCTACTTTGGCTAGATCTGTCAACTCTGCAAATTTTTTCATTGCGTCAACAATATCACATTCTCCTATTAAGAAAGAAGAAACAATCTATCAGTGAGCTAAATTAAAAAAATAAGTCGGTCTTGTTAACTTTAACATTTCTGGTATTCAAGCAATTAAAGAAATTACATGAAAAGATTTTGGGGAGTCAGTTAAAAAAAATTATAACCTTCCCCCTCCTTTTTAATGACTCTGTACACGAAAATGTAATGGAGGTGGAGAAGGAATTAATACATTTCATTCTGTTTGTCTGTCACCAAGTCAAGAAGACTTGAGTCATACCTTATTGGAACCCTTGTGACTTGTAGAGATGGAGAAAAATATAAGTCTGTGATCACTTCTTGTCTCAGAGAAAGTGGCCGAAAATGAAACATGATGGGGTCACTTCAGTTTCGTATACAATATGAAACCACTTTCAGAATGCGTGGAGTTTTTCTTTATGTTTCAAGTTTCAAAACAACTTCTCTCCAATGTGTATTAAATATTAAAATCTTTTATAAATTTCTTATTTCAAATGAAAACTGAATAACGTTTACAAGAAATTAAAGCCATAATTCATATCTGTCAGATTCACTGAAAACTAACAGATTTTTCAGAGGATAAAAAAAAAAAATCACAGAAATAAGAAACGTGATCAAAAAAATATCCATGTTATGAAATTGATTTTTTCAATTATTTTCAATCTTAAGAAATTAAGAAAAAAAAAGCATGATGAAATTTCAAACCACAATTATATTTTTGTACTACAAATGTACTACAAATCCAAAATTTTAGATTTTTTTGGAGCCACTAGTTTTTTTTTTAATTAATTTTTAAAAAGTGCAAAATTCGTGCAACTGTTGATTACAAAAATACACATAGCTCTGCAACTGTTGATGCTAGAGAGCTCTGCTATAGTTCATTTTAAATCTCTTTTCTAAACGGCTTTAATTAGATATGCAACTCAATCCAGTTATAAGAAATACGATTTTTTGACCCTGTTTCAAAATTTTCATTTTTGAAAAACTCTAAAACATCCCTTTAGATTTTTTTCAAACAAATATCTTTTTCTTCAATATACTGGCTACAAGTATACGAATTTTGATGATGGAGAAATGATGAGTTCATATGAAAATAATTTTTCAATGATAATAGTGCCTGTGTAAGGGCAATGTTGAGCCCTGACTACTTTGTAATGTTTAATAATACTGTTTTCAGCTGAAAGTCATATCATGACATGAGAGCAGGAAGGCGTCATGACATGAATGTACTATATCAAGCTTTAGATTAAATTGTTTTCAGTTATTGAACTAGGAGACAGGTCTGAACATGAATGTTATTGGGCAAGTATTGACATGTCTGTCTAATCCTGCTTAGCTATGTTTATGCTCAGTTCTCTTTCACTCAGTGCCCAGCGAAAATTGTGTCTAGTACTCTCTTAGTTTTCAAGTTTTTATTAATTCATAGGCTACATTTAAATAATGATTGTGTTTATTTTATAAAGTGAAGATAATATGAGGATTTTTGAGTGAAAATATTTGTGAAAAAGATTTGTGATTTTCAACAAAAAAAAAAGCGTATAAATATTTTTAAATAGTTAACTTAAAAAAACCACGTATTTTTTTACATAGATTTTTAATTACCTAATTAATTTAATTAATTATAGATTTTGAACTTTTTTTTATATAAGTTAATTATTTTAAAATATTTATAACTTAGTGGTTTCATTTTGATTTACAGCTAATTTTATAGTGGACTGAAAACAGAACACAACAGATAGTTGTAGTTTGGAACCATACTTTTGTTTTTAAATAATTTAAATGTGTAAAATCTGTTTTATACATCTATGAAATGTGGCAGTTCAAGAGAAAAAGACTAATTGGGCAATGTTTTCTATTAAATGCTGTAACCCTTTTGAGGAAACAGGACATTCTAAGTCTGATAAGCTGAGGAATGTACACTGCCTATTCAATTGAAAGTGGACACCTGTGGTATGGAACAGACGCTTTATTTATAGCATGTCTAATAGCGCGTACTGTGGCCTTTTGCCCTAAGCACAGCAACCACATGCCGTGGCATGCTCTCCACCAGTTTCTGATATCAAGCAACTGGTATTTTCGCCCACTCCTCCTCCAAAGCCTGCACAAGTTGGATGCGTGTTTGCGGTTGCATTGAACCCGCACGGATCTGGAACTCCAATTCATCCCACATATGTTCAATAAGGTTGAGGTTTGGACTCTGGGCGGGCCACTGAAGTTCCTGAACATTATTCTCCAGAAACCAGGCACTGACAACATGGGCCTTATGGCACGGCGCATTGTTGTGCTGGAACACAAATGGCCCTTCACTGAACTGTGACCACAACGGAAGCATGGAATTGTCTAGAATGTCCAGATACTGTGTGGATGCCATGTTCCCCTCGATCACAACCAATGGACCACTTCCAAACCAGGAGAAACATGACCACACCATCACCGCCAAACTTTACTGTTGGGGAACACACTTAGGTAGCAGCTGCCCCCGCCCCCTCAGCAAACGCCACTCTCAGATGCGCCCATCCGATCTTTAGAGTGTGAAGCATGATTCGTCACTCCACATAATGTTCTTCCAGCGGTCCATCGACCAAGACCGTTGCTCTTTACACCAGGCCACATGACACTGGGTGTATACAGGGGTGATTGTTAGGCCAATGTACCCCAAGGCATAGAGCTACCAACAAATCGTCATGGTACTGACAGTTGTTCCCGTTGTCTGCTGTGAGTACTGCAGCCGTTATTCTGCTGGAACAGCCCTGTTCTGCTGTACCAACCGCTTCAGGGCTTTCTGGTCTCTATCGGTCAGCATGCGGGCTCGGCCACCTCCATGATGTCGTGTTCCACTCCTTCACGTTTCCACTTCGTGATAATAGCACCCACGGTCGACTTTGGCAGGTTCAGTGTCGCTCCTATGGCTCGCACACTCTGGCCACTAATGTAGCAGCCTATGACTACTCCACGTTGAAAATCGCTCAGCTGCTTGGATGGTGGCATTTTTACCTCAGCACATGGTTAGACACCAAATGACTTCAAATACACATGATTGTGTTGTTTTATAATGAATATATTCAAATTATTGCCCGAAATTGCATGGATTGTTCCACTATGGCATGTGCCCACTTTCAATTGAGCAGTCAGTGTATACTTATAAAAAAATGATTTAAAATTTTTCTAAGTTAACACATCACATATGCACACATTCCTAAAGCTTATATCTTTGTTTTAAGGTCTAGGTTTTTTAAGTTTTTTTTTCCTCTAGAACTAGAGAAGATGTTTCCATCTTTTTTTTGGTGAGTGTATACTGTATATGTATACTTATAAACTGATACTGATTTCTATTGGCTCATTAGTTTGTTTAAAATCGTAATTTTTTGTGTGAAATAAATTGGAAAATTTACTTTAATATTTTATTTTTTTGTGACTTTTCTGGACATTTTAAATGGTTACCATTGTTCAACTTTTTTTCAAAATGCCTTTATTGGATGGGAATGCATCAGATAGGATTTATATGATTTTATAAATATATCAGTGTGCGATTTGTAGGGGGGGGGATTTACCCCCCTACTGGCTTGGACCATCCCAACCTCTGGATATGAATGATATATCCCTGCCAGGGATAATTATTTCCCACCCACTGGACAAAACATTATTTTGAAAAGAATTAAATATTTATAAAAAATAAAATTAACATTTTTTCTGGAGGGAAAGAATTATTTGCAGTAAATAAAATTAAAGATGCAAAATGCAGGACCTTAGTGTAAATTCAGTCAAAATTGTTCCCATTTCTACAGCTGAATGTGAGTGGGGGTTCATGAATCTAACACTGACTGATCAAAGGAACAGTTACAAATTGCAACACTTTTAAATCTGCTTTTTATCTCAATAAATGGTTCTCCAGTACATTGCTTCAATGCAGAAAAGTTTGCGACTAACTGAATCAATCTAAATATCATAGTGTCCTGGATAAACCAGCAGGAAAACCACCAAACCAGGCCAGATCAACATTCATCTCGTCTCTTCAACTGATTCATGTAAGTCTCATATTTTATTACATTTTGATATCAGAATTTCCAGGACCAAAGAATATTATATTTTCTTTAAATAACTAAAACCAAGAAGTATATTTTAAGAAATCATGATTTAATAAATTAATAATTTGTTAGGCGTACCACTATGTAACACGTAAGTTTCTGTGTGCCTGTAAGTCAGTTTTCAGAGGAGGCATGGTATTCATATTTAAAATTTAATTCTGGTAGTGAACCCATTAGGCACCCCCCCTCTGGTAAAATCACAAATTTAACACTGTAATATTAAGCAATGTGATGATACTAATTTTAACCAAAAAGAAGCTTTTATAGAAACATAACTATTATTAAAGGGCATTTTTAAGCAGTATGTTAAAATAGATTTCTAAATCAAATTAGCTGAAGTCATATTGGCTGATTACACATGCACTATTATCATTGAAATATTATTTTCATATGAACTCATCGGTTCTCCATCATCAAAATTGGTATACAAAATTGGTATCAAAATTGGTGTAATTCCGGAAACTTCAGATATTTGTAATGTTACTTTCTAGAAATTTTCTTAATCATATTTGTACCTTTATATAGAAGATGTGATTTAAAAGCAAACCACTGATTTAACTTAACTAAGATTAGAATTAATATCAATAAATGCATTTTCATAATTTATGTAAGAAGAATGGAAGTAAAGTACTGTAGATAATTGCTAGCTCATAAATTGAAATTTTAATTAACTTTTTATTATGTAATATCTTTTGTATTGTATTTTACAGTAATTGTGTTATTGTAAACATAAAAAAGTTATTATATATTTGATTTATTAATTAAAAGCCAGTTCAAAAGCCAATTTTAGGAAGATAATAGAACAAGATCCTATCAACAACTCAAAAAATTGGATAAATAACAAAGAAGAATTAAAGGATTACAAATGTGCAATCTCTAGCCAGTGCAATAACTAAACAAAGCAGTGATAATAGTAAACTGAACTTTATATTTATTAATAAAAACATAAGATACATCCTTATTAAAAAGAAATTAAAATTAAATGAAATAATTCTATTAGCAAACTCTATAATACTAAGGCTGGTGTCCCACAGGGATCCAATTTAGGATATTTATTATTTAATTTATACATTAACTCAATAATTAATTGTATCAATTTTACTAAAATATATATTTGTGCTGATGATATTATCCTAATTTATTGTAAAAAAGACCAATCTACTGCTTTTAATTTTCTACAAAATGACTTAAATAAATTAATAAAGTGGGCAAATAATAATATTACGACCATTAATAGTAACAAAACTAAAGCTATGATTTTTAAAAATAAAAATAAAATATTTAACAAAGAATTAATTTTTATACTTTACCATCATAATTGTAGAGAAATGAATCACAATGTCAACAATTCTAATAGATGTACATGTACAATAAGTGATTTTACATATTTTTAAAAAATGTTAATGCATATATTTAGATCAGAAATTCACCTGGGAAATATACTATGATTTTATCATGAAGAAGTTACGTATTTACATGTATCTCTTTTTTCATATTAAATTACTTATTCCATTTAAACCAAAAGTAATAATTTTCAAATCTCTAGTGGATTTGGTTTTAGATTATGATTTACAGTGTTGGATTTACATGAATAAACAAAAAATTAAAAATATTAATAATTTAATTTTAAAATTTTCAATAACATTTATACAAATTTCAGCAAATTCTCATTTTAGAAAAAAAAAAGATAAGGAAAAAATTTAAAATACTTACTATTAAAGAAAAAATTATTTATAAAATTATTTTGAAAAACATTTATATCAATACAGCAAAAAATAATCTAAATAATGAAAAAGTACAGTAAAACTTCTCAAATCCGGCCTAATGTGGCACCCAGTAGGCCGGATTACAGAAAAGCCGGACTACCGAGAGTGTTTTCAAAATAACTCAATAGCTCAATTTTTGTGAAGACATATTGCCAGGTTTAATTAATTTAACCCCATTTTCATAATTTTGCACTCAAAAATTTATTAAAAACAATAGAAATGTGGTTTTTCCGACACCAAGCTCCAGTGATGTTTGTTTTGCATATTCCCTGCATCCAATCTCCTTAACGCATTAAGCTTCTTAATAATGCGTTAATCTAAATAGTGACAAAGTTTTTCTTTCTTTTTTTCACTCATAATGAATATGTGCAGATAGGCAAACAAAATAGGGAAACGAATTTAGTTATTAAAAATAAAAATTTTTACTCAGGACCAGGCCTGATTACCATTGGGCCGGATTTGAGAGGTTTTACTGTAACTAGATACAATTGGCTAAAAATCTTCCAAATTAACAAATTAATCAATACTTTGGTCAAAGATTTGGAAACCATATACAACGTAAATTATGTAGTCAAATTAATTGGGAAAAATAGAATTCTGAAGCACTAAAAAGTATTAAAAATATTAATCTCTGATGTAATTGATGAGAATAAATTGCTAAATTTTTAACAATTATTAATTTTGTTAATTTTATTTTCTTTCTTTTTTTTTTGGTATTAGATTATTAACAAACTTAATTAATCTATAATCTACATTTACGTAATACTTTTATCAGCACCTACACTACAGGTATTCTTTATGTTAGAATAGCTAATGGGACTGGTGAACATAAAAAAAAAATCTCCTGGTTTACCTTTTTGCCAACGGAGATTAACATCAGAATGAATCTTTCCGGAATCACTTGGATCACTAAGATAGGCAAGCCAAAACTTAGGAAGTTCACTCATATCCATGTTGAAATATAGGCCATGACCTTGTTGATCCATCAGATCTTTGCTGAAATCCATGTACACTAATCCTTCATAAATCTTTCATAATTGAAAATAGAGAAAGAATATTAAAGAAACAAAAACAAAAAATAAAACAATGTATTAAATTAGTTTCTTAGTATCTAATGATTTTTTTTAATAATTATTTTCATTTAAACTCAAGAAAAACCAATCAATATTCTATATCTCTCTAATATAATAACAAGGATGAAGAAATGTGGTTGAGAGATATCCAGCTTTACTGTGCCTGAATTTGAAGGTAACTACCTCCTGTTGCTTTCCACATTTCAATAATTTATGTTAACAAATACAATAAGAAACATGTTTCCAACAGTGGGTTCTAATGTAACCAATGTGACAACTTGAGGATATGAGGAATTCAATAAAATCAGAGGTGTATAGGTACACACCCAGGGCATTGTAGACTTATCTAAATAAAATCAGCAGTGCCGAGGCTGAACGACAAACAGAGGATAAGAGGCAGGGAAAAATAATGTACTATAATCTTCCTGTAGTGACAGGGACCAAACAGCACCATTTTCTACATTCTGTCAAAATGTCATCCTATTTACTCATATTCTTTTAAGCCGCCAATGCAAGATAACTCAGGAAAGCAACTGAAGAGACTGGAACTTAATAGCATCACTGAGATATTCAAGAGTAGAATCCATTCTTTCTCAATATCCAGAAAGACATCCTCTGTTGTTTACTTGTTTGTGGTTCAGCCTCGCACTGCTACTTGAGGATAAGCCTTAAATGCATTGGGTGTTCTTATACACCTCTGATTTTATCAAATTCCTTATAACATCAAGTTTCACAGAAATCTATCATTAAATTTCTATGTGCAAAAGCAGATATAATGATTGTAATAGCAACTTTGTTTTCAGAACCGTGAATGTTTTAATACTATAAATTTTTAAGCGGCACATTTCTTTGAAACTGTAAAAATTAATGCACTTATAACAACCACAACGAGGTCATTTACAGACACTGACTATTAAATAGCAATTAACATATATAATAAGAATGAGACCAACTATCAAAAATTACTCAAAACAATTTAATAAATAGGCCTAGTTATAAGCTACATTAGATTACATTAGGAACTTACTTGCACTACTCGATCTTGTAAGCCAGCATTAATAAATAAATCATCACGTTCGACATCTAAAATAAATTGTGGTTGAAGTGCTTTTGGTATATCCTAAAAGCAACAGTATATCTTTCAGTATATTTATTATTATACAAGCTTAAAGCATTATAAAATGTGACTTAATCAATAATATTTTGATTATTTTTTTTTTAATAAACGTTTCTCTTTTTCATATATAATATTATATTAACAAGAAGGCTTAATGTGTGTGAATTAAAATAAAGAGAAATTGAAAATAAAATGCACTAACTTGTAAACAGGATAAAAAGGAATAAAAAAAGATGATACTTAACCGAGTTTCAGAATAGTGAGCATATTCCATCATCAGGGAAACCACAAACATATAGGACATCACAAAACACTTAGGACGACACGAGGTGGGAATGCATGGTGAAAGTGAGGGAAGTGAAGGAAGTAGGGAGGTTAGCAATAGTGATGGGAGTTTTGCCCGTCGGTGATAGGGTTGTATGCTTTAAGCTGGATTATTTAGAAAGATTCAGCTAGGAGTCTGTGGGAGAGGGGTTTGGCAGCAGAGAAGTTGAGGGTGTATTTATTTGGGAGTTGCGTTTTTGGGCTGCTTGTTTCACAACCGCCTCAATATCCTAAAATACAAAAACACAACCCCCAAACCCCCTATCAAATACATCCCCTTCCCCTACTATCCACCCATTGAAAGTTTCATTAAAAAAATTCCTCAACCCATACCAATATGCCCCTGCCTTAAATCACCCAACATAAATATCACACCAAGCAACAAAATAATACTTCCAATACAGTATATTGGATCTCATGTAACCAGTTCCCCTCTTCTTATGTAGGAGAAACATCCCAACCTCTATCCACATGCATCAAAGAGCATAAACAAGCCTTCAAAAACACAGACCCCACACGTTCATATACAGTAACACACTACAATGAGACAGACCCCCCCCCCCCCTCCAACTTCTCTGCTGCCAAACCTCTCTCTCACCACAATAAACTATTCCACCGACTCCTAGCTGAATCTTTCTACATAATTCAGCTTAAGGCATACAACCCTATCATCGGCAGACAAAATGCCCATCACTATTGCTAAATCTCCTTAATCCCTTCACTTCCCTCACTCCCACTATGCATTCCCAACTCATGTTGTCCTAAATGTTTTGTGATGTCCTATATGTTTCTGTTGTACCTGATGATGGAATATGCTCAGTATTCCGAAACTGTTGGTTAATTACCACATTTTTATATTCCTTTTTATCTTGTTTACAAGTGTGTATATAACTTTATCTCGTAAGTAAGAATATTTTCAGATAGAAAATGAGTTTATATATTTTAAATAATTCAAATAAGAATGCCTTTTTGAATTGAGCTGATACTGTGGACGGCTGTCTCGAGCTTGTTGGGCTCTCCTCAGCCAGAGCTATTCAGCCAGTGCAAGACTCAAAAGGCGTATGAGGGGAAGAATTGGGAATTCACGATGGAGACAGTGACCCCTCAAAGACTAGAATCAAGAAAATATTTGAATTAATTGCTTTTCTTTTACCCATTAGAGGGTTTGTTATTTATTGATTGATTGATTGATTGATTTTTTTTTCTCCTTTTTGTAGTCAAGTACCTTTTGTGGTAGCCTGAGTGCTGCCCAAGGATTTAGATTCCACATTTTGTTCTTGTTTTTTATTTTCTTGATTCTAGTCTTTGAGGGGTCACTGTCCATCGTGAATTTATATGTTTTACTTCAGCTATGCAAGTTTGGTAATATGCCAAATCAGGATAGCTGGTCTTTGTAATAGCCAAGCTTTTCTTTGTTTATAGCAGAAATCTTTTCATAGTCAATTAGATGTAAGGATTGGTTATGGTTTGAGTTCAAAGCAAGTGAGGTTCTACCCATGAACCTAGAATTTACGATTTTGTTAATAATGCATCGGATTGTCACTGTTCAACTATTACTCTGTCTATTCCAATACTATCCAACTGTATCTTAAGAGCTTTGGGAATGGCACAAATACACCAAATACAATAGAGATGGTCTTTTCTCATAGTCTTTATTTTTCAATTTCTAATTTTTTTTCAAGTTCTTTTCTTCTATTCAATTATCTCTGGGTTTCACCAAATTTATAAATTTCACTTACTACTCTTCAATCACGGTTACATCAGGTGTGTTACGTTCTAATTTCTTGTCTGTCTGAATTTTATATCATTTAAGATTTTAATCTTCCCAATCTGTTCTATGACTGAATTTTATATCATTTAAGATTTTAATCTTCCCAATCTGTTCTATGATCTTTTCAAACACATTCTCACTATTTTTCCATCAAATGTTATTCTATACTTTTTGCACAAGTTCCAATGGATTAAACCATCGACTTTGTTATTCTGTATCTTGTAATCTGTCTGGGCAATTTTGCTGCAACAGTTTACAATGTTGTTCACAACTTCATCGGTTTCTTTACATCATTCTCTTTAGTAACAATGCAATCAATACCACACAATACATATAAAACAAATATTTAAAAAAATATTAAAAAAAAAATGACGTTTCGACAGCCCGAAGTTAATGGCTCTCTTCTTCAGACTACAGAAACAACAAAGGAACAGAAAGAAACAGTTTAAAAACAAAAGAGCCGTTATCAATAAATATGGTTAAAAGACTATCCCTATAGTATTTGGTATATTTGTGCCATTCCCAAAGTTCTTAAGATACCATTCCCATGGTGAAATATGGTTTGAAAAAGAAGTATAAATCCTTCGAAATATTGCCTTTGATGTATGATGTTTGTGAAGTATTAAAGAAGTTTATTGAAAAGAGCTGTTAACTTTGAGCTCTCAAAACATGTCATTTTTTTTTTTTTTTTTAATATTTTTTTAAATATTTGTTTTATATGTATTGTGCGGTATTGATCACATTGTTACTATTTTTTCCCGCACGGTAATTACCCTCATCATTATCTTTATTTTGCATCATTTGAGACTCTTTTCTATATTTGTCTTTATTGCATTTCTTGCCAATGCCTGGTCTTCTTTCCATAATATGACTTGTTTGGCTATTATTATTATTATTATTATTATTAGTAGTAGTAGTAGTAGTGTGGGCCCGGTAGCCGAGTGGGTAAGGGCGCTTGGCTGCGGGTTGGAGGCGGCGGGTTCAATTCCCGGCCTCGGCGGAGGACGGGAATTTTTCCACGCTTCTTTCTCCTCCAAACGGGCCCTAGGGTCTACCCAGCCCTCTATAGAATGGGTACCGGGTTTCTTTCCCGGGAGTTAAAGGCGGGCGAGTGACGGGCCAACCCTCGTCCTCAACTTTGTCCCGTAGGTTCTGAACACTGGAGCCTACCATCCAGTTGCATTGTGCGCTCCTCTGGGCCTGATCGCAACTTTAACTTTAACTAAGTAGTAGTAGTAGTAGTATATTATTATTATTATTATTATTAAGATTTAGCCGCTAGGTGGCCACCCGATGTAGTCGCTCTTCACATCGGCTCCGTGAAAAAAGGACTTTTGCACTATATTCTTCGACATTAAGGTATGTAACAGTCAAATTAGTGATTGTGAAGTATTCGCCAATATTATTCTATCAGTTGATATAAGATATCTTTCGTCAATTAGAGAATAATTAGTAAAGAAAATCAGAACATCTCGTTTTAAAATACCAGTGGTCTTTCTTGTGGTATTCCGTTTGTCCTACCATAACCCCGGGCACTCAGCGTTGGGGTCAAGGTCATTACTCCCACCACAGTAGATCCAAAAATAGAAAATAGATCCAGTCTCGTCGAACTGCGTATTAGAAAACGAAAATGTTCACGTGCGAAGTATGCAGTTTAACTATTGACACTAAAGAAATTTTCTGTCATCAATGCAATAGTGACTATCACTACGGTTGTTCTGGGGTACAAGAGTCAACATACAAATGCATGTCAAATACCTTGAAAAAGGATTGGAGCTGCATTGTGTGTAGGAAATCATCAAGGAAAAACAATTCGGCCACAAAAAAAGACAAAACAACAGACAATGAAAAAGAGTTAGAAACTGAACTAACCCAGGACAACCTTAGAACAATCCTAAGCGAAATGAACAGAAAATTACAAAAACTGGATGCAATGGACACATTGATTACAGAAATTAATGATTTTAAAACCTCTTTGACGTTTCTTGCTGAAAAATATGAAGAGATCAGTGTGAATCAAAGAAAGATTGAAGGAGAAATCTTACCTTTGAAGAAAACAATTGATAACATAATACAGGACACCAAAGAGAAAGACATCAAAATCAAAGATCTGCAAAAGAAAATAAACGATATCGAGCAGAATTCAAGAAAACTGAACTTAGAAATTCATGGTGTCAAACACACCAAAGATGAAAACCTAAATGCCTTGTTAAAAAATCTGTGTACCAAAATAAAGGTAGAAGAAACATTCAACGAAATTGACGAGGCGCACAGAATACCAGCCAAAAATCAGGAAAAGCAACCTCCGATCATTGTGAAATTCAGATCACTGGAAGCTAGGAACAAGTGGTTGGAAAGGAAGAAACAAAAAAGAATATCAAACAATGATCTCCATTTCAATGGTGATGATGCACCGGTATATATAAATGAAAACCTGACCAGTGTGATGAAAAATCTATTTTGGCAAACAAAAACAAAGGCTAGGGAAAAGAGCTTCAAATATGTTTGGGTGAAAGATACTAAAATTCTCATAAGAAAAAGTGACGACTCAAACATTATTAGAATCAAAGATGAAGCGGATCTGAGCAAATTAAAAGTTGTAATTAATTGTTCTTTTTTTTTTCCCAATGGCTGAAATTGATTTAGAAATAAACAATATAATTAAGTCAAGCACAGTAATCCTAAAATCAATCACAAATATAAAAGATAATTCTGATCTAATGAATAATATCAATAACCCTACAAATTCTTCCAAAATCATTCTGCATCTAAATATTCGCTCACTCAGACTAAACTGGGATCTGTTTTCTTGCAAAATAAATAATTCTCTTCCTGTGATTGACGTAATAATTTTAACTGAAGTAAACATAACCAACAAAGAGAAGAACCTATATAAATTAGAGAACTGGAATTCTTTAGTAAAAGTTAGAGAAAATAACAAAAAAGGGGGAGGAATAATCATCTTTTTTAAAAAGAAATTTACCTTTAAAGAAATCAAAATTGGCACAAAACACTGTGAAAATTGTATTGCAGAATTCAAGGATTCAACTAATAACGAAACGTTTATAATAATTGGAATATACAGACCTCCAAATTTAAGTAGAATATCTTTCATTGAAGAAATGAATAATTTACTCAATGACAATATAAAGAATTATAAAAATTCAGTTTTTTTCATTGGAGATATTAATATTGATCTAAGAAAAATAAAGATTTAACTACTTTAAAATATCTGGAATGCCTATATTCCAATGGTTTCAAAAATTGTATAAATGGTGTAACCAGACATATCATAACAAATAAAAAAAACCACAAAATCCTGTATAGATCATATATTCTTAAGAGACAAATGTATTAATAGTAGAAGTACGGGAATTATATGTAAAGATGTAATATCCGATCACTTCATAGTATTTGTACAAAATATTATCTCTAACAACAAAAATCTAACTAAAAACGATAAGGTTGACGATAAAAGAAACCAACAAAGCCAAAAAACTACATATTTGAACAAAAATAAACTAGAATTACGCATAAATAATGTATTACAGGAAATCTCCGAAAATAACATTAATGATACTAACGAAATCTATAATAAGATAATAACAGAAATAACTGAATCAAAAACAACAAAATATATTAAACTAGAGAACAAAAAGAAACGAACGAACAACAAATCATGGATCACCTGCGACATCATAAAAGAAATCAATGAGAGAGACTATTTGTTTAGGAAATGGAAAAATAACAAAACTAATATGAACTTTTACAATAATTATAAATTATTAAGAAATAAACTAAATAGCAAATTGAAAAGGCTTAAAAAAGAATACTATAAAAATAAATTCAATAATGAATTAAATTCTCCAAAAAGCCAATGGAATGAAATAAACAAAATATTAGGGAAGAACAGCAAAATACCTGAAAATATAGAATTAAAACAGCTAACAGAAAGCTTTAAATCTTACAATAAAGAAAAAATTGTTAGTGACAAGTTTTGCAACCAATTCTCAATTGTTGGAAGAAATGTATTAAAATGTGATAAAAGATTATGCAATGAGGTAAATTTATATGTGCAAAACTCTATTGTCTTTGAGAAACCTAACTATCAAGAAATGTTAAATATAATCAATAAGCTAAAAAACAAAAAATCCGTTGGTTTTGATAATCTCAAAATCAGAGAAATCAAGGATAATAAAGAAATTTTTGCACATATAAGTACGTTGCTATTAATGAAAATTATAGATAATAGAAAATATCCAGACAACCTAAAAATTTCAAAAGTTGTTCCTATCTACAAAGGAAGTGATATATTAAATTTTAAAAACTACAGACCAATTTCTATTCAGCCGATAATAAATAAAATTATCGAAAACTATATTTGCCTAAAAATGATTAATTACCTAAATAAATATCAAATCATAAACTCAGAACAATATGCATACCAGAAAAACAAAGGTACGAATAACTTATTTGAAAACTTCTCAAATA
>JAFIDM010005346.1:37721919-37734441 GCA_023159025.1 Thereuonema tuberculata
GTGCGACATTTGTACAATTTTTTACGAGAACATTCTAGAAAGATAAAGAAAAATTTTAAGCACAAATAAAAAATAAAAATTTGTAAAAAACTAAATTTAACTTAAAATGTAAAAGAAATCCTATTATATTTCATAAAGGGCGAGACCAAGTTGTATACTAAAAGACATCCTAGTACAGTCGTTTCACACTAATATGGCAATCGTCAGCTAGGAGCAGTCATCAGTACACAAAAGGTCTCGGTACATGGGCCTATATGAGAAATCGTTAATTATGACGATTTCTCATATAAGCCCGACCTGCTTGTGTACTGATGACTGCTCCTAGCTGATGATCGCCATATTAGCATTAAACAGCTGTACTAGGATGCCATTGTGGGCCCGATAGCCGAGTGGTCAGCGCGCTTGGCTGTGGGTTGGAGGTCGCGGGTTCGATTCCCAGCCTCGGCGGAAGGCAGGGATTTTTCCACACTTCTATCACCTCCAAACAAGTCCTAGGGTCTACCCAGCCCTCTAGGAAATGGATACCGGGTTTCTTTCCCGGGAGTTAAAGGCGGGCGGACGTCGGGCTGACCACCCGACCTCAACTTCGTCCCGATGGTCACGAAACGCTGGGAGCCTGACCTCCCGCGCCCCAAAGGCCAGCCCAGGCCTGTAGAGGGATACTTTAACTTAACTAGATGTCATTACATATACAACTTGGTCTCACCCTTTATTAATATTTACCTGCGCGTTCTGATTTTTATGCGCTAAAAAAATTCATAGTGCTCGCGAGTAGCATACACATGAATTTTCTCGCAATTTATCTCTTTGCCGATTTTTTTATTGCTTATTTTAGCTTTTCGGGCACCACATTGATTCCGACGATATTATATTTCACTAAGACATTTTTTTTTTTTACCCATTTCCCATAGATCTATTTGCTGTCTTGGAAGACAAAATTCTACTTCTCTGTAAAGATATTTTTTTTAAAAAAAAAAGCAATGATCCCATACATTTGAAATTAAAAATAAAAAGACAAAAAATTGATGAATTATATTGAATTACTGAGTGAGAAAATCTATCACTGAAACTAAAAAATAGTCTTTTTAGTTTTTCTTTGCAATTCTCTACCTCTGAAATGCTACAAATTTCATATTGATGAAAACAGAAGACTCCATATATAAACATCTGATTATTTCATCTAAAAATGAAATTATGAACAAAACTTTGTAGCATAAACATAATATAGAATGCCAGCTTCCTGTTGACAGAAATGTATGTTTTTGACATGTAGACTTTGTTCTTTGAATATTAAGCATTTTTGCAGTACAAGCTAATGCTTTAAATCAATGATACCATATTGATTTATTGATCAGTTCTGAAACTGAATTCATTTATTGTAAACACACATTTTATAAGAAATTTGCAGATGTTTCAGATTTAAAAATATCATGAATAATATTAAAAAAAAATCATGTTTTGTTTTTATAAATATATTAAATATTATTATTATTATGCAACCCTGACATTTCCATTAGTTTAATAAATCTCTTTGCTTCATTGTGCTCGACATCTAACACTTGATTTTATAACTCTAAAATTAATAACAAACTACAACTCAACGGCAATATTTCGTCCTTTTTAATTCTAGGACTTTAACAAACCATTTTTTTTACAAAAATTTGAAGGAATAGTTCTCTTCACTTGATTTTATTTAAGGTAATGGACAAAAACAGTTAAAATTAATCACGGGAATGGAAACAGTGCAATATTCTCTTAAAATATCAGGCATTTAAAATGCAAATTGCACGAATACAAATCATGGTTCCCTTAGACAAACAATTATTTCAAAGTTAATCGCAAATAAATGAAAACTCAATCTTTCAATAAATAATAATAATAAATAATAAAATATTGAGGTTGTTTAGTTAGAAGATGTTCAAAGGGTTTAAAAGGAATGTTTATGGATTTGTATCAACTTCACTTCTATTCAATTTATTTAATAGTTTTTAACATCGCAGTAACATATTACACTGAACAACATTTCTACGAGTCATCTTTTAAGTATTAAATAAAAGAAGCAATAAAAGAGACCATAAAAACAATCCAACAAAGTTGGCTACTTTGTCTCGAACACATTGGGGAAAAAAAAAAATTATAAACATTTTTTTAAAAGTGTTATTTCAATAATACTGGCACTAGTCTAAAGTTATTACAGATTCAAATTTATATGAAATGTAGGTAGATGTTTTGTTTTTTTTTATTTTGCAGGATTTGATTTTTAGTTTTTGTAATATTACAACTAAATTTATACTACTATTTGGAGTATTTTCATGACCATTCTTTGAAAACACTTTAACGTGTGCTTAAAAGTTTCATAAAATCAATAAAAAAGGCCAACACAAGTTTAAAAAAAACACTAAACATTTAAAAAATCCAGAGGCATAAAATGATTGGCTTTTTTTATTGATTTTATGAAACATTCTTTTTAAAAAACAGCAAATAATGTCAGTTAGGTTAAATAGTAAACGTTCAACAATGATTAAACAATAATTAAAAATCCAGGTCACACACGAGATCGAAATAATGCTAAATACTACATATTATTTATTTGAGCCCTACGTAATAAATATGTACAGTGCTCACGCTTAAAGTTGAAACTCCCAGAATGCAAAGCAGATTATAGATTGTCCTTTCCTGGCCATTCGCTAACACTGAAATAGAAGAGAAGCGACCTCTTCTACGAGGCATGTTTTTTAAGTAAGTACCGTTTTGCAATAAAACCAAAACTAGTAAAGATAGTGTCAAAATTTTTTTTATATTTTATTCCTGAAACATTAAGCTATTTTTCAACATAATTTTCCTTGTTTGTTTAAACACATATCACAGCGTTATATGAGTTTTTGTATACCGATGTCATAGCAATCAGCTGCCGGTGAAGACAACCAGGATTGAATCGCTGTTTTCCCTTCTTCGTCTGTTTCCAACCATCTACCACCAAGAAACTCTTTCAGGAAGCACATTTATGGAACTTCCAATGACAAAATGGAAATCCTGCATCGCCTGTCGGCAGGAATTTTGATATCAACTGCGCGTACCAAATCATCTGTGATTACAGAAGGTCGCCCCAACCTTGTTTCATCATGAACATTGCCACACCCATCTTTGAACAATCTCACCCTTTTACCACTTTGCTGGCTCTCATTGCATTAGGGCCCGTCCGTACACAGAAAGAGTTTCTCGGTGGTAAACGGTTGGAAACAGACGAAGAAGGGAAAACAGCGGTTGAATCCTGGTTGTCTTCACCGGCGGCTGATTGCTATGACATCGATATACAAAAGCTGATATAACGCTGTGATACGTGTTTAAACAAACAAGGAAATTATGTTGAAAAATAGCTTAATGTTTCAGGAATAAAATATAAAAGAAATTTTGACACTATCTTTACAGTTTTGGTTTTATTGCAAAACGGTACTTACTTAAAAAACATGCCTCATATTTCAATGTTAGCGAACGGCCAGGAAAGGACAATCTATAATCTGCTTTGCATTCTGGGAGTTTCAACTTTAAGCGCGAGCACTGTAGTTATTTAAAATGTGTTAGGCTAATCTATGGAAGCTTTAAAGATAAACTTGTTGAAAAGCAACTGATTTTGGCTCAGAGATTAGGTTTACAGCCTGGAGTTAAAAACATTTTTATGGAAAAGGCTATCAAGCTTTTCTTTGAAGTGTGGTTTGTGAAGGATGTTAAATGCGAAACTGAATTCCCAGAATGTTCTACATATTTCAACAGTTTCACTGAAGTGTGAATTTTATTTATTAGCTAAATGTTTGTTCCAAAGAAAAGTTATTCACAACTGCATTATCTGCACCAATTTTTATTTATTTATTTAATTACACAAATTTGGCAAAATTATGAATCGATTCTGTATCAAAACATAATTATTTATTATCAGAAATATATTTTTTGAAATGTTTGCTATTTTCATTTAAAAATTTAATTAATTTGAAAACTACTCATATAAAAAAAAATATACTAGTATCTATGTTGTTTCAACAATCTTATTAAAAAAATAAAACTTACCTTGACGACACTTAGGGGTTTTCTTGACATATGATATGCAGTGTAGCATGTAAATGTCAGGAACAGAATAAATATCCTGAAACTAAAAATTAATAGGAGTAAGAACAGATAAGCGGTTTATATAATACAGTAATAAAGCGATTTTGGTTAAACTATCACATTTTAATGTCCTGTATAAATTTATCAAAATTAAAAAAAAAAAAGGAATACTAAAATCTTATCACAAAGTTTTAAGTAAACGTAAGAAAAGAAGAGACTGGTAAAATAAGAGTAGGCCACACCTTTCTTCCAATACCCTAAGCTCCAGTTGCTTGGAGATTAAGTTAAAGAAAAGAGCAGGAAGATTTTTAAAAAATGCTCAAGAGCAAGGCATTTTAAAAATGCATAAAAAAAATTCTCAACAAAGGTTGTTTTTTTGCAAAAATTTAACGTGCATGGAAACAATTACATAAGAAATAAATCAAAAACGCACAAGACTTAGAGTTCATTGATCTGTTACTGGAAATTGTGATTTTAGATTGGCATTTTTATTCTTTATTTAGGTTGTGATGTTTTTTTAATAAGGAGGGCCGTTGTGGTGTTTATTTTCGTTTTCTTTATATGCTTTCTGAGTTCACTTAGATGTAAGATACTGGGCGGATCCAATTGACGAAGATCGGAAACCTGAAATAGGCTCTCTTGGATTCCCGGTATTGCAATTTCCAAAAACAGATCAGTGAACTCTTAGTCTGGTGCATTTTTTTTTATTTCCCATGTAACAGATTGTTTTTTTCAAGAAGTAACCAGGCATTTTATTAATGACCATCTTTTTGTAATTACAAATACTTCCCAAAATAAAAAAAAAATAAAAATTTGGAGAACCAGATCCGCATTATCCACCTTTTCTTATAACAAATAAATCTCCATACAAAATTATTTTGAGATATTATAAACCCAAAACTAACAGCATTAAAATGTAATTTATTTAAGATAAAGGCATTCACTGCATATACCGACTTGATTAAAAAAACATTACATCTTAAAACCCCCAAAGGCCCCCCCCCCCCCCCCAAAAGTTCAGGCCAGTGTTAAACAAACCAGCAGACCATGTAGATGGAATTCATTCTTTTTTTAATTGAAATCAGTTTTCATTTAATATAACATATCATTGGAAATGCTCATTTTTACTTTTTTAAATTTGTTAATCACTAATATAATTACAACATTAATCATTGATGTTCATTATTCTGCAAAGCAGGAAATTCGGGAGCTCATTCTACATGTAAAAGTAAAGAAACAAAGTTTTATAAACATAGGTCCGAAAATGCTTCGGTATCAAGTTACGGCTAGCGAAAGATTTCGCCCATAATATAGTACAACAATACGCACATGGACTACACCTCAGTTGTGAGCTCTCACAATAAATCAAAACAATGCAATTCACATTATTGTTGAACAGCTGTTATTGTGTTGCCAACTTTTTTATAGGTTCCACGTGGGATGAGCTTCAAACCACTGGGAGATACAGTTCTGCGACATGTTTCATTTAATTTTTCAGGTCAACAACCATAAGAAACCACGGATTTCGCCCCTTAATTTACCTTCCCAGACTTCCAGCAAGTCTTCATTTCACCCAGGGTACTACATTATGGGCGAAATCTTTCGCTAGCCGTAACTCGATACCAAAGCATTTCCGGACCTATGTTTATATAACTTTTTTTCTTCACTTTTACATGTAGAATGAGCTCCCGAAGTTTCTGCATATCTTCGTGAATCACCCTGTATATTGATACATTTATATTTAAACAGGTCATAATCTTAATTTACGCCCAAGGATTACTTTTTGCTCAATTTTATTTTACGCATATTTAGTTTTAAATTTTAAACACAGCCATTTTGGAAAATAATTTTTACAAATTCACTTTCATGTCACACAATAGTTTCACTGCTATACTTCAGAAAAAAAAAAACAGTCATTCCATACATACTGGCCAAAGGATTCATTTTCAAATCAACATTTATTCTTTTAATGTCATCTTCAATACCACCTTCTCTATCAAAAGCACACATTAGTTATTCTAATCTTACACCTTTTAATTTTATTAGCTCTTATCTCTCACATTGTCCATCTATTGCTCCTTATATACCATTTTACAGTCTGGATGCAATCTTCCCCTCATATAAGCGAACACAGTTTTCTTTCTCACACAAATGCCATGTCTCACAATAACTCTTCAAGCCGGTGGGAGCAGTGTCGTGATGTAGGGGATGTTTTCCTGACACACATTGGGACCATTGATACCTCTGGAGGCACGCCAGGATGCTAGAGCGTACCAAAACATCATAGCTGCCATACATGTTAACAGTTTATCCTCATGCAGATGGCTACTTCCAGTAGGATAATGTGCCGATACACAAAGCCCGCATCACTATGGGATGATTTGAGGAACATGACGATGACTTTTTCTTGCTGCACTGGCCCGCTCAGTCCCCTGATCTCAGCCCGATTGAAAATTTGTGGGATGAGCTGGAACGGGCTGTTCGCTCCAGGCCTACACCTCCATCAAATCTTCAGGAACTGCGTGACACACTCATATCTGCATGGTACACAATACCTCAACAACGTTTTCAGCATCTTGTGGAATCCATGCCTCGACGAATTTGGGCCTCCTTTAGGAGGCCCAACGCGCTACTAGGTAGGTGTATCTAATAAAGTGGCCGTACAGTGAATATATATCAAATAGTTGGGGCCATTACACATCTTGCCTTACATCTTCACAAACCAGTAATATAACATTACGCAAACTCAAATTTCAGAAAAGTCAGGTAGTTAGACTGGTGCATCCTAGCCTGTGTGTCGTACTGCCACCTTCAAGACACCAAGCAGAGGGTGAGCATTTCCTCCACATTTGGATGTTAAGGTTATCCCACCTTTACTCGGTCAACAGAGCTTCGTGATGGGCCAGTAAATACTAATACAAAGGTGAAGTTCGTATACGAGGAAGCGAGGTCATGTTACCTGCCCAGTGGCATCATATCGCTTCTCCTTGGGGAAAAGAACAGAACATTCCAATAGGCCATCGAAACAACTACAGGGTGTCAGACAATGATAGACCTACTTGAATAAATTTTATTGCCAAGTAAATATTGAAGGGTTTTCTTATATTTTAAGGTTAATTTTATTATTTATTTAATCTGTGATTGTAACTTTAATTATTTTTTTCATTTTTAAAAATTAAAAATCAGAGGAAAAAAAAGATTCACTGACAGTGTCAGAGCTGTAATATTTCGTGAAGCAAGAGAAGCTGCAGCAACTTTCTTAACTCAATGTCGGTGAACGTGTTAGTTCAATAATGAAGGATCGAGTAGAGTCTCTAATGTTCAAAGAACAATTCGACATCATTATTCACTGGAAATTATGACTGCAAAGATTAACGAGTCATGACACAACTCTTTTTCAAAACCTCCTGCGATCGTACTCGAGTCGATTAATGGCCATCAAAGCTGTAAATGGCGGTAAGATATTAAAATACGTGTTAATATTTCAAAAATAAGTAGCCTTCTTCTAGGATTTATTAGCTATTATTCATTCCTTTTAGTTTCCTTTGTACACGGGGGATCAATCATTGCTTGACACCCTGTATTCATAAATCTTGTTTTCAGAATCACAATTGAACGATACTCACATGAAAGTAAATTCACATCAAACACTCTTTCAACACAATCCAAAATCTATTTTCTATTCCAAACTTAAAACCACAAACACTTAAATGTGTTTATTATATTTTTGGGATGTCTGCAGGATTCCCCATAGTGTCCAGACCTTAAATACGAGGAACCTAAATGATCTCTTTCTTTATTCCCTCTATTTAAAGCCTGTTTCTATACCCTAGAGAAGGGAAGGAAAAAACACTAAGAGGGAAAGAACTATGTGAGCATGAAGATAAAGAAAGCTTTTTTTTTTATTTATTTATTTTTATTATTATGTACAATATTGTGGATCAATTTCAGTGGGAAAAGTCACTGTTTGAGATTCCTTTAAGTTGCTAAGAAGGCCTTAGCAACCAGGACGATTTATTTTGTAAATGTCACCTATTATAATTACATTCATATTTTAAGTTCTGTATATCAGTTCTAGATTAACTGATAATGAATTTTTAATAGAACTAGATTGAGATCAATATTTTTTTGCTTATAAGCAAAAAAAAAACGAATTAAATTCCTAATCTGGGTTCATGAGAAATTTATGGATGGCAAATCTGACTACTACTTAGGAGTCCTTGTGGCATTCAATGATTCGCAAAGTTTTCATAGGTTATCTTATAAGTCTCTCCTAATGAGAAATGCTCCCGATTCTCCTTTCCGAAGGTATCTGCTATTATTTAAATATACTTATGATATTTAGTCCCTGTCTATATTTTTGTGAATCTTAGAAAATATAGAAAATATGGACACTGCTCGCATATTCTTTCTTTATATTAATATTTTGAAATCTAATAAATAAATAAATGCGCTATTCTTAAAAAGCAAAATCAGCATCAAAAATTTTTTTTCCGATTTCATTGATGAAAAATTCGAGCTTCGTTTCAGGAAATGTCAACAGGATGTCTATTTAAATTGATATAACTATGTAAACAAGATAATAAATAAGAATAAAATTATGATGTGAATGAGAAAGTTTATCAATTGTACACGATATATAATTAAAATTTAATTTATTAAAAAAAATAATAACTCAGTAAGTACATGTAGCATTCTAGAAAGAGCGCTCGGTATTGCAATGATTATCTAATCTATAATGAAATTTAATCTTGCAAATATTCTTTCGCTAATAACCTTTAAAAGTATTGTCATTAATATATTTTTATAAATCGTTAAAATATTTAAGATAACCTTAATAGCGTAATGCTAAACATATTTTTTATTAAAGGAAAAATAAAAAAGAACAGTAGAGTGGGAGAGGCAGCTGCTGCGTATTCTTTCAGTTTAAATTAAATGAAGATACAAAAGTGGAGTCGGATTTAAATGTCATAGCTTTACCACACGACTTCATCGTAACAACTTCGTAAATAATGCCTTTTTTATTTAAGTCCTATTTGTCAGCCAATTAAACTTAAACACCCTTTAGGAAGAACGATTTTCAATCACACTTTTTGCTATACTTACAAAACATCTTTGTCAATTCTGCTGTTTTTACATCGTCTTGAACATCGGCCCACAAGAATGATGCCAAGTGGAGGTCCATCGCACGCCATATTTCCCACCAGACGTGTTTGGTGGATGAAAGCGAGTGACGACAGCGCCACAGCGGTTTTCCTGAAAAACCCATTCTTATCTTAAAAACAGGTGATTATCTTTAGAGGTCAAGGATGGGCTATAGTGATAAAAAAGATTTTGCCTTAGCTTTCATTTTTTAATTGATAATAATGAAACAAAAATAAAGCTTCATAATTATAATAAAAGTCAAAGCTTAAATTTAATTATTAAAAAAAAAAATGATAATACTCAAAATATTAATTCTAACATGATTATAGTTGGCATAGCAACTTTCAAATAGTCGTATAATAAGATAAGCATATTACTAGAGTTTCAATCTCTTGGAACTTGGAGCATTCATGATCATAAGTTATTATGACGATTTGTTTTCTTTTGTAACTCTTTTGTAAGGAGGCCTAAAATATCAAACATTTTATTAGCCTAAACTTACCATTAAAATCTCAGCTATCTAAGATCAATAGTTTCTGAGATATCTTCATTACTGTTGTACAGACGAATGGGCTTATTTCAATCTAAAGGCTTTTGATGAAATTTTGTTTGGTTTTCGTTATAACTGTTAAAATTATTTCGTTACAGATGGTAAATTGCTAGTCATGCGAAGTGTCCAGAGGGAATTAAAAAGCCTGTTTCTAAAATTTGCCCATTTATTCACTTTATCCTAATTGCTTGTTGTAATTGAAATTGAATTGAATTGAAGATTATTTTGTGGTCGTTCGGAGAAACCATATTACAAGGCTTAGTATCTGGTGAGGGGGCTTAGATTGGAGATAAAGAATAAGCTCTTTATTAATTCTAATTATTCTTGTTTGGAAGATCTTTCTAAACAGACTTGCTATGTGATGATAAATTAAAAAAACAAACAAACAAAAACGGAACCAATATCTTAGATTTCCTTACTTCAAGCGCAATAATGAATTCTCTGCAATGACGTTTTTATGGTGCCGAGAGTAAGTGATCAAAATGCCATCCGAAGGGCTTATCTTCCAACCAAACAAAAAAGAGGAACTCAATTTTGTCGCTCTCTTCTATACTGCCGCCAAGAGATGCACACCTTGATTCGTATTTGCATAAATCCATAAATAGATTTCAATTGAATGGTAATAGCATAAAGTAATCCTCAAGGCTGTTCCAAGCGAGCACAAGTGTTTTTGTATGCACATGCAATATTAAAAATAGTCATTGTTATTATAATAGCTGACAAAAAAATAAAGTCTTTTGATGCTATAAAGTTATTACGATGCGCACTATGTAATGGAGCATACTTCCGATAGGCTATATGATGAGAATATTTAAAGATTTGTATTATAATAATAAAACTCAAAATTCAGTGCAACCAGTCTTTACTTATAAAATTTAATAAAGTATTAAATTATTTCTTAAAATTTCAAATACTTACTTTTCTTTTTTTTTTTACAAACGATATATATGTACAACTTTTTATTGGAAATTCGGAAATTGCAATGACAGTATCACCGACGCTGCTTACAAACGATCACTCTGGATTTCGCAATATGTAATCCCTGGTCCATTCTCATCACAGAAGCCCAATGACCCTTTTTCCGAATTGGTACATCGTCCTATTCCATTTTCTTCCTTTGACTTACATAAAATAAATAAATAATAATAAAAATAAAATACTTTCCAACATTAAAATATTTCTGAATCAGTAAATAACGATAAATAAAGATAAAATAATAAAAATTTAAATTACAATTTCCAAATTACACGCGAGCTGGATCTCCTCTCCTGAGACCAAAACTTCTCATCATCACAGACCTTTACCGAAAGATAACTATATTATATAACATTCGGTTCTTTTTTAATAATAATCTGGATTAACTATCAAAAAAGAATAGTTAGTAAATATCTAGGACTGATACCTCATCCTTGTATGAGAAAAACCTAACATGGAATTACTTACTTGTTAACAGGGCCTAATTATTAAGATTTTTTTTTTTAACATGTGTAAAAATAGTTCTTTTAGATACAATAACGCCAACACATATAATTAAAAATAAAACATATATACAATTAAAATAACGACCGGTTTCACTAGCGTCTAATTTAGAAAGTCCAGCATCTGAAGATACTAGACGACTTTCCGTTAGTGAAATCGGTCGTGATTTTAATTATATGCATAGGGCCTAATTATTTTAAAAATGAAGAGAAAAAAAAAGTGAGGTTATATCTGAAATACGATTTCGACTCAAATGTTTTCAAGTTACGATAATAATTAAAAAACAATTTGAAAGCACCAGAAATTAATATAATAGAATTCAAATGCAAGTTTCTACTGTACATATATAGAATATCTCTATTTTAATAGTAGAAAACGTTTTTTTTAATTCCGTGCAAAAACAAAACCGGTTCTTGCCTTAGTGTAAAATATTTCGTTATATTTTTCGTTTTTCAAGGATATGTATATCATTACGCATCCTGCCATTGTGTTGGTTCATCCTTTGAAACCGGTAGAAACTTAAATACAAGGTTTTTTATTACTTATCTGTGATTGATATGAGAACAGCTTTGTTATTGGGATCTCGCTATTATCGCATTGAAAGAAGAAAATTCTCCCTCTACTGTAGCCTTTATTGACACAGGTTATGGTTTTTATTTTTCGTTATTTAATTGGGAAGCGTGGCTAAAGCAAAAACAAGAGAGTTGCGGCATATTTCTGTTATGTAAATCGAAATTGTAGCTATTAGGGTAAGGTTAATTTTGATTGGGAGGAGGGAGATATGGCAATATTTCGAATCCATCATTCAATCAATAAGAAGAAATTCTCGATTTCTTCTTTTTAGGATTCAAGGAGAACTGGTTTACAACATCCTTCAACCTCCAACGCCTCGGTACGTCAATCATCCTGCTTTGTATTCAGAAACCTGTATCATTATTGATCAATTCATTTCATAATCGTTTTGTTAGACACGAAGTGAATCTCATGACAGAGCGAATTTAAAAGCATTTGCGTTTTAAAGCGAGATTGAAATACAGCAGGAGTAGAGCTGATAATACTGAGATACAACGTCTTCTGCAATGACATGTTTATGTTGCTACATAGGTTAGAAGTCTAACTTTGGAAGACATTTCCACAAACTGCAGCCTTTGGACGATCGGTTCAGATTATTTAGTTTACGTTAGTCTTGCAATAAGAGAATATGGTGCTTCTTTGATAGTTTGATCACCCTCTAATCTCCCTACGGC
>JAFIDM010005346.1:37735703-37752098 GCA_023159025.1 Thereuonema tuberculata
ACCAACAAGTCAATACGTTGATATTATTCATGAAATCCGCCTATTCCAAATTCCCGCTAAATCGAACAGTGTTCGGTCCCAATTAGTTCGGAATAGCGGGACTCTACTGTATATACATGTGTGTGTTGGGCGCCAACCCGCATTACATCTGAGTTATCCGGAGAAGGCCACAATGGACTGGGAACTCGTATATTTTCCGATCTCGATATTAATTTGCTAAATATTTTTTTTTTTTTTTATACTATGTAAGCAAGGGTTCCGGAGAGAAGCGACGGTACTCTGCTACTATTACAATAAAATCGTTACTTTACATAGAAATTAGATACTATTAAATAAGTAATTAATATTGTTAATAAATTAACGTTGTATTTAATTTTTTACGATTATTAATCAGAATTAGAATAAAAACGCTCCAGGTTAGAAAGGAATAATATCCTTATTTATTTAATACTAGACGGGTACCGTTGCTTCGCTCCGGAACCCTTGCATGTATAGCATTAAAAAAAAAAAAAAAAACAACCTTTATTTATTTAGTAAATTAATTTGGAGATCGGAGAATACAGGACTTCCCAGCTCGTTCTGGGCTTCTCCGCTTAACTCAGAGGTATTGCGTGTTGGCACTCACACGGGGAGTTGCCGCAAAAACACCTCATTTTTGCATGTATCTTCCAAACGCAGAAACGTTTATTAATGACTGACATACCGTTCGATAGAACTTTCAAATACCAACATTTTCTCAATATAATGTTCTCTTCCAACTTTTATACTTTTCGTTTAAATTTTGAAAAAGTCAAAATTGGCCCTTTAAAAGGCGCCGTCCTGGAAATCAAAAACTTTTTTCGAAAGATTTTTGTAGCATTTTGTCTGTCTTAAAAAGCTCTACATTTTATCCATTTACATGACCAATCTATCTCTTATAGTTTGGTCACAAAATTGGAAAACAAAGTTTTATGACAGAATGACAGACAGAATAACGCTTTTATATAATAGAATTTACATGGAAATTGTGTACATAGATTACTTACACTTATATCAATACGCATTTTTTTAATATATATATTTCACTTAATTTTCTCTTTCTCAAAGTGCATGTATTGGTAAAAAAGACTCCACATCTTTCATTAATTATATTTTAGTAAACCTAACTCACAATATCTTTATATTTAATGTTCTGAATGAAATTGGAAGAATTTTCTTTTTTTCCCCTTAACAATTTTCCTATGTATGAGGGGCGTTCAAAAAGAAACGAGCCGGAGTGTGGAATGGACAAACCGGTTACAGAAGGGTAGTATCGTTGCATGTGTAACCAAGATTGGTTCCGACACGATCGAGTGCGGAAGTTCACAGCCAGCTGCTAGAGGATCACGGGTGCAATTCATGTCACTAAAAGCTAATAGAAGCATGCGTCAATAGTCCAAACAGTCTTCACTGCACAGCACAAGCACTTCACCGCATTACAGATGAAACGACCAGGCAAGCTCACCCGTGTGGGTCATTCTGCTCCACGACAATCCAAAGCCCCATACGGCCAACACAATCACGGCATTCTTGCAGAAATTAAGTGGGCGGTTCTTGATCACCCTCCATACAGTCCAGACCTCTCTCCCTGCGATTATGCCATTTTTGGTCCCCTTAAAAATGCTCTGAGGGGCAAACGATTCACCTCGGACGACGACCTCAAGCAGTACGGCGGAACTGGTTCACAATGCAACCCCAGGAATTTTACAAGGCAGTCATTCACCGCCTTGTGTCGCAGTCAGACAAGTGCCTCAACCGCCAGGGCCAATACTCCTGACATACAGGTACTGGTTTCTGTTCCTAGGCCTCCGGCTCGTTTCTTTTTGAATGCCCCTTATAATACAGTCGGACCTCTATTTAACGAAGTCGCTAAATCCCGATAAAAAGTTCGTTATATGGAAAATTCGTTAAATAGATTCATCTTTTAAAATTACTTTAAACTACATAAAACAGATTTAAAATACATAAACAATAAATCTTATTAAAAAAAGTAATAATTTTAATGACATAACGCCTACCTAAATGCATACTTAAATTTTACTAACAAAGTCTTAATTTTATCTGAATTTTTTTTTTTTTTTTTTGAAAAAGTGTTTTCGCTCATAGTACGTCTCGCATCTTGGCAATGCACCAAAAACGCCTTCAGGCGTATTTTCTTCAAATTGTAATCTGCGTCCGATTATTTCAAATGATTTTAGCATTTCATTATACGAAGGTTTTTTTTTTATTTATGCATCATGATCATCTTCATCTTCACACTGTCCAAAATATTTTCACACTGTCCAAAATATCCAATTTAGTTAGTGTTTCCGAGGTATCAACTTCAAAATCAAGTGAAAGATAATCATCAATCAGCACATCATCGTTAATTTCTTCTTTTTCCCTCAGCTGTATCCACATTTCATTCATTTCCTCTAAGAGGTTCGTTAAATAGAGGTTCGTTAAATAGAGGTCCGACTGTATTTCACGCCCGCGAATTCTCAGGAAACATTAATGGGAGCCATATCATTGGATGGACTGATTATTTGCAAAATTATTAGCGATGAAAATCAATATAAACTACATATAACTCACTGCAAATAACTAGGCAAAAATGAAAAGAAAAAAAGGTCATAATTATTTATTTTACTTACAAATCTTTTATCAAAGAAATAACAAATCGTTAACTTAAGAACAGATACCGCATTGACGAAAATTCAAATTCAACATTCGATTTTTAGAACCAATTTAGTCGAACATTTTAAATTTTGGATAGTACAGCGTTTTCGTGGAAATTCGAGAGTTTAATCGTCAAAGGGCGAAGTGAGTCTCCAGCAAAGGTATTCTTTGGACTCAAAATGGAGAAGGCAAACCGTACCTGAAAAAAAAAATATATGAAATCAAAAATATATAATACCATTTCAAGTAACGCTTTATCAAATAAGTTTAGAGAAATCTTCTTAAACGAAAAAAATAAATCTTACAATTTTTGTAACTAATATTTCCCAATATACCCAGAAGCACAAGTATTCAATACAGTAGAACCCCGGTAATCCGAACTAATTGAGGCTGTGGTCTGTTCGGATTAGGAAATGTTCGGATTATCCGAAAAAAACATTAGTACTCGACATGGTAGGCCTATATGGTACACAGTTACAGCTATGGTATTAGCTCCCACTTGGCTACGTAGCTTAACGGTGAGACAGAAGACTGCTTGCACTGTGAAAAGACAGTAGCCGATCACGTGAACAGTAGCAGTATCTGCAGTACTCCGGAGTGTTGCATACTTTTCGGTTGGCTTTTGTTACCAATAGCCTACAATACAAAGTAAATCGATAAGCAATACTAACTTCAAAATTGTCTTGTGCTGTGGCTTTATGTTCATTTCTTTTAATATTTTCAGAACGTTAAATTTCTTATTTTGTTTAAATGTAGCCTTGTTTTCTTTGTGTTTCTGTACTTTATTGCCTTTGGCCTACTAGTTGTAGGCATTGGTTTTGATAATGCCTCTCAGCATTTCAAAAATTTTGTTTCTTGCCTTTGGGGGGGGGGGGCACTGCCAGGTTGGCCGGTGACCTTCTCATAGGTTTGCGCCTTCTCTGGTTCTTTTATCGAGGGAGGCGGGTTAGGGCTGAAGATCCCGTTGAAGGGTGAAACAGCTGTTCCCTAATCCTCCCCATAATTGAATCAGAGAAGGCATTTATTCTTGTGCTGTGGCTTTATGTTCATTTCTTTTAATATTTTCAGCACGTTAAATTTCTTATTTTGTTTAATAATATGTACTATGATTAAATACTGTACTTCCTGTACATTGCAAGTGAAATTTAATTTTTTTTCCTGCATCGTAGATTCTGTTCGGATTATCCGAAACATATTATTTCGGATTTGCGGGGTTCGGATTACCGATGTTACTGTAGTTTAATATTTTGTTTTGGTTTCTGATAAAAAAACTTTTAGGTTTCTCTTATTATTTAAAAAAAAATATCTTTGCATACAACTTTTCACATTGTTTACTTTTTTTTTTTCGAATGTATTATGTAGTAAGCATTTTCCTGCCTGAGCTGCTTATAGTCGATAGGTGGCGGCACTTGTTGGAGCTATAACAAATTCATTTTATGACAGGAAAAAATATTCATGTTCAATCCGAAGTTCCATATATTTTTAATGCTCTTTATCTCGCGTTTCTAAAAACATTATCCTAAACCATTTCTTTTAGGCAATATACAGGGTGTTGCAAAATTCGTGTGCAATATTCAAACCACGCGTAGGGGCATGGCTAAGGATCAATATATTCCTAATGAACCCATGTCCCATCTCCCCATTAAGGCGCGAGGTGGTCCTAAAGTGAGCCTTTTCGAGAGAACATATCCTGAAACAAACAAAAATAGCATCTTAGATCAATGTGTAGGCTCACCTGCAAAACATTTCCTTTGATGTAGCAAAGGATATGTTCTCTCGGAAAGGCTCACTTTAGGACCACCTAGCGCCGTATTGGGGCGTTTCCGGACATGGGTTCATTAGGAATACAGTAAACTCCCGATTATCCGCGGGCGGATTATCTGCGGACCTCTCCTGTTTCCACTTTTTTTACTGTACAATAAATTACGGAATTAAAAAAAAAAAATTAAATCTAGAATAAAGTAAACGATAAAAGAGGCTAAACAAAGTGAAGACAATTATAGATGCACAATTTAAAGAACGACCTTGTGGGCGGAGCTTAATCCGGCAGGTTACACTAAATTACGGCAGAGCCTTCCCTTAATAATAAAATTTAAAATAACATAATTGTTCAACTCTTAACATCTTAAATCTTCTATTCTTAAGTTAAATAAAATGAAAACATCAATCCTTAAATCTGCAAAGACATTTTTATAAAAATGTGATTGCATTTACTTGATTACTTTCATTGTTAATTAATAATGAAAAGAATTTATGTTGTAACGTTATTGTATTCTTTTGGATTGATTATTATAGTTCATTTCTGCATTTGAAATGTAAGAAAGATTATTATTTTTCTCCTGAAGAAAATTCTCGTTGAGAGAATAGAAATATTGAGAAGTTATAAAGATGTTTTTGAAGATTTAAGGATTGATGTTTTCCTTTTATTTAACATAATTGTTTATAATGTATGTACTGTAATTGTATGTATTGCCATGTTAATGTAAATAAAACAAGTTAAAAGCATTTTTGTGTTGATTTTCGTCCTATTTTGGATTATCCGCGGTATTCGCTTATCCGCTGTTGCCGCGCCACCCAATTCCGCGGATAATCGGGAGTTTACTGTATATTGATCCTTAACCATTCCCCTACACGTGGTTTGAATATTACACACGAATTTTGCAACACCCTGTTTAAAGTTATATATGGGTCAATCAACTATTCTTTGTACTAAACGCGAGTGATGACATAATGATTTTCTAACAAACAAAAATCGAAAACCTAACTTCCTATGGAGCACATTTTTACGATTAGTGAATGAAGATTTAGTTAAGATAATGGGCAGAGCACTTTTTTTAATTTGAAGAGCATTATTTTGCTTTATTTAGTGAGATTATGGCAGTAATTTGTCCCCTGCGTTACTGTCCCTGCGGCGGTAATTTGTCCCCTGCGGGACAAAACAAAACAAACAGCTTACTTTTCCCTGTCATTGTCGCATATCCTTACTATCAGTTACTACTATTTAACATATATTTTGCATATTTAATAGCAATCTGTATTAAAACATTCGCTTTGGGAGTTTGCGAAGTCTCTGAAGTAACAGGAAAACCAAATAGTCGCGGGGAAAAATTGTCTCCTAAGTTACTGTAAAAATAATAAAATATTCGTAATTAAACTAACATCGGTCACTCTAAAGCTTTTGACCAATGACCTAATAATACTTTGAGGTAAAAATAAAGTCCAATAATTATTTCCAAAAACAATTTTATTAAATTTGTGTTCGGGACAAACTTAGGAACAAAGAATAGTTGATTGACCCATATACAGTATAATATTATGTACCAGTAACTATTAATCGTTACGTGAATATATACATTGTTTTTTTTTTCATTTAACAGTAAACAATATTTTAATTACTTATATGTCAAGTTTATTTTAACTACTGTCCAATTTATGAAATACTTCAGAAGTGCAAGTGACGAGATTTTAATTAGCCATACAATGAAATTAAAGGCATTTCCCTAAACTGCTGAACAAATATTCTGTTTCTTATTTATCTTATTTAGATACGTGATTAAGTCTTTTAATGAAGAAATCGAAAAGGCATTATTTAATCAAATAAATCTCGAATACTTATTTTTAATGAGCTCGCATTTTATATTAAAGTTAAATTAACTACTGTATAAGTAATAGGCCTATGTGACCCTTGGGCTCGCGGGAGATAGTATATTGTGATCTGATGGTTAGCAAGAATAAAAACCTGATACCCATTTGATACAAAAGTTGGGTAAACCCTGCCTGGAGATTTCGACTTGGTAAAACTATGACCTCCGCCGACAAATCGAACTCGGTTCCTCCAGCCAGCAATTAAGTGCTTCCCACTTGGCTACCGGACCCATATCTTATAAGCTCGAGTGTTTGTTTGTTTGTTTTGAAACACCGTCGCCATTTCTCAACGTATCTTTACCAATTTTGGCACGGTGGTTCACATGCAACTCAGAATAATGCACAAACAATGAAAACCCGGATCCGGTCTACGATGGTGTAAATGGGGTGGAAGGGGCCAAATATTCTTGAAGGGTACGCATATTTATGAACCCTCTTTAGTTCGACAAACGAAATTTGATGTGTTCTTTGTTAAAATGTAAAATATACGTAATCGACATTCGAATTTTCGATATTCGGATACTAAGGGGTATAAAGGGCAAACTTTCTTCAAAGGTATACGTATGTCCGAAACCGCATGAGTTGGAAACATGAAATTTGACATGATCGTTCTTAATTCTAAGTTTCAGTTTTTAGTTTACTTGATGTAATTTGTTTTTTTGAAGAAATAAAGCGTTTTTACGTTACGTATGTAAGGCTTCCGAAGCAAAACGACGGTAGCAGATCTACAACATCGTTTGTAACAATTTTGCCTTTTTTATCAACTGGAAAAGCTTCAAAGTGATCACATAATTAAGACTTTCTTCGTCATCTATTTTAGGACAACACTTTTTTGTAAGCCCGCGCGAATCACGCGTATTTTTACTAGTTTTATATATACGAGGGTCATACTGAAAGTCATGAGCAACAATTTTTTTAAAATAAGATTAATTTATTTTTGGAAACACAAATACAACACATTTTTGAAACTTTTCCTTATTTTTCATAGTCTCCATTTTTTTGGATATATTTATCCCTCCGTTGTGGGAGCTTGAAAATTCCCTTATGGTAGAATTCCATTCCAGCACTGCGAAAAAACTGACGCACTGCTTTCGTGATGTCCTCCATCGTTTCGTAGCGTTGGCCTCGCATGCCTTCCTTCGCAGCACTAAAAAGATAATCGGATGGTGCTAAGTCGTGACTGTAGGCAGGATGCGGAAGAACTTCCCACTCCATTTTCCGAATTTCCTCCATGGTGGAACGAGCAGTGTGGAGCCTCGTGTTGTCGTGCTGCAGGATGATCTTCTTCCCAGGACGTTTATCACGCAATGCACGACGGAGCTTGTGAAGTGTCATGACATACCGAGCAGCATTAGTAGTATGGCCAGGTTCAAGAAATTCCACCAGAATCACGCCATCTGCAAACCCAGAAAACGGAGCCCATAACTTTTCCTACTGATGGCACTGTCTTTGCCTTCTTTTTTGTTGGGGAATTGAGGTGGTGCCATTCCACACACTGCCGTTTTGTTTCGGGTGCATAATGGTGGAACCAGCTTTCATCACCCGTCACAACTCTCGTCAAAAAAACCCATCTCCTTCATTTTCATATCTCTGAAAAAGTTCTTGAGTGATAGTTTTTCTCCGAATTTTGTTAAACGCGTCAATAAATGGGAACCCGATAGCTTAAACTCTTGATCATCTCCTGGACTGCGCTGTGCCCAATTCCAAGTTGTGCTGCAATGTCATCCACAGTTCTTCCTGAATGATGTCATCCACTCGTTAGGAGGCTGCTACGAGGCTTACACTCGATGCTAGTGTTGCCATCTTTAAAAATGTTTTACCCATCGTCTGACACTGCTGGCTCCCATGCACACATCTCCACGTGCACGCTGAAGTCTCTTATGAATTTCTGCAGCGGAGGTTCCCTCTTTAACGAGGAATTCAATCACAGAACGTTGGCGAAACGAAACTTCACTCGCAGCCATTTGTATCAGCTGTCTGTGGTCACGTGATGGAAGCTAATGACGTTGTCTATAGTCAACAGATTATGGCAATGTTCTTGCTTTTTCCTAATTAATACATTGTGATTTTTAAAAAATTGTTGCTCATGACTTTCAGTATGACCATCGTAATACAAACAATTAAACTTTTCGAAGTATTACCTTTTGCGCATGGACATGAGGTTCGCCTACTCGAACAAATCCTCTCTATAGGAATTGTGTCGTTAGTACAAATCCTGTTGGAAATATTAAAGGTCATATCCTTGGGAAGAACTAGAAATTCAAGAAAATAAAACAAATTAAAAGAAACAGGGTTAATTGGTGAAAATGCTGTACTTTAAAAACATACATATCTAAATAGAAAAAGAAAAAAAGCCTTAAAATCCAGTGTGTATTAAGCATAAACAAATACAGTAGTACCTTGAGATACGAGCGCCCCGACATACGAGTATTCTGAGATACGAGCAAGCCTTCGAGCAAATTTTTGTTTTGAGATACGAGTAAAGATTTGAGATACGAGCACGCTTACAGACACTACTGGTCGTGCTTCGGCGCTTTTTGACGACACGTGCCTTACTCATTTCCATAACATTCTGAAAGGGAGACAGAAACAAATCTCCCTCGATAGGTATTTCATTAAAAGGTCTGCGCCAAATAAAAGTGAGGATAGTCAGGAGAAAAAAGTAAAGAAAAGAGAAGAAAAGTAAAAAATACAAATCGAAAAAAGTTTACTTTTTTTTTTCCTTTTTTATATCTAAGCTATATCTAATAAAATATCTAAGCTAAGTTACTTCTAAGTTTATGTAATTTACGTAGTGTACGTGTAAGGTATGGTACTGAATCAAGTGTCTACGTACGGGCCAACTCTCTTCCTCCTCCTCCGCATATGCCGCCATTAGCCGCTGCTGTACCGTCTGACAGTAAGAACTCATAATTAAAACCACATTTTATTTTATATCACAGGGATCCTTATATACTGTAATTTTTGTGTATGTATGTATGTATGTCTCTACAGCAATTAAAAACATGTTTTTTTCCATTACTATTAGCACTAATAAGGGAGTTTTTTAGAGGGCCAGAACGGATTAATTTTTTTTCTGTTATTTCTGATGGGATAAAAATGATTTGAGATACGAGCACCTCGAGTTATGAGCTCGGTCCTGGAACGGATTATGCTCGTATCTCAAGGTATTACTGTATTAAACATAAACCCACTGAAGAAACTGACTTTATTGGAAGTTCACAAATAAATATAATGAATACTTCTACCAATTTGTGTAATTTCCCCAAACCCAAATGTAAGTACATGAACAAAAGCTCGAAAAGCAATACATACTCGAATAGTTGTCAACCCATTTACAGAAAGCTCCATAGTTTGGAATTTTGGGGTAATAATTACACTAAAATTAAAATTTAATTGTACAACTCATAAGTAAAGTCACAAATCCAACGACCAACTGACAGTAAATCATCGATTCTTAGCAATCATTTTTCAAAACTGTGCGTATCGATCTGCTTTTAGTGTGCCATTTAAAATTTAGCGAATCGTGTGGTCTGAAAAGGGTATGAAATAAGTTTTATTCTGCATGTTATTGTCCAGATATGTTCCGTGAGGAACCTGTACTGAAAGTTTAATTCCTTTTGTTTCTTGAAAATTCTCAACGGGTATCCTTGTTTTGTTAAAACGTGATCCACCGATACATGCTCCAGACGACTTGAATGCTACAAAATCATGCAGTTATTATTCTATCAGTATCAGTTTAAGGAATTTTTATCAGCTGTCTTTAGTTCTGTCAATTCGTATCCAATTAATCTGTAATAGTAGGTTAATTTTCAGTTTTCTTAATGAGCAACTCAAACCCAATTCGTATAGATAACTTATATCTTATCCTCCATTTAGATATGGCTACAGCGCTATATATAGGACTTGTGTGTTTCGACATCATGGTAAAAATAAAAGCTAAGAATGCAAAGCTTGTTCAAATTACAATTGATCGTGAATTATAAATTACTGACTAAGACATTTGAAATAGGCATTTAGAACAATTTTATTTAATGTTTTAGGTATATCTTACAGTTATAATTATTCACAAATTAAATACAGTTAAACCTCGGTTACGAATGACTCATATCACGAACATTTCGGGTTACGAACAATAACTTCAAAAATTTTTTGTCTCGGGTAACGAACATGCCTCGGGTTACGAACGAAGGTGATAGAGAGCAAGGTTTAACGTTGGAGACAAACTATCGCGTAAAGTACAAAGTTACAAGTTACGGGGCCAAATCACACCAAAGGCGTCTCACCTAGAATCTGAAAGTATCTCTCCGCGCCCACATGATTCTTTTTCCGATGTAAACAAAGACATCGTACTGTATTTATTTGTATAATGTATTTATTAAATGTAATTTTTTTACATTTAATTTATTTGGTTGTTTTCTTTCTCTTTATTTAATACGTGAAGTACACGTATTCTTTGTGTTTTGTTAGATAAACGACCGAATGTTAATAAAAAAGAACGATTCTTTCATCTTGAAACAGATCGTCTTTATTTCATTGATTTCAATGTTTCTGGTTACGAACGTTTCAGGTTACGAACCGTGTTCTGGAACGAATTAACTTCGTAACCCGAAGTGCCACTGTATAATTGAATCTATTCCTTTTTTTTTTTTTGATCATATCTTTTTATAAAGACCCACGAGTTTCAAGAATACAAGAACTAAACTGTCGTAAGGAGAGCTGAAGAAAATGTATGAATTACATGAGATTTTGATTCTGTTTGACAAGAAAAAAGTTATATTTTATAACAAGTCTGGAATATAAAGAGCAATTTTAAAAATTGTAATTTCTACGACAAATTTCTTACCATATTTATTTATATCGAAAGTAGGATACAGTACTCCGGAACAACATGCATTTGGGCCGCAGTCCTTGTCAGTTTGGCAGGCGTCTTTCTGTGGTTTCCCTAGACCTTCTGCTTTGGCATCGCACTGTTCACAGTTGAAAGAATGTTTAAAAGAAAATCATATTAAAATTCATTTAATTTCTCTCATTTTTTTACACTATATTAATTAATGTACATTTTAAAACAATCAGTGAAACGTAATATACAAAGCCTCATCTAATGCTGTCTCTCAAACTCGCTTATAGTTTTCATAGCAATATTAACTGTATGCTTTAAAAATGGCGGCGTTCAGTTTCCATCGGCTTTTTTGATGTTGAAACTTCTCTCAAATCGAATGTATAATTGTTGTGCGGATGTATAAATGCAAAAATACGAAAAACACGAAACTCCAACAATGGTGTGTAAGGCATCCAACAATAATAAAATTATTTATTCTTCTACAATCCCACTTCTGAAATGAGTTTCAGTACGTCAGATCGGTCCTTCGCTATTGGAGAGTGGCTTTTGAATTAGCCAATCAAAAACTCTCAGCATCTTGTGCAACGTGAGCTATGGCAGTATGAACCTCAAAAATAAGCATAAATACAGCTTTTTTTTTGTCTTAATATTTCTCCTAAAATTCACAAAAATAAGGGGAAAAAACTCTTAAGGTGGGCGTTCTTGAAATCTTAAAAATGTGTCTGATAATTTTTTTATTATTTTTTGGGTCTTTTCTTAAAGAAAAACCAAGATAAACACCTGCTTGGTCGTAACTAATTTCAATGCGAAAACCCTAGCAACCGAGCCTAGCAACAGGTTGTTTGAACTGTGACGACATCACTTAAGGTCCATTGAAAACCAGAACTTGACAATATAGGCAATTTACGCGGAAAAGGCAATGTATCTGGTTTATTAGAATAAATTTATTTCAGTGTATCATACGGTCACAATTTTCTTATTCACATTTATACATTGTAGTTGCTGAAGTAATGGTAAAAGCAATGATAAAAACTAAACCCATGATACAAAAAGCATTAAGCTTGGCAAATAACTGGGAAAGCTTTTGCATTTGTTTCATATTCCTTATGGTCTATCAAGCACTGGTCTTCATCTGCAAAAGTTTTGAAACGCAGGTTTAGAAAGATTCTGCTAGACCTTGCTTTGTAATAAAATACAAGAATGCACAACAAATTACATGCTTCCTTTTGATTGCAATGGATACTATGCTTCCAAAATAGGATATCTCCAGACCTTAAGTCGTAGGTCTGAGAATAGTTTGGATGTGGTACAGGTTGTCTTCAGGGGCGGTAATTGTATACTATTTTGCTGAATAAACTGCTGCCCAGGTGTAACTTAGAAGGCAGTCTACATTAAAACCCTAAAATGAAACAACAGAAAGACAGACAAACATCAAAAACCAGATCCGGAATTTGAACCCATTTTCTGGAAGAGATGTATCACACCTTGATCATTCGGCTGCGCTGCAACGCGAGGCTGTCAATACAGAACATTTTTTACATAAAATTCATACACTGCAATGTATCAAAATGAAGGGATTTCAGCAAACCAGTTTGAAGCGTAGAATCTTTCTGGCTATTTCAAAACAAGTTTCTTCTTTTATCAAAAGAACGAATGCAATTTATTGAAGATTAATGAATTACAGGGTCTTTCAGAAATAATGGTACTTTTGTTTAAAGGATGTTGTTTGAGAATGGTGTAGAGTACAGTGAAAAGAGGCACGTATGGACAGAGGAAGTATTCTATTTTATTACCTTACAGACGTTCAATATGTCCGCCTTTGATCACTCGGCAGACGTCCAACCGATAGTTATTACAGACAGCATTAATGCAGACTTGTTGCACCGAGTGAGGTTGGACGTCTGCCGAGTGATCAAAGACGGCCATATTGAACATCTGTAAGTTAACAAATAAAACTTAATACTTCCTCTTATTTGACTGTACACTGCACCATTCTCAAACATCCTTTTCAAATGCTACCATTATTTCTAAACACCCTGTATTACTCTAAAGTTACATTTCTTCATACTTGATTTTTTTTTAATATCTAAAATCATTCACAATGTCTTACCGAGATGCAATTGCTTTGACGGCGTAACATGACGAAAACTTTTTATATTTCGTAAAATAAACCAAACCGATAATTTATTATTCTTATTAAGTGATTACCGATTAAAAAGTTCTGTAGTATTATGTTATGATTTAATGTCAAATAGATTTGAACTGTGCCAAAATGGTAATTATGAATATTATCCTACGACCAATTAAGGAAAGCGATGATGGTGGTACGGAACACTCTTCTGTCTATGGGCTCTCTTTTCTGATTTTTTACTTCCTCTCTGCAATACGAATATTAACATTGATTTATAAACAAATGACAGTGAAACAATTCTTGTTTTCTCTATTCAAAAATATTAAGTTTGACTAAATTCAATTTATTTGATTAACGGCATCAAAACTCACAAATTAAAACGATTTTTTTTTCTCCTATAGTGATGAAAAATTTAGCTATTAGATAATTTTGCTAAAAAATAAAAAACTTCGATTTGGTATCATGAATGAAATGCACTTCTCCTCCAAGATGGCCCTAAGGATTACCCAGCCTTATCGATTATTTTATCATTTAAATCTCTTTCTAGGATTATCATAATATCTCAGAAGTCTACATCTAAATAAATAAATGAATCGGAAATCCAATGAAAACAATGCCAAACATCTCGAACATGGAAGGAAAGGGACGATGACACCTGAAAATACTCTTTTTCCTACGTTATTTGGGCCTCTGAACACGATGGTGAAATCCGTTTGTCGATCCGACCTTCCGTTCGGGAGTTAAGAGGGTACAATGACAACAATGACAGATCTCGAACACAAGAGGGGTGTTGGCCCCTGAAAATATCCCATTCTTGCAGTGTTTGGGCCTCTGAACACGATGGTGAAATCCGTTTGTCGATCCGACCTTCCGTTCGGGAGTTGTTAGGGGTGGACATTCACGGATGGACTGACGGGACAAACGCAATAGCTACCCAATATTTTGGTCGCTATCACAACAGCTCCCAAATGGGTTGCTAATTACCGTCCTTAATTTTCATTTATGTTGTCAGTAAAAAGTTATCACTGAATTATTTTTAATTCCTGCATTTTGATGCATGTCCTTGTTGTAAGCAACAACTATTCTAATATTACTAATGTTAAATTTGTGTATATCCAAGATGTTTTTATTTTCTGAATTAGACTTATAATTTCGGGTTAAAAAATAAAATCACAAAATAACCTCAAATTGCTTCCAAGTGTTCAATTAACTTATGAATTTTATTTAGTTAACTGTTAAAGGTAAATTTCCTGAAACACTTTAGCTAAACGTAGCTCAGTTTAAAGGAACACGCAAAACTAAAAACAGATCACTAACAGCTCGACTATTTTTAAATTCTTGGCAAACTCTTTTTCGAGTTTCTGATGGTGCTAAACTCATTCATTAAATTTCATCCAAATCTAAAGACTTCAAAGGATTCCAAATTGAGATTTGATTTGGACTAACGAAAGGATTAGGCCTAACGGATAGATGTATTTTTTTATTATTTATTTATTGCGGTATTATTTTTTCCATTAAATTTAAAGAAACCCCATGTTATTATCAAATATGAAAATGAAAATAAAAATAAAAGATTAATGTATATATATTAGGGTGTCCCTTATTTTTCAAAGTTTTTATTTTTTAACGCATAAGTTCTAGTTTTTTTCTTTAGCCTCTAAAACACTCGGAAATAAATTTTTAGCTTATTTGGATAACGGCAACCCGTGCCGACATGCATCGAAACACGTTCATACATGTTGCGCACAAGAAGCAGCGTGCGCTCGGGGCTTTATTATTCGCTCTTGGATTGTCGAGTAATTAACACATTGTTTTACATTAAAAATATGGATGGCTACAGCTACTCTTTAAAAATATGTTTGCTGCAATCCCAGGTCAAAGTGATCACCAAAGATAAAGGAGCACTGCAAGACAGGGGCGTATATAAGGGGGGGGGGGCCGAGGGGGCCCGGGCCCCTCCCGAAATAATGAAGATATGTCCTCCCAACGTTTTTTTTTTTTTTTGGTTGAACAGATAGGTTTCCATGGGGTGTCTACTTAATTATATCAATCTTGGTTCCCCCTCCCCGAAAATATATTCTATATACGCCACTGCTGCAAGAGGTTTGTTTGTTTATCGTGACTATGTATGTAAAACCCTGGCTTCAATGCAGTGTTGTAGTGAAGGCGCCAAATCAAGATTTGTGCTTTTTAAAAATGCTAAAAGAATACAAAACAGTTGACAAGTCGATACCTCTAGCGGCTCTGAACAAGATCAGCCAACATCTGTGGTACTTGTCTGAATAAACTGCCTTTTATCACTGTTTGATGACGAAGTTGAAGAAAAAGTTAAAGAAATGATAGTAGTATATTTACAACGAGAGAGTTTATGTGATTATGGAAAGAGTTCCATCGAAAGAGGATATATCTAATTATTTATGTGGTGAGTGGGAATACTTACATCATTTCTTACATTGTTTTTACGTGATAGATTTCAAACTGAAAATAATATGTCTTTATTTTATTCTTGCAGATAAATCATTAAATGATTTCGTGTCCGTCAAGAGTACCAATTTGTTTTCTCGGTTTAAAATTGATCAAGAATTCCTCCAGACACATGTTTCTATATGGCAAGAAGATGTTGGCTATTTGGAGGAAAAAAAAAAGATTCTTTCTTTAAGAGCTGTCAATGACACAGCTGAAAGAGCCGTCAAACTTATGCAAGATTTTCATGGCCTAATAACTGCAGAAGAAGAACAGAAGCAATGCTTGCTACGTTGTGTGCTCTTGCATAGATATTTGTATCCAGATTGCAAAAAAGATACTCTCAAAAGGAAATAGCCTGCATGATAATTTTCTAATTTTCTTTTTTTTATTATTAATAAATACCTTACATTAACTTTAAACTTGATGTTTTATTTTATATTCTTATAAAATAAAAATATTTCAACTGATCTAGTTGAATGACAGGAAGCACAGATTAAAAACTCAGATCCTCATAAACTTTAAAGCCCTGTCGGCACAGGTTAATATTAACATAGGAAGATAAAATTTTGTATTTGAGTTAGTTTATGTATATAAAAAAGAATTAGAGGGTATGCGTTTCAATATTAAAAAAAAA
>JAFIDM010005346.1:37790307-37807114 GCA_023159025.1 Thereuonema tuberculata
AAAAAAATTAGCGAAACATTTTCACACTTATCATGCATGTAAAATCAATGTTGATGTGAATTAGAATCTTGTCCAGTTTAGCTGATAGTATTGTAAAAATATGTGTTGATATACGACAAGAGATGAAGAAGCAGAAGCAAAGACGCATTACAGATTTTTAAGCAGTAAATGTTAAAAAAAAAATTCCTAGATTGATGTTAACCAGCAGGCAAATGTAAGTAATTTTTATATTTCTCTACCGATGTTGATTTTTTCGTTAATAAAAAGGAGTTTTCGGATTATCTGTGTTTTTCTACTGTCTGTGTTGCCCCTTCCAGTGATTAACCCAGATAATCGGGAGTGCACTGTACTTTGTTGTATTGCTGTTTTCTTTTCTATGTATTGCAACAGGCTTTTTTCTGAGAGAAAAGTTGGCTGTGATTTCTATACAATGTTATTTGCTCAAGTTTCTTACTAAGGAGAATGCATTAGTTCAGCCATGTTGGTTTAGGTCAATGCTGGACAAACTTATGGTTCTTCTGCAGTTGCTTCATTTCTGAGGGAGTTCATTTTACTTTACACTGAAGGAGAATCGACCTGAAGCATCTAATAGTAAAATGCCTTGAGCAGGCTAATATGGAAATATAATTTACTTTACATCAAATAAGGAAAGAATTCTTTACAAAATAAAGTGAATAGGTGATGTTTGTCTAGTTAGTCCCGACAAAAACACCACTGGTCTTGCATAACAATTAAAGCCTAAGTAAAATTATGTAATCTGTATAAGTTAAAAAAAAAACAAAACAACAACTTAAAATTACTTTAAACACTAAATCCCATTCCCATCCTTATAAAACTAAGACTCAATCCTGTTCTTTAACTAGCAAAAAAACAAGATCCAACTATCAAAGAAGTCAGTTATTCAGCTCCTCTAAATTGGAATAAAATTACAATAGGGAATTCGTGTTTGTTCTTCTCCTGCCCAATTTAAAAGAAAATCAAACAACACCTACTGCTTAGCCAGACAAAAGAGACTGGTCACGTGATTTACTGGTCACTCAGACCTCTTTCTCGATGTGAAAATAGGGGAGATGGGTATGTTCCGACAAAGACAGAAACAAACGACGTATAAAGGAGAGATGCATAAAGTGAAAAATTCCTGCACAAAATTCAGTTTAAAATTAACGCAAGAATAAAATACACACACACACAGAAGAAGAAATACATGTATAATAAACATTTAGAATGTAATTCTTCCCTTAGGCTTGTTCCATTGTTTTGGCAGTGTGCCAAACCCAGTCTTTATCGCTTGGGCAAGCAGTACCTACTCAACTCAGTCCTTATTAGGAATATAATCTTGCTTTTAAAGTACTCAATAATTAGTATTTCCTTTTTCTCCTACCCCTTCCCTTTTTTCCTTTCTCTTTCTCGTCTACGTAGGCAAATGCTATCAGATACAATACAAAATGTCATTTTATATTGTATAATCTCTTCGACGTATAATTTCCTCAAAATATAAATAAATGGATGTTTTTGTTTTCCTTCAGAATGTAAATAACTCTGAAAATATTTTTTTACAATTTATGTACAGTATATATAAAATCCAGTTTCGTAATCTTTTTATTTATTTTTCCTTTTCATGTAATACTTTGTTTTATTTTCATCTCTATTTACATCAACGCTGACGCCCTTTTGTCTTCTCGACGGGATCCTTTTAAGACAACTGGGCTGTCAAAATATGTGTCACTATTGTTATAATATTTTCATAGGCAATAAATTATCATACTGTAATAATGTATGTACCACCTCCTTTTTTTCATAATCGTTACACTAAAAGATAGTATATGGACAATGTATTATGTAGTACCTACAGTTATTAAAATTACCTTTTTATGAGGAGAGGAACAACTTAGGAGTATAAATTTAATTTATCAATATTATGATTGATTTTTTTTTTCAACTTTTATGTATTTAGATTGGGCAAATGTTGTTGTTAGCAAACCCTTGGTATTATTTGTGTTGATACAAGCGAAGATGAATTTCTCACCATTAATTTAAGCAATATTTGAATGTAATCATTCAAATTCTTCCGAATATATTAAGGGAAAATTCAGAATTGTACATAATACTAAACCAAGAAGCCCGAATATTAATTTCAATAAAGCTTCTACATAATGGAGAATTAATGCTTATATTCTGTCCAGAGTTTGGTGGCATTTGAAGAAATCCTCCCCCGTTTGTGCCGCCACGTCCACAAGCAATCAGTCAACCGCTAATCCTACCATCGGCATGTCTTCTTCCTTTTTAATCTAAAGGGCCTTTTTCTACAAAACTACGTTTTTTTAAACTGTTACCTTTACTTAATTTTTATTACAATTATTAAATTCTACATGTCAATCCGTGCAAAAAGAGTCCAAACACAGAGCAATTGTGATAATTCTAAACATTTTAATGGTCTGTGGGTTAAAATATAATGATATAAATGTATCGTTTATATTTTTTTTTAAAAAAGGAAGAAATGTCGATGGTAGGATTAGCGGTCCACTGATTGCTTGTGGGCGTGGCGGCGCGAACAGGGGGGGGGGGGGGGAATTCTTCAAATGCCACCAAACTCTGGACAGAATATAATAACTGAACAACTTTGTTAAAATTTCAAGAATCAACCAACTAAAATAACACAGAAACTCTTATAAAAGTGAATTCTTTTATATTTCCATTTTAAAGTAGTTATTATTTTTTTTTTTTTTTTTTTAAGATGGAACATAAAAATGTATACAATAAAATAGGAAATAAAAAAAAGTTATGAACAAAAGGAACGAAACAAAGCAAGCACAAATATAATTTTAATGCTTTCTCCAACTTTTATTTTTGATTCTTTAATACTGTTCTTCATATTTCTGTGGTATGTGTTAATTTAATAACTGCACAATACCCGTGTCTCTGTGATATCGCATATAAACAAAATGTTTTATCCATTACCAGTTCATTCGCCTACGAATTGTTTTATAACTATAATGTGTTTTTACTTGTTTTGATGTTTTGGGGAGGCAACATAAATGTCAATTTACGCAACAAAATATTTATGCCCTAGTTTAATAGCAAAGTATGTTAGCAGCAAATAATAATAAATAAATAAAAAATTAGGAATCCTTCTCTTTAATTAGAAATTCCTGCTTTTATCAAAGTTCCTCTAAATAGGCATTCTGTCAAAATTATCAAATGTTGTAACTGTTTAAAAAGAAATGCAATTTCACAATCACAGTGTTTCCTAAGACATGGTACCACCATTACGGTACATAGTTTTTAATTACGGGGCTGTATGTGTATAAAATGTAGGATATATTCATATTAATTTTTAGAACTTGCAAGTAAATAAAATTGTAAAGGAAATAAAAATAAAAAATAAATCAAATAAAAATATAATATTATTACTGAATTTTATATGGGGTTGATTACAATGATTTCAATTAGATATGTGTTAATTATAACTTCTCAACAGAATTTTGGTTTTTTTTGGAGGGGGAAAAAAAAAATCTAAGACTTCTATGTTAGTTTCAGAAAAAGAAAGAAAGAAAAAAAAAAAAAAAACAAGATTAAAAAAAAAAATAGAAAAAAAAAAAAAAAGCCGAATACAATGAATTTAAATGAATTTCTTCATTCTTCAAGGATGGTTCAGAATCTTCCAGATCGACCTTCTCTCTCACGTGACTTTGATCGGTCCCTCTCTTTAGATCTGTCACGGGAACGTCCCCTTTCACGACTGCGAGATCTCCTTCTTTCTCGGCTTTTTTCTCTACTTCTTTCACGGCTTCTTGATCGTCGACCACGTTCACGCCCACGTGGGCTGCGAGATCTAGATCTGCAATTAAAAGAAAAATATCATGATTAAATATTAGATTGTATCAACTAAATGTCATCGATTTTTTTTTTTTTTAAATTCCCTAAGAAAAAATATTTAATGCAACAAATTCTATGCAACCAAACAAAAACATCCTTTTGCTGTTTCAATCCCTCTCTTATAAAATTAATATATCTTAAAATGAAAAAAACAAAACAAAAGGACAGTGGCCATGCTAAGGAATATGCTCCTTATTAATACTTCCGAGAATGTTAAATATTCTGAAGGATTGTTTGTCTTTTTGTTTTTTAACAAAGATTTGTTGATTCTCATAAGATTGAAGGCGTTACCGAATGCTATAAACTTTCTTCTTGCATAAAAATCAAATAGTGTATGTTAAGTTTATTGAAGATACTATGACAGTCATTCTTTTAATGTTAAAAGTTTGCACTTATATATTACGGTGTGACATATTTTGTCTCCCCTCTCTTCTAGTCACATTTAACAGTTATGCCTACATCTCAACTAAGTGTTGTATAAACACTATCTTGATTATGTTTCACGTTAGTAAACAAGCATTCACATACTGTGCATTTATGAAAGACAGATTTTACTCCAGAGAGGAGTGATATGCTGAGATGGGCACTTTCCTAAGAAATTCTTTTGGACATTTTCGCTTTTAAGAAAAAAATAACGAGGAGCATTTTTGCAATAGTATTTATTCTTTCCATAATTCTTTCCCGAAAAGTGCAAATAGAATGCAGCAACTAGTAAACTAACACTAAAAAGTAAACATCCCATCTTTGTTTCTCCTCGTCCCTATTTTGAAGAAATCGAAGGAGACCTGACGCATGCGCAAAAGCGTTGAAGGCTCTCGTAAACAAAACCAAACAGTATTTATTTTTAACTCTTTCAGATACTTCAGTATTACTAGTTTTAATATACAGCGACTCATCGCCTTTAAGTTATTCTTCATCCACTTATCTGTATATAACCGAGATATCGCTTCCTTGATTCATACTCAAAATTTCTCATAATCATATCATGTCAATCATGTCATGTGAATTTGACTGCCATATTCCCGCATCTAAATCTTGTGAAACGAATTCTGTAAACAAATATACATTGTTTAAAACTTTCATTTTCTTGTCAGTGGAAAGAAATGCTTGACTTCCAATGGCATTTTTAATTTGATGTGCATCCCACACTCACATAATGTGGATTTTATTTTTGTGTTTGAATCCCAACATTTTAAGAGTCAAAAATGAGTTTATGAAGAAGAGTGTGTTGTTTGTGAACAGCCCATCCAGCAGAGAGCTGAAGATGCAAATTTTTACCAGGTCAATCTCAGCTCTCATTTACCTCTCCAGAAGTTAAAAATCAAACTTATTTTTTTTACATAAGAGCAGCTAGAAAAATGAAACAAAAGTCACTCAGTTTTCGTACTGTCAATAACAAAATCCACAGTGAGCCAACTATAGTTCTTCATTATCACCTGCAAAATTCCAAATTAACCACTCTCCAAAAAAATCCTAATCATTATTAACACTGAACGCTTGACAATCTGCATTCTAATACACATATTAAAGGAAGAAATAAAAATAAAAATCCACAATTTTCATACATCTTAACAAATAAATTTGACAATACAAAATATTAATTCCAGAATAATAATCTACAGCAGTGATAATGAAGATGCCACTACCTTATCACTCGACTGAGATAACTAATATTCATTAGAAATAGGTAATACTTTACTAACCGGCGGCGACGTCTGCTTCTTCCATAAAGTTCTCGTCTCAATTCTCTTGAAATAGGTTTCAAATGCATGAAATTACAAAATCCACTTCTGGTACATTCTCTGCAATTGAAGGAAAAAAAGAAAAGAAGGAAACGTTAATCTTACTGTCAAAACATAACCTAAATACATAAATAATAATAAAAAAAATTGACAGTGAAGTTCAACACGTGGAATTCTTACCCCATCTCATACTGCCTACAGCAGGCTTCCCTGAAATCTGTAACTGGAGATAGCTCTGCGTATATGGGTCTGCCACCAAACCACCTATTATTTAAATCTGCTACTGCTTTTTCAGCATCTTCTTCGTAACGAAACTGGAAGAAACAAGTAATCTTGACTAGTGTGAATACTACTGAATAATAGAAAATCCACCTGTAGATGGTTAAACACATTAACACAACAGTCACTTAATCTCTAATGAAGTTATATTCATTATGCGGCAACAGAGTTTCCTTAAGAGCTATCAAAACCTACAATTCATTACAAAAAAAATGTCTGTATGTGTGTGCGTGTGTGTGTGAGACCTCTCCCCTAAAGCAATAAAAAAGGAAAAAAAGAAAAATCACAATTACCTTGATATATACATTTCCAACAAGGTGATCACCTAAGTTGTCACATACATTCATTTCTTCAATTTCTCCATACTTGAAAAGAATAATGAAACCACAATTTACTAAAATGCTCTTTACAACAAATTTAATTTTAATAATAATATTAATCTAACAGTCTAATTTTAAATCAATTTTATAATATTCAAGCAAAACTTTATATGGGAGATATTTTAAAATTTATTTCATATTTCTAAAGTTAAATTTAGATTCATACATATATACGTTAACATAGATTTAAGCAAAATTAAGTAACGAATTTAATCAGATATGACTAATTATAAATAATTAGAAAAACTAAACAACTAATCGAGCCTAGGCAGCCTTTCTTTCATTCTGTCAGAAATTGCCACGTGTTTTTAGTTCTTTTGTAATTGAAAATTTTAAAACAGCTGCTTTTGAAAATATGCCACTTCTACTTCATCCAAAATAAAAGTTTTCTATTCTTTCCCAATATTAACTAAAACTTATCACTTCTACTTCACAGAAGGTATACTTCCATTCCAATTGAGTACCAAGAAAATGGTCGCGGAATATCTAACAGCTAAAATTTTCCCCCATGGCCAGTGAGAAAGAGGACGCTGTCAAGTCATTTCTCTACAATGGTTGCTAATGTGGGCTAATTAATAACTAAGAGCCGAAGTAAAGTTCTGTAATAATGAGCTTTTATATTGTCTAATATTTCCTTAGCTTGAATATTTCAGTAATGTTAAAACCAATGGCTTCTTGGGACAGATAAGAAGTCTACGGAAAAGGAGGATTTAATTTTTATATTATTGTAGATTTAAGTCAAGGAGAAAGACAGGGTATTACAATCTGAAAATAAATTTTCACTGAAAACCTTACTATAAACAAAAAAAAGCAAAAGAAAGATAGATTTCCTAATTTAAGTAAAATTAAGGTGAACGTAATTTGAAAATTCACTTCCAAAATTCCAACTTTCTCATTTATTCAACTAATATATTAACAACTGAAGTAACGTCTAAAGGTAAAATTGAAATACTAAATACTAAAACACTGAAGTGCATAATTTTTAGGATGCTTGGCACTTAAAAATCAAAGGCATCCTTGCTGCTCAGGCTAAAAGTTCATGTCTTGATATTGATACCTTCAGAAATGATGGCGTAGTAAATTATCGGGTCCAAATACTGAGACAGGTTCTCTATGTGGTAGGGAAACTGAAGGAAGCTTTTTGAGTCTTCTTTATAGTCAATCATTCTTATATCATTTATTGCTTCCTCTCTATCGGAATGAAGTTCAACAGTGGGCTAGTTCATTGATAAAGTCATTATAAAACTCAATTTCTTAGAACAATTATTTATCAACGACTTGAGGGTTAAGTCATTAAATCATGAAACTGTACGTATATGGCACTGAATTGCCCTTACAAAAAATAAATTACTTTCAGAAAAATTTAAACAATGCTACAGATGATAATAGATCCAATTATGAATCTGACAATGAACTTCTATGATTAACATCTGCAAATACTTGTTAATGTTTAAAAAGTTAGACACACACACACAACTTTATAGTCATCCAGACTTATCGAAGCCTTGATGGTATAAGCACCCCATGACTTATGACTTGGAATGGGTCAGTAGTCAAGCCGACTTCCTCTTGCTTTTAACCCCATCACTTTATCGACACCTCTTGTTAATGCACAAGTTCAAAATCATCGATAATTTACATAAAGGGAATTAGCATTTCAGTGTTCAGCTGCATACGAATCTATAATAGTTAAGTCTTTTAATAAGAAAGTGTGGAAGATTGTCTCACTGTAATTGAAAATACACTAAAAGTAAGGGTTTTCGCCTGCCTTTACTGAATGAATTTGCTCTTAACATCTTCCACTTTTCAGTTTTATGTAAATCAACATAATGAAAAACAATTTTACAGAAGACTTAAAAAAAAAAAAAAAAAGCTTGCAAAGTTTGGTAAGAAATAATGAATTTTACTTTTTTATAACAGCATTAAACTAAATAAATATAATCAAGTTAATCGTGCTCAAATGCTCAATTACCTACAAATAAGATGGCAACAAAAATTGAGGAAATAAGCAAAGATTGTAGTTCAATAAGCAAGGAGAAAAACAAAACAGAAAACCACATTGTACCATGGAAAGGAACTTCTTACAATTTTAAGAGCGAAATCCTTTGAAATTGAGTACAATTTTCAGTGATTATTAAGTTTGATAAATTAAACATGTAACAAGATTACATGTTAACAAGGTTAACAAAGGGATTTGAAAATGAAAATAGCAATTACTGAAATTTCAGCCAACAAAATAATGTAATCACTGGGTGACTAATTTATTTCATTTAAAAAGCTCACCATTACCGAGAAAACTAAGCAGTTTTGGAACTAGGGCAATTGTCAGGTGTAAACATTACATTAAACTAACTGCTAACTGAAACAATTTTCTTATTATAATAAATAACAATGACTGCATATTCTACACTGAAAGCAACCCTTTATTACTACCTACTGCATTTAGGATATAATAGGTTATTAAGATTTTTGCTGTTATTTGTGAATCAACTACTTAGTATTAATACTGACATTTTAAATTCCATGCAAAAGCATTGTTTCATAGCAAATGCTTCAACACGGTGCAGTTATCGGCACTCACTGATGCCGAACATCTGAACGATTACATCCCGTGTCACTCAAAAGACTTATAATATTTTGCCAGAAAAAAAAAAAACAACAATGCAATTCTTGAATAATGAATTCCATAGAGCACAAATCATCTGTGTTGAAGAAGAAAAAAAAAAGAAAGAAAAAAAGATGTAGTTAAAAACCCTTTTTCTCTTCTTATCAAATTACAGACTCATTCCTCAAATGTGTTTATAACATGTACCTTACAATTAATGTCAAAACATTGGTGAAGCTCACAGATCAAAAGCTATAAAACTTTTATGCCCATTCCGTAAGTCAACTTAGATTAACAATATCAAAATGCAGCGACTTTTATAAAGAATGGGTTTGAAGTGAAGTGGCAAAATAGATTAATAAAAGTAAATAAGTCGTAAACACTAATACAATTATTTGGGCTTTATTTCACTGTTAATCTTTTAAATTTCTTTCCTCGGCCCTCTATAAGCAATAACATAAAATGTAGCTGCAGCGCAATAAAAAAAATGTAGCATTTGGAAAAATCATAACTGGCTAATTTGTAAATTATAACTAACTACGAAGACAGTTCTGAAATTCAAGAAAGTCAAGTAGGCTGTGCTGATTAAAGTTCCCCATCTGAATGGTTCTGAAGATTCTCTCTATGAAAATAACAGAGCTACGTTTTATTTTTTTAATAAAAAAATAAATAAATACATCCTTGTCTACTCAGTATATACAATTTTGGGTCAAGCATTTGAGAATAATAATATTTTTTTTTTTGAAGTGCGCTAGGTTGTCTATATGTATACTGGAGGAGAGAGCGTGAATTTCTATGCATGAAAACAATTTAGGAATATTTGGTTTGTAATTTCCTAATGAATCTTAAGAGCATCATACATTCACAAAAACTCCAAATGACAGAAAGTTGAAGTTTTGAATAACTGTGTAAAGAACTAGCAATGATTGGCATCACATTTGAAGCTAAACTTCATTTTGGGTGTATAAGTAGGTCTTAAGTAAACGCTTATTTTATTTAAAGCATTTTTTTGTACTACTTAAATAGTATTTATCGTCCGGTTGTGAATTTCTCTCTCTACTACTTAAAGAGATATCTCAATTTTTCACAAGTCTAAATACATTAATAATAATGTGAAAAAGTTGAAAAAAAAAAAACAGTCTTCCTATTCCATGTATAACTTAATTTCAGAAACGCCTACATTTGTTCAAAAGAGAAGTCAATCAGTAAACTGCAACCTACAGTTCAGTTCATGAAAGAAGAGCTTTTGATGATGTATTTTTTTTATGGATTGACGTTCCAGGACATAACAGTGTCATCTATTGCTAAAATCCGTAACTGAATCTTATAAACATTATGAAAACATTCTGCTTTTTGTATTTTCTACAGTTACGAATACATAATAACAATTAAAAGTGAAAGAATTAAAACGTTCCACACTATTACCCTTGCTCGGCTATGCAAAGTTTGTCCTTTCTTGGTCACGCTTATGCGATCACAAAACGACGCCATCTTAGACTGACTGCTCGGAGTTCAAGTTGATGACGTTTGTTCCAGACAAAACCGATTGCTACGGTATGACCATATATGGCAAACCTCATTTTTTTGCAAAATACTATTTAGATCTGAAGAAATAGGCCATGCTAATTTACTGGAAAGGGACTGAATGAGGAATTGCATGGAGTAGGAAAAATTCCTCATGCACATAAATGGCAATATCCCAAAATATATGAGCAGTTTTATTTCAGTTAAGTTAGGACCACACCAAGTTAATTCATTGTTGGGATGATTTCATAATATCAATACATTGCTGTTAAGAGCATGCAACACAATTGGCACAATGCATATGTTATCCATATGGGAATGGTGAAATAGGCAATTTCATGTCACAGCTCATGGAAAATTCTTGGTCTGCTTGCAGAAACAGTGGCTCCTTAGGAATTAAAAGTGTAGTACCGCAAAATAATAAGCTCAAGGTGAGTGTGTTCAATTAATTCGTTTCCATCTTCCAGTAAAATGAATACTAAAAAACATTCATTTCATTCTGATGCTATGGAGAAACCCCATCAATCTGGAAGTAAAATTCTTCTTCAAAAAACAAACAAAAAACAAATTATTAATAGAAGGTATAATTATCATCACTGTTTCAAAGAAAAAGTGCTGTGAAACAAAAGTGAACAGTCCTTTGAAAGTCAAACCACACTACACTGACGACAACTGTGGTTGTTCAACTGCTTGTTCTTTTGCTGTGCATGGATTGGTGGATGAATAAATATACACAATTGTTCTGACTCGACAAGAGAGTCGAATTTGAAGTCTTCCTCAAAGCAGACAATGAAATTAGAAAAAAAATCATACAAAATTTTGCAGATCCAGATCATTCTGATTCACTGAACGGAGTAGTGTTTGTGCAATTATTTGCCATTTTTTTTAGACAAATTGTGAACAATGGTAGATTTAAGAAAAGCCTCAAATGAAACACTGGCTTCACTGGAGATTGTACTTTTTAAGTCGGTGCAATTGTTATAACAATTTTTTGAAATGACCGAATTACATGATCTTATCTGCTAGGAAATTTATTACTTAACCAGATAATTATCATTGTACAAAGTAATGGTTGTGTTCCAAATTCCCTTCTACAACTTTTCTGTGCTTCAAATTTGCTCTATGTACCAAAGATACACTTGTGCTGATCAAGTTAACTCTGCTGATTTCAATGAGGCCATTTGATGTTTACTAGTTAGTATCGCCTAGTGTCCTACACCAGTACTAAATGAGATATTTATTCATCATCTAGCACCGTCTTTCCCAACATGGGGCCCACGCCCCACAGGAGGGCAATTTGAAAATGGACCATTTTTTTTTTGGTTGTGAAAGTTATACCTACTTTAGGTGGGGCATAGCACAAAAAAGGTATGGAAACACTCATCTAGCATCTCTTTCATGAAGCACTGCAAATTTTATGTGCATTAAATGTAAATACGTCTTTAGGGACACTATAAATGATATACACCTGAAGATGTATTTTATGTCAAAAATAAAAATTCAATTTATTTTTAAAAAAAATCTTCAAAACCATTCAGATTGAGATGTTACACATAAAATTACGTGTGACACAATAAACTAACAAGGGTTTGTGAATTTGATCTAGAAAGCTTTTAATCTTATAATTATGACAGGAATTAAGCATCAAATTTAAATATTGATCCTGTGAGATTAATCGTAATTACAGGAAAAAAAGTTATTATTATTATTATTATTATTTAAGTGATAAAAAAATAAGAAAAACTGGTTTTTAGTTTAAAGATTAAAGTTGAATATAAATGACGGTCATTAGTAATTCACGTTCTACCACCAAAATAAGAAAACAAAAATCCTGGAAGACAGATAGGGTTATCATTGATTACATGTTGGCAGGCTTCTGCATTCAATCAAAGACTGAATATGCATTTTTAAGCCAGCAGCACAATCGACTGTATTTTACCTTGTCCTCTAATTCCACAAAGACATCTTCAAAGAAGTTGTCATAATGTTCTTGTACCTCAACATCAGAGATCTGTGCCACTAAATACAGGGAGAAATACAAGCCAAATCAAAAGTTACTACTTAAACCTTATTGGCTAAGAATGCTGTGGGGAGGGAGTATTAAAAAAAAAATGATCGTTTTTTTTTTATATAGTTTCTTTGTGTTTGTGTGCCTGTTGCCTCTTCTTTGGAAACCTGTGAATTTTTTTTCAGATTCTATAAAAAAAAAAGAAAAAAGAAAAAACAAAAACAAAAACAAAAATGATAATACAAAAATGAATAGCACAAAAACGATCATTTCTGGGTTTTCGTGTGCAGCCTAATAGGGAAGGGAAGTTATAGTCACGAAATAAAGTCAGTTTTGTGCGAATCTCAGCCTTTCCCATCTATATACAGGTATTCAAACTGCACAGGATTTTAATACACAATATAGCTTTCCCAGGTGAGTTTTACCTTGTCCTCTAACTCCACGAACACATCTTCGAAGAAGTTGTCAAAGTGTTCTTGCATTTCCTCGTCAGTGACGTTTGCAACTAAAAAAATAAACCAAATAAACTGAGAAGCTTTTGAATCATTTACCTGTGGATACCTGGGAATGGGTAGTAACTGACTCAAATTATTCTAGAACTTTTTTTTAAAGGAAATATCAGCGTTTGTAGGCACTTAAAAAAAAAATAAGATTTAATAAAATACATATTCAAAAAAATCAACGAGACCTAAACAAGTTATTAAAAAACATAAAACAATAGAAAAAAGTTATGATAAAAATAAAGAACTTTTAAAAAGAAGCCATTAAAAAGAAAATATTAAATTAATATCAAAAGCAAAAAATAAACAATATACTTCTCTCTTTTAAAGTTTAAAAAGAATTGAACTCTAACTTTAAAAAGATGTAAATTATCTGCAAATTTAGATTAACTGAAGAATACTGGTTTAACAGACATACCAATTAGTGGATATATGACAGTTGTTGCTACGTACCAATACCTGTTGAAATGACAATTGTCTAATGTGAGATTCTAAACAATAAATATGAACTATTACAAAAAGTACATAATAATAATTATAATAATAAAGAAAAAAATCTGTACTGAACCATTAAAAAAAAATAATAGATGGTCTGTTCCTTGCAATTATTCCCCCCAAACAATTTATCTTTGAAGCAGCCAGGAAAGGAAAGGAGATATGAATATGCCAGTTATTATTAACTGTAAATTATTCAAATGGCAATTTTTATTTGTATTTGTAAGCGCATCTCGACCGATTTTTTCTATTTGTATAATATGATTCTTATTTATGGGCCAAGTAAAAAAGAATAATGGTTATGATCATTTTGATTCTTAAATTGCAATGTCTTCTGATACTATAAGAAAATATAATTGATATTGCTTTAATTTCCTTATTATTGTAAGTGTGATTGTTGCGAATGCAAAAGGTGCAATTGTTGCGATTATTAAGATTGTTGTAGAGCTGCATTATAAATGTGATTGTTGCACATGCAAAGACGCAATTGTTGCGATTGATATTTTAATGATACTTGTTCACAGACAAAACGGGAATATTAGTCTTCTCATCCTTATCAGAAGACAAAAATATATCCATATATGCATTATGCAAAAATGACATGACCAATTTCTTGATAACTGGTAGAATTCTTCATAGTAAGACAAATGTGAAATAAAATACTACAATTTTGTCTTAACACTCTCCACACCCCCATCCCCCATCCAAAAAAAAAAAAAAAATTACTTTCATTAATGCTGATATTAATTCTGCTGTTGACTAGTTGTTAAAGCAACGATGTGAAGTATTAAAAAAAAAAAGAAAAATTATGTAAATAAAATAACAAAAAATATCTGCATTATTAATTTATTTTGTTTTTGAAGACCATTATATATTTATGAAGCTTCATTTAATTCCATTTTATATAAGTTCTGAAGTGGAAATATAACTTAAAGGAATATATTCTAATGCACTAATGTTTTTTGTTTTTTTTAAAAAAAAGAAGTTTATCTCTACAGTGTTTGATAAAAGAAATGATTTTATTTTATTTTTATTTTTATATAATGTTAATAAAAACCCTATGTTCAATCACTATGTGAGGCATAACCGAGTACAAAAAAAAAAAAAAGAAGCTGTATTTCATTCAATCAATAAAAGCTATAATATTATTCTATTCTTTTTAATTTGCTTTGGCAAATTTATTTACTTATAATTACTGCCAAAAATTGTTTTTACTAAAAAAATTACTGCCAAAAATTGTTTTTACTAAAAAAATTACAAAAAAACTTTTCTCACTAAAACGCACTATCAAGTGACAAGTTTGAATGCTAGTGTGCACTGTGATGAAAATTACTATTCAAGAATCTGAAAAATAACTTAACACATAGTCGTAGAACAACTCCTAAACAACTATGGAGACAGAGATAAAGCAAGACAAGAAAAATACTATTGAAGGTAATAATTTAAAAATGTACTCAAAAGCACCATATATACTTTATGTTTATAAAGATGTAAAAATGTTCAAAAAATGCTAATGAAAATAAGTTAAACCACACTTTTATTATTTTGAAATTTTAAAATTAATAATGAAATATTAACTTCGTAGTAGTGATTACAATAAATTTATGTTTTAAAATAAAATTTCATGTCAAAGCAAAATGCTTAAAATCTGTAAGTATTAATTTTTGTAATTGTTCCGATTACTAATTACAGTCGGACCTCTATTTAATGAAGTCGCTAAATCCCGAAAAAAAGTTCGTTAAATGGAAAATTCTTTAAATAGATTCACCTTTTAAAATTACTTTAAACTACATAACACAGATTTAAAATACATAAACAATAAATATTATTAAAAAAAGTAATAATTTTAATGACATTAAGCATACATTATCACATGCATACTTAAATTTTACTAATAAAGTATGTTAATTTTGTCTGAGTTTTTTTTTTTTTTTGAAAAAGTGTTTTCGCTCATAGTACGCTTCGCATCTATGCAATGCACCAAAAACCCCTTCAGGCATATTTTCTTCAAATTGTAATTCGCTTCGGGTGGTTTCAAATGATTTTAGCATTTCATCATAACCAATTATCATTGGTCGAAATGCAAAGAATGACAGCGATTGGTGCATTGTAAAAACATTTCGAGGAAAAAATAAATAAATAAATACCACGAAAAAGCTTGTTAAATAGAAAATGCACTTTGCTATTTGGAGGTTATTTTACGAAGAAATTAACAAAATGTTCTTGGTTCCAAAGAAAAGTTCGCAAAATAGAGGTCCAACTGTAGTAATTGAAATTTAAAAACTACAGAAAAATATTTACAAAACTGTACTTCCTGGTAAAAATGAGAAACACGAAAATGGAAGCTGAACAGAAATGTGGAATATAAACAGCAACTCCTAAAGCAAAACAGAGGCCAAATTCTTTAAAAAAAAATTACTAAAGATATATTCAAACTATATCATCTACAGTATTTCACTGGATGTTTCTATCTGTTTTTAGGCAAAGGAATATATAAATTCAAAACTACAAAGCAAATTTTCTTAAAGAGAAAAGATCTTGTGGATAAAGATGAAGGAAGGAGCTTTTCAATGTCAGAACTAGTCTATCTACATGTGCTTTTATAAAAATTAATAATTTCTGACATTAACTTTAATATGACAAGATTTAAGAGAACGAGAAAATTTACATTTACAACACTCATATATCCATTATTCTAGCTGCATGTAAGTCTTATTACTACTTTTGCCACAGTAATATTGTATGTACTTATGGGCAAGAATACCGTAAAGTTTTTCACAATATCATTTTTTTCTGAAGGAATTTGTAATGTTTTCCCTAGTTTTTTCCATCTTAAATGGTTGATGCTGGTAGTCAGACAATTCTCCTTTTTTTTTTTTTTTACAAATAGACATATTTGTAAAAATCACAATCATGTATTTGCTGCTAAATCACAACTTATTTTCTCTTTCTTGCTTATTATCAAAATTTTTCTTTTCTGTCATTTTCTAGGTGAAACAATGAATTTCACAATATCTTGACAAAATCTAAACTGCTTTTGTAAATCTGTCACAAAATTTCAAAAAGCTGTCATATTGAAACAGGGAATTTTAATGGTTAGCTTGCCAAGTCTTCTGAGAAATAGTTTTCTCTCTAGATTAAGGTAGACACTGATGGCTTTGAGAGATGATCTATGACTTCTGATACTCAAAACTTTTGTGACAATGATTTTTTTTAGGTTTGGAGTTTGTTGTTGGTACTTAAAAAAAAAAGAGACTTCATATAGCAAAAGGGCCACCAACCCATCGAAATCTTGTGAAAATATAAGGGAAGAGACAAAAGAGATTTGGGAAAAACAAAAAGATTATTTTAATGTACATCTTCAGAACAATTTGGACAAAGCAGATTTCAGTCCCTCT
>JAFIDM010005346.1:37807124-37899975 GCA_023159025.1 Thereuonema tuberculata
CTTAAAGGTTCACTTAGTTAATTATATCCATGAAGCTCTTTACTACTACAGTAAACTCCAGATTATCTGCGAACCTCTCCTGTTTCCATTTTTTTAATGTACGATAAATTACGGAATTAAAAAAAAAAAAAAAATTAAATCTAGAATAAGGTAAATAATAAAAGAGGCTAACAAAGTGAAAACAATTATAGACAAACAATTTAAAGAACGACCTTGTGGGTGGAGCTTAGGCCGACAGGATACACTAAATTACGGGAGAGCCTTCCCCTTTTACATACAGTAGAACTGTAACTATACACCTACTGTAACTGTATGTATTGTCATTTTAATGTAAATAAAACATGTTAAAAGCATTTTTGTGTTGATTTTCATCCTTTTTCTGATTATCCGCGGAATTCGCTTATCCGCGGTTGCTGCAACACCCAATTCCGCAGATAATCAGGAGTTTACTGTATGTTCAATTTAACAATGAAATGCTGCTAATAAATATATAGTTTCCGAAAACTTTTCTTTACTGCTTGCAAGAGATAAGATCCCTTTACAAGCATGCTCATTACAAATGGATTTGATTGTGTTTTCAATCTTAGATCTTCCCACAAATATATATATAAAAAAAAAGGCAAGCTCCTAGAAAACAAGAAATTTTTCATAAAATCATAAATCATTATTTGAGATTCCATAAAGTGAGATATTCCGATGAATGCTAGCTATACTTGAACATGCAACTCCCAACAATGATATACAAATATTCCCTGATTGAAGCCAGATCAAGATTTAGATGGAACTGCTTACAAAAATTAAAAACTAATAAAAAAAAGTACTTTTAAGTAAAAAGGAATGCACTTCTTAGATGACTCCCCTCCCCACCTGCAACAACAGATTTCTACATTTGAAATTGGATTGGTTGGGGGTCGGGGACATCCATCACAATTACTATTTACCGAATACATAAAATATTATTCATTTATTAAGTAGTGGAAAGAATTTATTTTAAGATTTATAAATTATTTAGTTGTGGTATTTCTGACGGTAAATCAAAGTTGCCATTTGGGAGGTACTACCAACTTAAACATTTTAATATCACGAACCATATTGTTTGATTGTAATTTCCTTTGCCTTAGTTTTTAAATGTTTCCTGAGGAGGGTCAGTAATCTCTGAACTGATAACAATCACCAATTAGGTATTAAATTCATTGTTTCAGAATTCTGAACAAAAGAGTTTTGAGATCTGATAAAAGAAACAAATGTAAATAGTCCTGTTGAAAACTGAACTCGTCTAGAATTTCCTACATTAGCATTACGTTTCCCAAACAGGCAAGTGGAGGAAGCAGGGCAAAATTTAGCAGATTACTGTTAAGAAATAATGAGATAAAGGACTTAATTGATAAGGTAAGGCTCTGTAGCTTTCTAGCTTTAAGTACAATAACATGCAGTTTGATATGAAAAAACAACAACCAAAAAAAAATAGTGATTTATTCTAAATATTTGAAAATACTCGTCAATGAATAGCTTTAATAGAAAATAGCATCCTCACTTTTTCACATTTAAAAGATTTAGCTGTTATAAATTTCTTTTTCTTTTCTTTCAAAGACCAATCCATTTATATGATTCTAACCCAACAAATGGTCCTTACATCTTCAAATGGATGAAGATCTGCCAAATTTCTTAAGTCGGTATTGGCAATATTGACATAAAATCAAATTGATAATGGAATTCCACCATAAGATATTTGACTACCAAATTTCAACACCCCACAAATCACTCTATGAATCGTCACCCTCCCAAAAATATACTTGTATTTTGGTTTTGCTAATTAATGCATAATTATCTGTCGCGGCAACTATTTCTCAGTATTAAAAATTTGGACAGCCAGCCAGCTTTAAGTCCAGAACTTATCCTAGGATGCTGAACTAAATATCGAGACTTATCAAATGCAAGATCCTGATAAGACTATGACATTTTATTAAACATATCGATAAGGAACTATGACTCAAGATATGCTCCTTATATTAATTGCTGTTGTGGTAATCAGAATTGTTGAATAACAAAGTATCTTAGTTTATGATTTTCCTTGATATAAATTAATTTAATGAAAATTTTATTCACAAAGTATTAGCGCCTTAGATAATGTTCATTATATTGGTACATTCAATAACTACAAAGCCTACACAAATGGTTCAGCTGTTATCCCCCCCCCCTTTTCTGTTATGAAAAATAAAGCCAAGTAATGTCCCACAGGTAGATTTTAAAGTTCTTAAAAGTTTTTGGCAAGGACCTTAGGATAATCTCTCCAACTTGAACTCACGGTAACCCTTTCTGAGATCAACACAAACAGATCAAGCAGATTGTATATCCACCCCCACCCCCCAACTTCTTATTAACTAATTTTTCACCATTAACCCTTCAAGCCGGTAAGACGTACACGTGTACGTTCCGATGTATCTGTCTCACAGCCGGTTTGACGTACAGGGGTAGATAATTGGCAGCCTCCCACTGTTAATTTTCAACTTAATTCTGTAATTTTCCACTGACCGAGAGACAATGAAATAAGCTTACAATTCAAAGGCGGAATTTAAATTTCCGCACTGTAGTTTAGCCATTAAAAATTTTTCTTTTAGTTTCTTTCTTTGCTCAATAATAACAAAGTACCGAGGGATGCACATATGCAGGAAAGAAACTTGCCAGCCTGAAGGGTTAAAATATCTCTCTCTCTCAGCATATGAATGAAACTTGTCAAATGTACTTGGCTATCTCTGTTGAGCAGTTAAGGAAGGCCAAGTTTCAAAATGCAGTTTCATATCCTAAATAGAGTTGAGTCATATATTCCAGTTAATAGTTTAATTAGAGAATCTTCTCTGCCTCTATTTGAATAAGTTTAAGGAATATGTAAAATGGATGGGAAAATTTCTACATTTTGAAATGGTGGTAATCATATATTATATAAAATCTTTTATTTCTCTGTCTGTCCAGCACAATTGTTGTGATTTGTGAAAATAGAAATAATTTCTACAAGTTCCCTATGGGAATCGAACCTGCAACCTTCTGATCCAAAGTTAGGAGTCTTATCCATTAGGCCACAGGGACTACATTCTAATCTATATTACTAAAATCTTTTATTCTCTGTCCGGCGCAATTTTCTGTGAGAATGGAAAATATAAGTAATTTTTACAATGAAACGACGGGAAACGAACCTGCAACCTTTTGATCCAATGTCAGACGTCTTATACATTAGGCCACCGGGACTATAACTCACTTTATTTTATTTTTTTCTGACTTATGTGTCCTTCCCATTCGCCCCATTAAATAATGAATGTATTCAACCTGTTTTTTGAATCTCAAGATTGTTTATTTATTTCCGATCCGTCTATTTATTTGTAATTCGAAAATGACAATTAAAACTATAATGGCCGAAACGTTGCAATATTTTAAAAATAATATTCTTACTTAACCGAATCTATGTGATATAGAAAAACAAGCGCATGTACACGGGAGATGGCCTAGTTCCTATAAAAAATACAATATGTCATAGACGCACTCGCTGCTTCTAAAAGCAGTCATGGGTTGGGAGAATCCGCTTTTATCAGGTAGTTGTGAGAAAGCAGTCGCACATTGGGAGAATTCACTTTTCCCGGGTTGCTAGTTACAATAAAGAACAAAGAATATGGGCAAATAGTTAGAAACCACTGAACTCCCTGCAAGGATAACGATATACTTTAAAATCTCAAAACAGGTTGGGATCTTTGCTAAGATCCTACTGTTAAGAGAGACCTATCAGAGATTCAATCTTCAACGGAGGCTGAGGATTTTTCCATATGCGTGCCAGGGTCCACCCAGCCCTATGGTGAATGGGTACGGGGTATGTTTCTCAAGGGTGAAATGTGGCAGGCATTGGACTGACCACGCCACTTCAACTTAGTCTCGTTGGTCACAAAACATTGGGAGACTTATCCCTCATGATCCCGAGAGCAAGATAGGTCTGTAGTAGGATAACTAACATGGAAAACATAACAGTTTACCACATTACGATTCCTTATCACTGAAATTTATCTTAATAACAGAACTACAACCAACACTATAATCACTAAGTCTATAGGTGAGAACAATTTATTATGACTGCATTGTGTTAAACAAATTATCTATCTCCAAATGCTGCATTACTAGTAAGTTTATACTATTTGCTGTATGTTCGAAAAGCTATTTCGGGATCTCGCCAAACAGAATTTCAGAAGCAAATGTTTCTTCTGACATCAAGAGGCCATTCTTTAATGTTTTATCAACCTTTTACTAAACTGAATTACTACTTCAATTTCCGTCAAGTACTAAAGATTACTAAGTTCAGAAGATCAGAACTAGTCTTAAAGAATATTTTTGGTAATTTAATTTTTTTTTAAAAAGTAGTATTTTATTTTATAGCAGCCATGTTCCTGTCATCTTCCATAATTTCCAATTATTTTGCTTAAATTAATCCAGTTTCATTTAACACCTAATTCACATGGAGCAAACAAAACTGCATGTACTGTTCAGCTCCAATAAGAAAGCAGATGACTTTGGAAGAGTCCACTTCTAACTGGTGTACTAAGTGCAATACAGGGCTGCATAAATTTGGTGACCGCAAATTTCGCCAATTGAATGGAATTCGGCTTCACAGTGTTTTTTTGGCTTTGCCCTTGTTATCCATCCCTAATTGCTGCCAGTTTAGCTGATAGGTGTTTGATATTTGTGAATAGTACTTTTTTTCGACAAAATGTCTCGAAAAGAAAAATAATCCAAGGAACAAAATGTAGTCTACCAAGTCCTAATTTCTGTTTAGGGCGAAGCAGCTTCAGAGAAGTTATGTATCCCGATCCAGTAGGTCCAGAAGAGAACAGCCACTGCAACTGGTGTATCAATGAGAAATACTAAAAACCTAAAATTGAGTATTTTCCCCCCATTTATTAACTTGATTGAGATGCTAATTAACAAACCAAAATGCTGAGGGCCAGAATTCGCAGTAAAGGTGTCAATTGCTGAAGCCTGTTCTTCCTAGTACATTTCAACCTGTCACCAAATGTAACGAAGGGATTCGTCCAAAACCAAGGAACTCAACGGCCAACTTACGGGAGCTGGACAATACCATGTTTACAAATAAATTCCAATATTTTTCAAACAAACATCTTTGAACATTTGTTCCCAGCCAAAATACAAAACAAAACAAATTTGTTTATAAACATGAAAGTATTATAGGCAACTCATAATAATAATAGTCAATTACATGTAGATTTAATTATCTAATTGCATCTTTAATAATTTAAAATTTATCCCTAATTATATCTATATTTAAAGAAAACAAATGAAACAAATGTTAAAAAGTTCTAATACAATCCTGAGTTACAAAAAAACTTTCCCAAAAAACTCCCATTCTTTTGTTAATAAATAAAAATTTGCATTTTGTTGTTTTACGTTTAACATTGGTACTGTTATGTATTAACAAATATTAACTGTTAGATTGGCCGATTCGAGAAATATTAGAATAAAAATATGCATATTAAATAGGGATTTTTGCTTTAGTTCACCTATGAGAACCTTATTCAAGGTGGCACTAAAACAACCTGTGCTTCTGCTATTTGTGTAGCCTACAACTTTTTTTATCAGTTGGAATACTACTGTGCTAAAAACCTTGAACTTTGTAATCTAGAAGTTTAAATCTTTATGGTTTTAATCTGTAAAATCCATTTTGATTTATAATTTGGGCTTTAATAAAAATTCCCAAATTTGGACAAAAATATTATTTTCCATCCATCTCTCAAGGAACTTCCAAAGACAACGTCATAAAACTCAGAGTATACATTATTTAAATACTAACTTGCAGTAATCTAAATTTCAATCTATTACTGTCCAGTTTTGATTCTAATAGTGATGCAAAGTCAAAAAGCCTTCCCGATTGGTCGGTTAAACTGTCCTGTGATTAGCTGAAACGGGAGGTTAATCGGCTCGCAACTAGTTCTCTCTCCAAGCATCGGACCGAACAGAAAGCTTCGAGCAAGCCAGTGACGGACCAAAAAGGAAGCTATAGCAGATTCTCAGAATCCAGTCAATATGGATATATAACTGTAAATAATTGTAAATAAAGGCGTGTGCCGTAGACTAAACCTCGACGTTAGTCTCTGTCATTTCGACCACATATCAATAGTACCGAACAAAAGTATGGCACAATTCATAAACTCTGCAACACTTTTAAAAAAGCTGAGTAAGCCTTATATAAGAGAATTACCTTTCTGTTTCTGAAGTGGAACAATAATTTTACGAAAGTCATGGATAAGAAAAGAGTTTCATTGATACTACTTCAGAGAAAAGGAAGTGCAAATGGGCCTGAATTATATTTTACTGGTCAAAAGTTTCTAGTTACATCTGACCTAAAAATTCAAGGCTTTTTCTCCTACAATTTCCCTGCATCACTCCAATCTTTATTTGGGTTCTCAAGAATAAAATCTAGTGATGGGCTTTACCTGTACTGGTCCATATGAATGATCAGAGGAGAAAAATGGTGAAAAACTTGAAAGCAAAATGCACCATGATATCTGAAGGTTCCTATATAATAATTACTATACAAAATATAGTACTAATAGATTAAAGGATGTAGGAATACTTAAGCTTCAGACAACCAGACATCACTTTTATATACACTCTGTGACAAAAAGATTGAAGCACCATGAAGGAATCATCCGATCTGAGTGAAACTCTGCAAGCAACTTCCTTTCTGTTAGATAGGCAAATAATTCAAGTTCGGTTGTCAAAAAGCATCACCATCAACTCCATGGAAGCCTAGAAATGTCCATCTTGAAGCCCAATATAAAGACCCTCAGAATCTTTTAATAAAATCCTTCACATCCTTTACCATCTTTAATGCTTTGATAATGAGCTCTAAGATCCTACAGCAACTGCAGGATCTGGGTCAAAAGTAGAATCTGGGTTGTAGTGATGCTTCTCTGGGAAGGTGGAATCGATGGTTGGGTGAGGATACTGATTCACGTCTCCAAGGCTCTGGCGGCCCAAGAATACTACTGCTAGTTAATTGGTTAGTTGTGTGTCCTTCGACAGCTTTACTTTCCACCATTCAGAGAGATGTGGCATTGTGTATACAGCAACTGGTATCTATCTGCACTCCTGCTAGATGAATTTCAAGACACTGGGTTTCACTCGCAATGCCCCTTAGGAGGCCTGCCTTTAACAACCCAGCACCAGACTCTGTCAAGAGTGCAGCCATGCCCGAGACATAATCTGTTTTCAAATGGGTTCATACAGAGTCCCGCTTTTGTCTTGCAGCAGATGATCATCGCATCCACTTCAAATCCTGGCAATATCATTAAGAAGTACCTAATCATTACAGTTGGTGAAATGGTGTGAGGAGCCATTTCTTATGACAGCAGATCCCTCTCATAGTGATTCGAGGAACTACAAATGCACAGCAATATGAGCAGGAAATTCTGCAACTAGTTGTTTTGCCCTTCATGTCATGTCTCTCAGGAGCAATTTTTCAATAGGATAATGCTAGTCCATACACACTGCAGATGAGCATTGTCTCCAAGAAATCAAACCCTTCATTGAGCAGACAGATCTCTATCTCCCATAGAGCATATCTGAGACATGGCAGGATGTCAACTGCATCTATCATTGAACATCTGGCATTGGGAGCAGCAGCTGCAGTAAGCTTAGCGTATTTCCCACAAGACAACATCAGGACTTTTTCACCCCATGCCATGCTGTATATCAGCATGCATAGCAGCCAAAGGCAGCTCAACACACAGTACTGATGATAAAACAATGATGTTACTATTATTCAATAAAAATTTATTTTTTCACTATGAAATTTGAATCAATTCCAATTCCCTTCATCACTTCAGACAGCAATTACAAAGTTTCATTCAAATTGAATATTTCCTTCGTGGTACTTTGATTTTATTTGTCACAGAGTGTGTATTAAGATTTAAAAATGAACTAAAGGCCTTTGGGAAAAAAAAAAAAAGAGCCAAATTATTAAGTTTATTAATAAAAGTAGATACACCTTTTGGTACCCATTTACCCTTCAGGTAATTTTTGTTTATATTTGTTAGGTTATGAGCTGCAACCACATTCCCAATTTAATATTTCAGTAACTTCCTCTTGAATATCAAGATTTAAAACATTGAATTGTTCTAAAATACTGCAATTCTTTGAGCAGTCTAGTTCAGAAAGCACTTACACTTTACATTCTACTTTGAGTTTAGTAATTACTACTGTATCTTCACTAGATAACACTATTCTCAATCAACTATTTATCCTTAAAAACTGTATAATATTCCTCATCCAGATTTCCTGACAGTTTCAAACTTAAGTTGCAAAGACTGATTTCGCTGTTGAGTAGTTTATTAGGTTGGTTTTTAGCAACCCAGTAGGGAGAAACTATTAGAATTTGTGGCTGTGTGTGTGCAATGTCCTCCACAGCCCAAACCAGAAATTGAAGCCCCAAGAGTGATATCTCGTTGCATTCCCCCAAAGGCTTGGAGATTTTTTTGGGAAAAAAAATCTGGCCTCTGGTTTTAGATGGCCACTGACAGGTACAAAATTGGAGCCCAAATATACTGAATTAGCCACGCTGAGAATGAATATATCATCCTCAAGCTACTTCCATCTATACCGAATTGGCCACGCTGAGAATGAATATATCATCCTCAAGCTACTTCCATCTATACCGAATTGGCCACGCTGAGTATGAATATATCATCCTCAAGCTACTTCCATCTGTACCGAATTGGCCACGCTGAGAATGAATATGATATCCTCAACCCACTTCCAATTCAACATGGCTGCAAAATGGAGCAATGAGTCACTTGATGTTGTGTTAAAACTGAATTATCTTGTCTTATTTTTGTGATTCAAATTGTTTTATTTCCAGCGACCTTATTTCAAAGTTTTTCAAGATCAAGACTGTAAGAACATATTTAACTGGCTTGAATTTCCCATGTTTCATACTATTCTAAACATTAATGTTTTCTTCAAACATAAATTAGGTATACCAAAATTTGGAAACAAGTTCTCTTTGAAGAAATATTAAAGAATTTACTATAAATGACATTCAAATTATTATTTTAATTAATACTGAATCAAATTTGCACAATGCAAAGAGATTTTTAGCACAGATACATATTTGTTAAAACAAGGTAACTGCATTTGTCATAGGAAGATGACATGTAAATATTACATAATGAATCAATCTTGAAAATAAATGATAAGTGTTGCATTCTTTGTTAGTCTACACTACAATATAGTGCAAATAATTTACCCTGCAGTTTACTATGCACTGAAGAAATGCCTTGTGGTCAAGACTGTTGCCTCTTTGAGGTTGATATGTCTGACAATTCTAGAGTCGGCATGAATCTTTGGTTGTGTTGTGATTTGTTGACTACAGTTGATAATTGATGGCGAACAGTTGAGCTGCTGATGTCAGAGTTCACTATGGGAGCAGTCAGACACACTAGTTGAAGCTAAAAATGTCTGACAACATCATTGGATTCTGTACTTAAATTAATTTCAATTTTAATAAAACTTTTCGAAAGATAAAGAGGAGGAGAAACAAACTGATACAAGCAGTGACTATGCAAAAAAATGTGCATCGGACAAGAAATTGGCAATTACACGAAGGATCTAGTCCCACACAACATATCAAGAAAAGCTGAGTAAAGCCCTTTCTTGGATATCAAGAAAACTGCAAATATAAATACGTGCAATCTTGGATGACAGGATACTCCTGCTCTCTCAAAAGCTGATGTAGTTGACAACCAACGGTAACCGAGTTGATGTAACTGGCATTTCTGAATGAGAATGCGGTTGATCAACCAATCAATCAATATCCAAACACAACCTTTGACTTTATTCTTCTTTGTTTCAAGTTTCCACTGGTATACTGTGAACTTTGGCAAACCTTGGGCAATGATTATTCAGCTATAGTTCAGAATATTTGCTCTTTGCTAAGGAGAAATCCCTGGGCATTGAGTCAAAAAAGTTTTGACAACACCAAACATGTCCAACTCAAAGTAGTCTCCATTTGAAATGAACTTCCAATTTACACATAACAAGATTTCTTTTCCTCTGAAAAGAAATGCCACTTTGCTGAAATACTGACTATTCGAAGTATAAAACTACTTCAAGCATCCCCCACCCCAATTTTTTTTAAAATACACTTCTTTCTTAATGGCAACTGTAGAGTAGATTCGCAAAGAATCTGAAGAATGTAGTCCTAAGTTCGAAGGTCATTGGAACCTATAAAAATTATACTTTAACAAATTAAAAATTACTACCTAAGGTAATACTTCGGAAAAAGTATTTGTGGTTGAAAATTCACTCGTCAACTGTATATGTTAACTTGTTGGTGGCAAGTGGATTTCCCGAGCCTTGAAGTAACATTCTAAAATTTAAGCCAGTTTATAATTTAATTTTTCAGCAGGCTGATTGAAACAGCTTAATATGTTTTTCTTTTAATTTCTAAAAGAAATGTTAGTTTTATATTTTTTTCACGTACAATTTTTTTTTTAAAATAAATGGGATTTATTAGGAACTTTTATATATAAAATCAAAAACTAGCCAATTTAATCATGGTAAAATGGAGTGTTAATATTTAACGAAAAGAAAACAAGAACAATAATGAAAATGATTATTCTAAGATAAAACATAAAAACATGGACAAATGAGCAGAAATAAAGTTGCTTTAATTGTTCCCTAGAGAATAAGGGTAGCAGAAGTCCAAAGGTTTCATTTGAAACTTACCTCTAACAATTAAAATTTATAAAAATTTTATATTTGTCCACAAGTTCCACATTTTGAATGATTATTTTCGTTTCAAATTTGTTTACTTTAGTTAATAGTAAATATAAGAGGTTACATTAACACTAAATTATGCTTCAGTTTCTATTGATGTGAATCCTTCACAACTTAGAAATGGTGTTGACCTACAATGCTACAACTGTAACTTAACTTTTTGTTATTAAATTGCAATTTTCTATATTTTTTTCCTTCTTTGTAATAAATCTTCAAGCAAGATCAAATAATTTAAAATCTTTCTTAAATCATCATCATCATTATGATTATTATTATTATTATTGAAATTATAAAAACTTTTTTTTCGCTTCAAATACTTCATTTAAATATTAGACTGAAAGATATTAAAGTTAACTCGTAAAAACCTTTTAGCTTTGTTACTACAACTTACGGCTTGAACCTTAAAAAGGAAGCAAATTGGAAGAGAGAAAGATAAAAAATACACTTAGTTATTATTTATTTTCTTGTAGGGCGAGGAGAGGGAGAAGATAAATATAAAACACACTGAAATATATAATATTTCACAATATAAGAGATACGTTTATTCTTCTTATTCATCCATTTCAACTAAACAATTCGTAATTTTGTTCCAGTATATCATATTACAGCAGTATCTGAATTAAAAAACAAAACAGTTCGGTTGCATAAAACGAAAAATGGCACTTTCCCTCCCTTGAAAATCTAGAATCAGGTTTTGACTTGAACTAAACTTTCCCAAATATCACTTTAATTAAATCTGTAAATAATGAGTTATTTATTCTAACTATCTAATTAAAAAATATTAACAAAAAAAAATTTTAGAGATTTTTTTCAGAATCAACATGAAATTGAAAACAGTACTCAAAACAATATGTAGATGATGTTTTAAAGATAATAAACAGAAAATGAAATAAACGGCATAAAATAATGATAAGAAAACAACCAACAGTTTCCGAATACAAGGAGCATTCCATCTTAAGGAACAGCCCAAACGTTTATGGCCGGTTGCATTATTGAAGTTCAGTAGCTGAACCCCGTTCAAATTGGAAGATGAATGGAGATCGTTCTTAAACCAATTGCGCCAACAATGTTTAATGATGATCTTGGTTCAAAAGCGTCGTCAAGTTGATCTGCCGATTTCGGCCGTTCAGGGCGCTGAACTTGGTTCAAAACCGCTGTTCGGCGTTCGGACATTACTGATACAGACAAAAGCAACACAAGTTTTCCCTCAACTACGAAATAACTTTCAAAAATGACAACTTAACATTTATTTGATTCGTTGGACAGTGATTGTGAAGAGGAATTTCAGTTGTTAACAGAGTTGCATCATTGTATCCAAAAGATAGAATATTTCGTGATCAGTATATATTAGTAATATTTCATGTCGGTTTTTTTTTTTATAAAATGCCTATATACGATTCAATTATATCAATTAAAAGGTTGTTTTCTGTCTCTGTGTAATTAGGGACTCGGCAGAATTCAGTTTTTTAATTTTTGAACTCCAATTTTGTAATGAGTTTGTTGACTGCTGAAACAAGGAAAACTATTGAAAACTATCCAATGGGTTGATTTCTCGCAACGAAAGACGAATCTTGTAACCAATCAGGAATCAGCTTTGAACGCACGACGTACTTCCGCTGCTATGAACCAAGATCACAGAAACTCCGTTCAATTTCGTCTGCTGTTGCTTGTTGCAACAAGGCTCAACTTCGATTTCAGCTTCACGCTGAACTCGGTTCATGGAAACCGTAGTTGAATGCTACTTTGGTGCAACCGGCCACCAGGGCGACACAAGGCAAGACACATAGCAAAGGTGTAGAATAATCCGACGTAATGCCTGTCAGCAAAATGCCCGTCACTATTGCTGAACCCTTTCACCATGTGCCTTCGTCTTGTGTCGCCCTACCTAAATGTTTGTGCTGTCACTGAAGATAGGAATACACCTAGAATTCTGAAACTGTTGACATCTTATCACTCATTTATGTTGTTTATTTCATTTTCGCTAAGTAAAAATGTTTCATTTTCTATTTATCAATCTGTATTTCATCAACGCACATTAAAACCTTTTAATTAATGTTTCACGTTAAGGTTAATTATACTATCATCTTCTGTTTTCAACGTCTTAGACGATCCTCCAACCATCCAAAATCACTACCTAACTTTGCCTCAAGACAACACTTTCATTAAATTCAAATTCTATGCTGTAGATTATAGATAGATGTTTTGCAAGAAGTCCCAAACATTTGAGTATGAAAGAAAAATCCAATGTCATGGGTAGATTTTAGTTTCAATTTTTAAAAAATACAATATTTCATCTTACAAGTAACTTTACTTAAGGAAATTACATGAGTTTCATCGATGGATTAAATCACTTTCACAAATACTTAAATTTTTAACTTGAATTGCAGTACAGAAGAGAAGCAAAAACAAGTTTATCCAATAGGGTGTTGAAATAGCAAATGCCTAAAAATAAATACTCAAACATGGACAGAGATAGTATCATCCTAGTTTGCCAATTAATGTAGCAATGTTTTTGTTTGACTCAAAGTTCATGCTATTCATTAAATATCATGTGCTGTTTGCTGACAAATGGAATGTAAAGCCCCGCGAACACCACCCAATTTTGCACCAACTTAGTTGGCCAACTTCAAGCTTTCGAGTTGGTAGAGCGCACTTTGAGCACGTTTTTCAGCGACTTGGCAGCGATTTTAGATGGCCGACTCAAGTCGGTTGTGCTGGACCAACTCGGGAAAGTTGGTCGGAATTACCAATCACAGGGCAGCGTTGGAACACGTCAGTCATGATGTCAAGGCCCATGGAAAGAAATGGCGTCCATAAACGATTATCACCGGTTCGAATCGACGACAAGCGAGTACACAATGAATATCAGAGTATTGCGAGTTTCTTTCATGCGTAAATAAAGTTTATACTGAAATGCAGTAATTGTATGCGGCAGAATTTATCAGAGAGGTTTCAAAACCTCGATTTTTTTCGGATTTTCCATAGCTGCTGGGGGAAACGCATTGAATTATGGGATTGCCACTATCGCGGCCGACTTCATTTGCGAGTTGGCTGGTGTTCGCGGCTGACAAAATCAGACCAACTCGAAGTTGGCCACTAAGTTGGTGCAAATTCGGATGGTGTTCGCATAGCTTAAGATATACACTGGTGAAAGAAACTACACAAATTAAACAAAGATTAAATGGTAATTCTTCTGCAGTTAACAAGGAATGGTTGGAGTTTAAATTCAGAAGGTTCCAAGAAAATCATTGAAGAATCATTCAAAATCAGCAGCAATAAAAAATACCAATATCTTTTTCTTGCAGCTGAAAAACTAAGTTAAAGCAGGTCTCAACTGCTTTCCAACTTCTCTAGTGACTGTGGAATCACTATTTGTTTGTTTTCTAATTTATAATTAGTTGAAGACAATATGACGATGGTCTTTCTGTTCACCTATGCAGTGAATAACAAAGTATTTGCCCTGCAGAGCAATTAAAGATTGGCAATAATATCGAACACTTGAGAAATAATACATCGGAAGCGCAGTGGTGCCTCAAAGGAAAAAATACACAAAGAGAAACGGAGACCTTGTTATTTACTGGTGATATTCTTCTGGCTGATGATCACCAATAAGCGTGAAACAGCTGTTCCAGGATGTCACTTGTAAATAATTTGAGAATAGCGATAGAGCCTGAGTAAGCATTCATTAGGTGGTTCACAGATATTTATGTGCCTATTATTTGAGTGAATGCGTAGATTAATAGAAATGGCCAATTTGATTTTACAGAACAGTAATAGCAGTATCTAAGGAACTCAAGCAGTATCTGGAATTTCAGCAATTTAAAAAAAAAAAAAAAAAAATTGGTTTTTATCAATCACTCTGCTCAGCTGTCTATCAATAGTCAAAACAAGGTTTGAGAAATCCAAATCTATCTAGGGATCTGACAGAAAGCCTGTTGCTTGTTAAATTAGCACTGGAGAAATTTCAACTCCTAACTTAGGAAAGGATTCTTAAAATAAAGTTAGGATGGAAACTGATAAAAATGTTTACTGAGGCTAAATAAATTTTGATTCATCATCAATGAAAAATGTCAGCCCATTTGGTCAACCAAAGATTCAACCCTACAGAAAAGGCAAAAATCAGAAGAATTTAACAGTTAAACTAGCATTATTAGAAACTATAGATAAGTTATAAGGGAGTAGTGGGAAAAAAATATCTACAGCAACTTATATAGAAGCAGTAAGAATTTAAGGGAAATCAAATAGTGAAAACACTAAAGCAATACCAATACTGATAATGTTGTGCCATAAATAAACAAGGCAAGGAAAACACCAAAGCGTAATCAATATTCTACAACACAAAACCACGAAGGAATCTTTCTGAGAAGTATATGAACATTAGGGATATAGTAGAGGATTAGAAAAATGTTATTGTTATTAGAAAGAAAAGAGGAATTTCAGATATTACCTATCCGCAGCCTAATTTTATGAAAAATATTTCTGCAAATTTTTACACAAACCATTATAACAAAAACTGATTTCCCAGGAAATACAATAATTCTTTAAATGATTATTAATCAACATTCCGTATAGAAAAAAAATAAAAAATAAACAAAACCTTTTTTCCTCTCAAAAAATAAACTCAAATTGTAATTTTTAAGGAATAAATTAATTTGTTGTAAATTTTGCTTCTTTTAGCTATTTTTTTCAAATAATACTTATGTCAAGTCTTTAATTATTAATTACGTATACAAAGTTATTATAATTCAAGAGATTACTGATGATTTATTCTTTCAGCAGATAGCCAAGGAAAGCTTAGTAGTAGGCTAGGTGAAGCTTCTGTGATTTAAAAAAAATCATGAATTACTGAAGAGGAGTTAAGTTTGAATGTCTTATGTAACAGATCCTATAACAACTGATCACAATATTTGCTACGAGTTGTTACCAAGTGCATCAATAAATATGAAGTACTTCATTGTTTTGGCTGTACTAAGAAAAGGGCATTGGATTCAATTAATATATTTGTTGCTTTTATGTTTTGAGATGTTATGATATTGATACTATTTACACAGTACACTCCACAAACAAGCATCACAATGTAATCGCAATAATTCCTTTTTGCAAAGATTCAGAAACAGGGGAAAAAAAGAAAAGAAAAGAGAACAGAAGAAATTAATGACAAGGAAATACCATTTCTTCTAAGCTACTTATGCTAGTGTAGCATAAAAAAAAAACCTAAAAGGAAGCAGAATTATAGAGGTAGGTCAAAATGAAACCATGGGCCAAGAGAGCAAATGTGGATGGTTGCCATCATATTTACTATAAACAACGTGGAACTAAGCAGGACAAATAAGCAACTGCAGATCGAAAATAGATATTCAAAATGGATTTACTATAGCATTTGAATTTCATGACAGATGGACGGACAAAATTATAAACCTTGTTGATTCTTCTAGAAAACAAACGCTTTTAAGCGAAGAAGAACTAATAGACACTTGACTTCATAGCAAATAGAAACTAATGACGATATCATAAAATCTATGATGGACAGTGGAGAAAAAAGTAGATGCTATATTACAAAACAGCTTCACTTCATAAGAGTTCTGTTGGGGTAGCAGCCAACTTCATTTTCAGTTCTGTTAATGGAAATTTAATTTATAATACGAATACCATACAGCACATTGGACAAATCTTATATGGGATATTAGGTCTTCCTTTCTATTGGGGGGCGGGGGATATAGGAGTAATGTACTAATGTAACTTTAATAATGTTCTTAATCTTTACACCGAAGCAACAATTCAATTTAATATTTTTTCAAAGCTTGGAATGACTGTCATTTTTACTGACTGCAAAATAAACTAAAAAAAAAAAAAAAAATTATGATGCTGAACACATGTTCCAAAACCAACAAGCTAAACAGATAAGATATAGGATCACTAATCTTAAAGCTCAGAACAAAACTGCTGAAAAACTGTAAACTACATTAAGCAAAATGTATAAAATTCCCTCAAATACCGTAGCAATTTTTTTTTTTTTTTAATTTTGAACAGCTGTGATTAGGACGACACAACATTCTGTTAACTATTTAATTGCTAACAGCATAAAAGCAGCAAATGAGTTTAGTTTCAGATTTATATCTACTTTTCACAAATCACAACTGTTCTAAATCAAATTTCTGAAAAGCTACAAATTAAGGTATTTATTTCTATTCATTACGGTTAAGTAGAAATTTGCACTTTTTCAATTACAGAATTTCTTCTTTTATTCCTTTACACCTAAAAAAGATTTTTCTTTTTTCTTTACCACATTATTACTTCCCTAAGAATTAGAATCAACCATACGGTGTAACCTATTTTTAGCAGAACTGCAGTTTATAATTAAAGAAAATATTGTTTTGTTTGATATTTTGTTGTAATGAGAAATGGAAATTTATTAAGCTTGCATATTTGTATCTGTTTTTTGTTTCAAAAGCACTACATTTTTGGAAAATAATGAGTTTTACAAATTCATACTAATCATAAATACATGAATGACTTTGTGATCTGAGTCATTTTTTTTTTTTGGAACATATATCTAAGTTGATGAAATGACTGCATTAAATTTTATATTAGAAAAAAAAAATTAATATCAAATCTCCATTCCTTTTTGTTGGCTCTCTAAATTAAAATTCAAATGAAAAAAAAACCCCAATAAATTAAATACAATTTCAGGAAGACACGTTCAACTTCAATTCACAGCCATCTATATTTAAAGGCTATCTTATTATTATATATATACATATCTATATACACAAAACCTAATTTAATATAAGAAAATCAAAAAATAATTAAGCAAAATAAGCTCTTAATATAGAAAAATAAACTTGAGAAAAGAATTTATGTATTTTTAAAAATGAATGATGCTAATGTTAACGATTTTCTTAAATTGGAAATAAAAGCAATGATTTTAAATGATATAGGTCAAAGTAAAACAAATAAAAAAGACAAAAAATTTCAGAAATTAACTTTCAATAATGGGGTTAATCTTCAAGATAACAGACTCTAGCAGGAGGATCATTATCACTGAGCTGAGACAAAAGGTATTATTTTGTTGTTTTTATTCAAATCCAGTAAGATTTGACTTTTACAATCTAAAAGCAATTACTTCCATTGCTTAAGGAAATAAAATAAAAATAATAATAAAAAAAAGCTTTTTCTAGAATGCTGTAGCTCAAAGCCTAATAATTGTTCCCTGCAAAATGATAAGAAATCCATTTTTAATGATCTTGGTTTCTAAAACCAGAAAGTAGTTATTGACTGCTGTAGTAATTAGTAGCAAACACCTGTGATACTGAGGAAAAAAAAAATTGTTTATGTACTGCCCATCTCCTTTTTGATGGAGAGCCAGAAGACTGCCTATCTAAACGTTTGATTAATTATGATGTGTTAACAGAAATGCTACAACAAACATGAAATTAAAAGAGCAATAGAGGTCTCCTATATTTGGGCTGGCTATATTTTGATACTTTAGAGAAATGAAATATAGTATTGAATTCAAATTATCTCAAATGAATACTTCTGGTTCTTATATAACTGAAAAGTTATAATCAAACATAGGTGAATTAAACACAGTTCAACTATGAAAGAATTGTATAGAGTAAACTTCCCATTTCAGAGTGAATTACAGTGGATTCCGTTTATTGGGACACATCAGGAGGACTAGTGCACTTTGGCCAGTTTAAGCGGATGCCCCAATTATGCCCCAATAAGTGTCATGTAGGTAAATACACATATGGTTAAAATGATGTGAAAAAGACAAAGTACAATTTAAATGAGCAATGAAGTGTTTCAACATTGGACCACTGACGGACACTCCTTGTCCACTTACAATGAAAAAAACCCACTGATTCAGGGCATCCTCAACATCAGGATTTTTACCTTGATGTTTACGTTTTTGGATGCTCCCAGTTTTCAATTACATGTTCATTCTTCTCCTAGTTTATTCTGTTGGGTGTATCAGACATGCAATTGTAGATTTCGTCACCCCAATTACCTCCGACTAATGACGATGACTGATTATAGGGCAGATAGTGTTTTATTTTGTCCAATATGGCAATTTTTTTCGGCTAGTGACAGGTCTTTATGAAGCAAAATGTTGAGGTTCCAAAATTCCAAAAATTTAAAAGAAAAATAATTTTTAAAACTGACAACACTGTAAAAGTACAGTATTCTACACTTTCTGATTCAGCATTGGCTCAGTATTAACAATAATACACATGCACATAACTGATGCTACCTAGTCAACTATCCCAATTAAGCAAAGAAAACTACAGTTCAGTTCATGAAAGAAGAGCTTTTGATGACGTAATTTCCTTATAGATTGATGTTTCCAGGACCTAACAGCGCCATCTATTGCTATAATCCATAACTGAATCGTATAAACATTACAAAAACATTCTGGTTTTTGTATTTTCTACAGTTACGAATACATAATAATAATTAAAAGTGAAAGAATTACAAACGTTCCACACTATTCCTCTTGCTTAGCTATGCAAAGTTTGTCCTTTCTTGGTCACGCTTATGCGATCACAAAACGCCGCCATCTTGGACTGATTGCTCGGAGTTCAAGTTGATGACGTCATGACTGGTGATGTTTGTTCCAGACAAAATCAATCGCTACATAATATCCATATATGGCAAACCCTTCGTTTTTGAAAACTACTATAGGGCAATTTTTTTTCGATTAACCGGCTGCCCAGATTAACCAGTGGCCCAAATAACCGGAATCCACTGTACTTGAAAGCCATGATCAACTGCATTATTACCATCTATAATAATAATAATAAAAAGGATTCAGGTGCTAAAACTGATTTAAAATTTGAATATTTCTTTTCATCTATTTCAATCAATCATTTACACAAATATTTAACTACACATTAGATACCCTACACTAAAGTCTTAAGGAAGGATAAATAAACAGAAGTTAAAGCATTGTAAAAAGATTGATTTATACATATTCAATTACATACGCCTATTACTCAAAAGGGCCTTTTGTATTAAAAGTTAAAAAAAAAAAAAATTAAAGCCAATAGCCTTGGCCTAAAAAACAAAACAAAAAAAACAGCTGGATGCAGATCCTTCTACTGTGAAATGTCTGTTATCCCAAAGATTATTCAAATGTTTTAGTCAAAACATTGTTTTAATACTGACAGCAGGCCCAACATAATCCAAACATTAAATTCACTGACAGAAAATAATTAGTGTGTTATTTTTAAGATGAATTTCATTCAAAATGTTTCAATTCAACAAAAAAAAAAAAAATTAAAATAAAGAAAAACCCACAATATTTTTTAAGTTTTGAGTGAGGATTAAGCTATACTGTGTATTAAAATGTGGAGAGGGGGGCAAAGGAACAAGAGCACTGTCTTATTTTAATATCTTTTTGATTTGAACAATAACCTTGATATCTATATAAACAACAATAAAAATAGTAAAAAAAACTCGAACACTTACGATGTGATCCATCTGCTGATTGAGCTGAATTCTGGGGATTGTGATAGAGATTTTGTAAAAGAACCGTCTAAATAAAAAAAGAAAAAATATGTAAGTAAACAGTATTTGTTTTTTAATTTTTCTTTTAAAACACAATTTTTTGTAAATAAAACTATAGAGATTTCATCTAGAATATGTCTTGATTTGTTTACCGATTGCTGGACCCTGCAAGAATTGAAAAAAAATTCTAGATTTCTTCAATCTCTCTCTAAAACCTGTTAAAATTTAGATGCTATTTACACAGCACACCAAGCAAAGATGACCACATTACAGCAAAATGTATCCTCAGTTGGGTAAGAAAAGAGAATGTGTGAGTAGTGGAGTGAAAAAAAAAAAAAGATAGAAAAAAAGAATCTTAAATACTTATTTTACTAATTAAAATAAACATATTACTATTTTAAACAAAACTCCACACACTCCATATCTTAGTATTTAAAATTGTTTATTTAAAATACTATGCGAATTTTCGGGATGAAATTGTATCGTCATCCCTTCTTCAAGCGAAAAATTAAAATACATAGTTCTCATGCAATGTTTCATCTATCCAAGCAATTGGGAAGAGAACTGAAAGGTAAGTTAGAAAGTTATTCCTAATCCAGAGACAGAAACAAATTTCGGGAACAAGGAATTGTCCAAAAGAACCAAATTGTGCAATATATATATACATACATACACACACACACGATGCCGTGTGCGTCATAGCAGGGATGCCGCTTATCGATCTCTTAGCAAGTGAGAGAAGCGCGATATGCAGTGGTATTCGGGAACGTCGTGACGCTCACCGACCCAAGATCACGAGGGCTGTGAAAAGCAAGACAACGGTCAGATGGCAGAGACGATGGGATTCATCGACCAGTGGAAGATGGACTCATAATCTTATACCTAATATTGCAACATGGATGGAAAGAAAGCAGGGTGAAGTGGATCACTACCTGACTCAGCTATTAAGTGGCCATGGTTGTTTTCTAGCGTACCAGAGGCGCTTCGGAATTGTCGACAGTGCGTCATGTCCGACTTGCCAGTTCTTGGACGAGGATGTGGAGCATGTCTTCTTTGTCTGCCCACGCTTCCATGAAGATAGAAATAAGCTGAAGAAATCCCTTCGACAGCGTGTGACTCCAGAGAACATCGTTGGCTTGATGACTATCTCCCAGGCTAATTGGACGGCAGTGGCTGACTATGCTGCCACTATTATACGGAAACTCCGTATGGCTGAGAAAATCAGGCTTGATCAGCTGCGAAATGATATGTGAGTCGGACTTTTAGTCATTCTGCCCTACGTGATGTAGTACCTGACAGTGGTTCCATGTAGGGTGTTTTGGAAGTCGGACATAGGGTTTTAGTGAGTAGTAGTCTTTTATGATTGAGTCTCACATTACCAATTCCTTGGTATGCGTAAATGCATTTCCCCCGTCCCTTAAAAAAAAAAAAACACACACACACACACATATACAGTTGAGCAATGGTCGGCAACCTTTTGTTGTAAGAGGGCCAAATGTTTTGACCATATGTCATTACAGTATAGTATACTGAGTAAACCTACAATATTTCTGTACAAATATTTTAGTTTTAAAAATAAAACACTAATTATACATTTTTACTACATTTATTGTACATAGTTCAAATGAAATGAAAACAAATAAAATATCAATGATCCAAGACGCCTCACGTTGCCGACCGGTGCAGTAGAGCATCAATTATCCGAAACAATACGGAATTGTGGGGAGGGGGGGGGGGTTCGGATAACTTATATTTCCAATAGTCGATCATTTACAAAAAAATTGTACCAGTGTCGCATGAGCATACGAAACACAGAAACAGTGATACATATTAAACACAAAACCTTATATTGTATTGGATGCTCACTGGATGGTCCTTTTTCAGCACGATCAGCACCATTCTTCAACTGGTCTATTATTTTCAGTTTATCAGAAACACTGAGAACAATGTGTTTACGTTTAGACCCCATTGCAAACAGTACAACTACAAGACGATCAGTCACAAGCGAAGGCTTACTCGCCACTGACTGTCTACTGGAACGCCTTCGGTTAACCAATGCTCTACTGTGTGTGTGTCTATATATATAAACTATAGCAGATATTTTAGTAGTAGTGTCTACAAGAGTGTAAGATTGAGAAATAGCCATAAACTAGCCATTACAATTCAATTTTATGACTGTGACAAATCTTTCGTGCTGCCTATCGGTCACTGAAGACAGTCAACACTCAAACCAATGTAAACAAGCACTTACTTCAGTGCTGATGAAGGCTGGGAATCTTTGAGGCTATCTAAGAGTGTTCCTGTGTGGAGTGAAGGCACCGAGGAGTGCTAGATGCACGAGTGTTAGGGCTTTATTACCTACGAAGTATTACCCAAAATTTTGGGATGAGAAGCCATAAGAAATTGTTGATGGAAGCTGGAGGACAATTAACAATGCCAACATTTACCATCCACTGGTACCCTATCAAAGGCAATATTTAGGAAAGCTTTATCAAGCACTGTTATCACCGAGATGGAATTTATTGAAGCAGACGAAATGTTTAAACAGACAGAATGCCTTATCGGATAGATTATCAAAACGTCATTGGGCATTAAAGGAAATAAAAGTTCAGTGAAAAATGAAGTCTGGGAATGTTGCAAGACAAAATACAAATCCCAGGCAGTATCTTATTGCCTAGGAAGGCAATAAGAATAAAAAAAGCTACATAGAGAAATGGCAGCAACAAAATGTTTTTGTTATATATATGTTATACAAATACAAAAGTTAAATCAGAAATATATGCACTACAATTTGTCTATAAAACTAATGAGATATGAATGCAGTTATTGATGACTACTGCCATACGTAGGCCAGGGTGATAGGTTCAATAAAAATGTGCAGCTGATATCAGTATTTAACAATGACAGTCCCAACTGAGTAATTTATAATAGCAGTGAATACTAATATACTCCACAATGACAGCATAATTCTTTCCTAATTACCATTTGGAAAAATAAAGGAAAAGTTTGGTAACAGCGTGACTTCAACTAGAAGGACAGCTTAAACAAGTTACAGGTCAACCTTCCCTAATCCGGCGCGTGTAATTCCAAATTTCCCTGTTCGATGCACCACCCTGCCGCTACTGTTTGATGATGCTTCTTGCTGAATAAACACTGTTGGATCACTAGCAACACAGGCAAGCCATTCCAATTTGCTTTTCTCCATTTATTGTTATAACCTGCTCACTTTTAGTTCCACCCATAGTTCCAATGAATAAAGGAAGTGCTTCTTCACCTTGGAAGCGACAGTGATGAACTATCTTGTGTAAGTCAACAGAATTACCTGTACCATTTATTTTATCTGTGCTTCATTAAAGTTTCACTTCATTTTCTTTGTTACCCAACTTGTACTGATTTACGGGGTATTTTATCCGGCACCCTTCCGGCCCCAATGTTGCCGGATTAGTGATGTATAGGATAAACATATAATGCCAATGATAGTGTAAAGTGACAATGAAATTGTTTTAAATTTAATCTTAAAAATGTTTTTATTATGTAAGTAGGACATTCGAATATAAAAAAAGATAAAGAGCTTACAAAGAATACATAAAGTGAGAATGTACTTTGGTCATCAATGCCCAAGGTGCTCAGTGAATAGGATCTATTCTTGTAGAAATCAGTGAAGCGACATTTTACTAAGAGTCAGGAATTATAGAAATATGCAGTATTTAATTATATAATGCAAAGTTAGCTTTGCATTAGGAACTCCAACCTAATAATGCATTGGTCCACCTTTCTGTGCAATTACAGCTTGCAAACACCTACGAACAGATTTCCACAAGGTGTTGCATGTCCTTCGTGCCTAGCTAGACCTATGTCCACTGCTGCAACTCCGTCAGTTCACACTGTCACAAACACTATTCGTGCCCCGAGCTTCGCTCATCTCCCTAACATATTTTTAATATTTCTAACACATTTTTCTTTTCCATTTCTAACCTCACATATCTCTCTCTCGCCTTCTCAGTCCGTGGCGTCTGTAAGTCTGAAAAAGTCTGAAAGTCCCCGTCAACTCGGCATCAAGAAACTTTAAAACAATGGTTTAACGACTTCGGGAAGGGCCCGAGAAAGCTGCTCAAAGCGGTCCACAAAGGCTATCAGGCCATGAAGCCTATTGTTCACCGTTAAAAGCTTTCTCCCAACTTTCTCCCTTTTGTTATGTGCATCGGGAATCCGGGAAAACAAAGGATCTGATGTCACAACAACGAGTGGTGTTGCCACAAGCGGTGATGGGGACAGAAATGTCTCGCCACCCCTCCCAGGAATATAACGGCAACCCCCGGGAGTATCCGAGCAGAATCCGACAAGCAGCGGCCAAGAGCAGGAAGCGAGGTTTGGGGAAGGCGACACGGTCTGCGGCTAGCAGCTCCAGTTGCCAAGAACCCCACCCGCATTTTTCCCTGCTCGAAGTGGATCCACGACGGAGGCAAGCAGCGTTTGAGAAGGCCAAGCGCAGGCAAGACGACCCGGGCTCACGCGGCAAGCGTGTACGGTCATCGCAGAAAACCTGCCCGCTTTCATTTTCACTTGGAGCTCACCCCCTAAAGAAGGTCGACGGCAGTGCATATGCGGAAAGGCGGACACCAGAGAAGACATCGCGGACTTGTTCAGAAATACGATTCCGCCAGTCTCCAACCCAGCCGCCTGTCCGCTCTTAGCTGTCGACATCTCCGGAGATACGGAGACCGAATTCAGTGCTCGCAAGTGTGCCTCTGCAGTGCCCAAAGGATGCCTCCGAGACCGTCTCAGCCGTTCATCCCCGTTAGCGAAGGATCTCGTCACTGTGTCACCCATGAAAACTTTATCAGACCAGGACTGAACATAACGGACAATTAGAGAGTGAATATGTGACTTATCTTTACTTGTTATCTTGTATTTTTTTCTATTAGTTTATTTCCTAAATAAAATCTTTCATTTTATCCTTTATCTGAGTTCTGCCCATTCTCTTTCATCTGAAAGGCGCAGCCCTTCTGATAAATCCCCGGTCGCTAGGCTAGCTTTCCACGGCACCTCCCCCTTTTACCGTCCAAACACCTCATCCCCCACCTTGCACACCTCTCCCCCCTTGTCCCGTAGTCGTGGTTTGCTTAGGGATGCGTTAGATGGCGAGCGCCCCTAAAACAACATGTAACAACACTCATTCCGTGAGGAAGGATCAAGCAGTTCTCACACCCCATTCTAGCATATCTCGCACACATTCAATTGGATTACAGTCAGGTTAAGTTTGGGAGCCAAGGCAATGTGTGAATTCATTGTACTGTTCCTCTTACCATTCTGTAGCTGTACAAGTCCGATGACAAGGTTCATTGTCCTGTTGAAAGATGGCACTGTGGTCAGGGAAGACCTCCTGCAGATGTGGATGGATTGTCAGCTAACAGGTCCCTGTAAAGTTACCGTTCAGTGTTTTGTGGGATAATAACTAATATGCCTAGGGTGTGACAGGAAAAATCTCCCCAGACCAGAACACCACCACCGACTCTGTTTAGTTCCAACAGTGCAACCAGGGGTAGGGCCTCATGCTGTTTATGCCAAATGCATGCTCAGAGTGCAGCAGGAAACAGGTCTCATCACTCCAGACGACCCATCTTCTTCCTTCTATCGAGGATACACTGCTGATGTTTCTTGACCCATATGAGAAGTTATGATGTCTGGACACCATCATTGGTCTCCGGCTGTGGAACTCTAGGCGAAGCAAGGTATAGCGAATGGTGCATGATGAAATAGGTTGAACTGCACTACTGTTGTAATGGTGGATGATTGTTGTATGCCATTGCTAAGATACCAGTCATGACAGCCGACATGGATCAACACTTCTAGGATCAACCATGTGTGGCTGATCGATGTGAACTCTTCTGCTGAATATCTGTTCATGGTTAATCCAGTCCTGGTATACCCTTGATACAGTGGCATGGGAGCAACCAACAACTGAGACTGTTTCCAAAAATCAGCACCTGTTTTCCAGACCCCAACTAACTGCCCTGTCAAATTGGTTTCTGTCGCCAATGTTTCTCTATCACTGGCAAATGTTTATTGATAATGAAAAGAGGAGAGGTGTGCCTATTTATAGAGGCAGCATATGGTACTTCATTATTGCTTTACTTCGTTGGTACTTCGAATATGAAAATGAGGGTGTTCCTAATGCAAAGCTAACTCAGTGTATTGCTGCGCTACAAAGAGTCGAATTATTTTAGGCAACTCCAAATAATGAAATGGGGAAAGTTGTATATTCTTAATAAGGTAGTGTAACAAGTGTCAAATTAAAAGCAATTTATACAATTATACAGAAAACTGATTACCAAGTTATTAGCAGCTTATTGAGTAATTTCCTTTGATATAGTTAACGTAAGATTTGATTGTCTCTGATAAGTTACTTGTCCACTGGATACTCTGAATTTAGTGAAACAATAACACTTCTTTTACTATTTAAGGATATCTACACATTGCCAAGTGATGTCAGTTCAAACATGGACAACTGGGATTCACTGGTATTTTTGATAAAAATTCCAATATAACTAATTTGTGCCATCTAAGTGATGTAATTTGCTTGTCAAAGGAGTTCCAATAAACAGAATGAAAAGTTTTGGTAGCATATACTGTGCGCATGCAAGAGAACTTTTCAAACAGCCAATCTATTTTCATTATGGAACTAATTGTGATATTTCACAAATGTTTTCAACAGCTCTGTTCAGATGAAATAATAGTAGTGTTCACCAGTATCAAATAGATATATATATATATTATATATTGTCAGTAATATACTGGCAGCATAAATAATCCATCTAAGGAAAAAAAAAAAAAAGAAAAGATTTGTGAATACTGGGAACCTCTGTTATCCAATAACAGTCCTCTTCGACTATTAAATTGTGCCAGTCATGACTGTTTACCCGACTCTTGGCAAATGGTACAAATTACATTTTTGATTATTACGACGGATGTTCTGTTTATTTGTTAACTCTCTAAACATCAAAATCGCTAACTATGACTATGAAAAATAACCAAAAGAAGTTGTGGACAAATTCTTAGAATGATCAAATACTACAACAATGCATACAAGTCTGTTTCCCAGTCATAACCAAACAGGCAAATTTTCTTTTTATCATGAAGGCCTTACAAAACTTGTCTGCTTCGATGTTGTTCTGCATCTGGATAGCATGCTCAGTTTTTATTAAGCCTGATATTTGGTCATTAAGATTACACCAAAACTAGGGAAAATTTAAAAGCAGAACTGGCACTAAATATAAAATCATCTGTGACCATAGAACATGTTAAAAACCTATTTCCCATTGATGCTGTGTAAAATGTCAAGTCAAAATTTCTGGAATGTTTTGCTCTTAGAAATATGCTGGATATGATCCATCTGTAAATGAACCTCGTTTCAAAAATAGGAACAAGAGGAGGAATGCTAGAAAGAAAAGATGTGTCACAATCTGCAAAAGAAGTGTTATTGTAAATTGTTTCCTCAACCAGCTTGGAAAGTGTTCAAGCGATTCACAGATGTTTTATTTATTTATTTTTGCAATGGAATTTCCATAAATTAGTTATATGTCCCATTTGACTGCCTTTCACAATTGACCTTATTAATATTTTGATGGTTGTGTAGGATTCATGATGTAATGTTGAATTTAAACAATGCAAGAACTGGTTCTATGAATCTTTCACATTTCAAATATCATATGCAAAAGAAATATGAATGTACATTTTTTGTATTTGTTTGTTAGTGGCATTTACAGTACAGGCCTAATTACAATACATAAAGCACCTATTGCTTTAATTATGATTGTTAGTAAAAGGAACATTTTGCAACAACCAAACATCAAACAGAATCAAAACAATTCCGTGAATGAATAAATGCAACCACAATGTGCTGTTCTTTTTCTTTTTTTTCCAATCATAGTTATCTTGATGAATATGTGCAAATCTCAGCTAAATAAGACACAAAGGAAATTAAAAATTAAAATGCGACATCATCAGAATTTTCCTCTCTCTTTGATTATCTGTAGTCATAAAGGTTCCCATACTTCAAATCTAATTTTCTTATCTATGTATGACTTACCTGAATATAAAGCTCAGTCAATTACTGAACATTTCTGTAAAAACACTTCCCAACCCCTGCTGTTTATAATATAACGAGACAATGATTTTTTTTTTTCTTGGTTGTCTTTGACGTTCTCAAAATTACTTTTAAACATCTGATTTTGTAGGTTAAAAAAAACCAAAAAACAAAACATGATCTTACTTGTTAATTACAAATTATGACACAAGAAAAAAAAATATTTACAAGACACTTAAATTATTTGTTATAAAAATATGCGGAGAAAGAATATTTTGCTTAAGGCTTTCGGGAGTTTGGCTCGGCAAACTAAGTTGGATGAAATACAATCCAGCACTATAAACATTTCATTCAATTTATTAAATCAGAACACCGATCATCTTACTTACTGAACTCCCCTATTATAGTTAGGACAAAACAATGATAAAACAAAAGAAAAATGTTAGATTTTTAGGCTGCTTCACACATGAAAATGATTTACTGTCAATGTAAAGTACATGGATTATAAGAAGATATACAGTTAAATAACAACAATAATAATAGTTGATAATTATTCAAAGATTTTTAAATGTTGGCAATTTTCAGCTTGTATGTAACAAAAAGACAATGTGCTTTGAATAAATACAATTTGAACTTGTAACCATAAATTTTAATAGGAACATCTATTTCAGTTAGAAAGACAACAAATTCTTCTGTTGTGTGATTTAATTGCATTCAATGGTACATTGCTCACCCCTGGGTCAAACCTCCCACACTTAATCCCACATTGTGCACCTTCTATTACCTTCGTGTATTGATTAAGATTTTATTGGTAGGTTGCATTCAAGGAATACACCAGGAAAATTTGAGAGACCGAAGGATAGTAACAAAAAGAATAAAAGATTTTATAAAAGAAAAATTCTTCATAAAAAGATTTAATACAAGGTATTACTATCAAGTCAAATATTCTTTAATTGTGAATAACACCACACAAGAACAATCATTTACAGCTTGGGGTAGCACACAAAAATTATTTTGTTTGAAATTAAAATGAAAGAACTACAGGTTTTTTTTTAAATACTTCGGTGTCTTTACATGGAATTATCTTTTATAAGTCTTTCATTACTTGTATATACTACATCGATAGAGATGCATTTCAATAATGCTATAGTGTGCGGGTTCCTACACTCTTATATGAAAGCTGTCACTTGGTCATATTAGAAAAGAATTACATATGGCATGGCAAAAGAAATGATTTGAAGTTTCGTGAGGTGATCAAGTCACAAGAACAATGACGCTTTTCGGATCTTCAGACAACTGGCCATCCAAATACAGCCTAGACCAACAATTCTTAACTTGTTAGAAGAGTCAATGTTATCCAAAGATAGATTTTTCTTTCTCCACTCATCCTGACAAGACATATACGAGACTGACTTGTCAATGTCAAAATTTAACTTCACCACAGTCCAAGCTTCCTGGAAGGTAACTACAGGCAATTATTGTAAACACAGCATAAGGAACTCTGTGGATAATCACAAAGCCATATAGATATCCCATGAGTAAGTTTAAAACCAATGTGAAGAAGATGTACAAGTAATCAAATGCAGTTTTCATTCTACCCTGAGGTAAGTGATGTTAATGCTATGTGCTCATAAAAGAAAAAGTGACAATATGAGAATGAATGAAAAATCTGAAGATCTCAACTATCTGAAGATTTTGGCAACTGATGTATGCCATTGTAGCATGATTTCATCAGAACCGTGTATACTTGAAAAATGTGAAGACACAGAAAAATGAACGTGAGAGAATACAAAATGACAACAGCTTCAAAATAATAATTTAGTAAAGGGTCTCTTTAACCAACTACTCAAATACTGAGCGAGTCTTCTCTAAAACAGTAACAAAATGAATCCGGGGTTCAGAAAAGTTAACAAAAGCTGCATAATATTAACAGAAACTACGGAACAGCCAGGAAATTTTGTACCCTATTTAAAAGGGGATTTTGCAGTACCGGCATTTACTTCGCACAATCTGCCTTTCATTACTTCAATATAAACATACCGACTTGCATACAAGTTATACTTCAATAATTTTGAAGGAGACTAATAAAGAATTGTAATGTGTAGAACAAAGTCTGCCTTCTGTAAGTTGATTCTTCAGTGAGAACTTGCAGCAAAGGGAATTACAAGTAAATTCCTTCTCCCACTATTTCTATGCCCAAGACAATGTTCATTTCTCTCTATAGAAATTTCAAAATTATTTCATCCCTTCATATTTCTTCACATTAAAATCTTTAGCTCCACTAATGCAGTTTGCAAAGTAGGCCCCCAAGGCTCTGTTGATGCCAAGTCTATGAAATAGGTAAGAAATGTAGAAAATATTAAACATCAAAACAATTTTAATGTTTAATAGTTGCAATGTTAAAATGACTTTTGGCACAAAGATAGTTAACAACACCACATTTGGTTAAATACTGGAGTTTTCGATGATAAGTATCAAGCATCAAAGGTTTTTAGTTTTTTTTAATAAAATACAATAATGGATCTTCTCAAGTTAATATATTCCTTGGCACAATGGAGAGCTTCAAGAGATTTGGATGTACAGGAGTCCACGTATACAATTCAGAAGGTAAAAAATTTTGAAATACAACTAATAAAGAGAGAGAGAGAGGGAGGAGCGAAAAAAGAAAAAAAAAACCTATCCCTCAATCCACCTGAAACTTTAACTTACAAGAAATTTTAATTATAAGAGCTTTTTGCAATGCAGCCAGAATTAATGAAACTACAATTACAATTGCAGAATTACTGCAACTAGCAACACTCCAAAATAAATTGCAGTTTTGTTGTTTTCTTTCAATAAGAACTAGCAACCAGCAAAACTTTGTGATCACGTAACCGTGAGTGCGGTTAGAGTGGGTAGCAGAGAAGCAGACCATTTGATCTTTCAAAAATGAATGGTTTAGCAGTTGACCTTAACTGACGTGAGTTACATCGATATGTTTCATATTTGAAAATTGGCCAATGAATTTTATTTATTACTAAAGAAAACTTGCTGGTAATTAAAGCTTAACAATAATGCTGAAGTATCAATCAGGAAAGACAAGTAGTAATAATAATAATGCATCATACTGCTCAATTGTAATGAAGAAAAAATGAGACATAAGTAGAATAAAGCAGGAAATTTTAGGTTTTCGTCTTTTTTCACTAACTCTCCGTGGAGTATTTACAATAATAATTACAACAGTCTGTATCATCTGTAACAACTTAATATTTAAAAATTGCCTAATTAAATTCAAGAACAAAAGTAATCTACAACATTCAGACACTAACAAAATACGATTTAGAATTCAAGCATCATTACATCCAGGGGTGAGCAATATATAAAAAACACAATCAAAATTGAAATTCAACACATAATACAAGTTCTTCAAATAAAATAATTAGTTGTACATTCTTATGGCTAATAACAGATCATTCGAAATTTATAAATCTCAATGCTATAACAGAATTTAATCTTAAAATATAATATTCATCAAAGGTTGTCAAGAAATGTCCAGAAATACCACAAGTATAATGATATAAACACACAATGTACCCAAAAATTTAATGGCAGTTATTAGAATGCAAAGTTAGTTAAAATGTATTAGAACTAACATAATATAATAAGCTTTAACTATGTTATAATGTAAATGCTCAATCAGCAACTTTTTACAGTGATGGTTAAAATGATAAAAGTTTGCAAAACGTTTTGAGCACATTTTAGTTGACAAGCATACTCATATAACAAGTACATACAGTCCTCACGCTGAAAGATGAAACTCCCAGAATGCAAAGCAGATTATAGATTGTCCTTTCCTGGCTGTTCACTAACACCTCTTCACTAATAGAAGAGGTCGCTTCTCTTCTATTTCAATGTTAGCGAATGGCCAGGAAAGGACAATCTATAATCTGCTTTGCATTCTGGGAGTTTCATCTTTCAGCGTGAGGACTGTAGTAAGCTTTTACAGTTAAGTAATTATTAATCTCTTCTAAAATTTTAACTATAAAACTTGCTACTAAAAAGAAAAAAATGTTAAAAATGTGAATAGTTCTTTCTCCGTTCGACAGCAAATAAGAACTCTTTATTTCACAAGTTTTGAAGGAGAACAAACAGAGTTTGTACAAAAACTATATTGAAGAATTGTATTTTAATTATGAAATTAACATTCATCATATTAGAAAGGTTTGCAGAAGTTCTGAATTCTACCTTGAGATAAACCAAAAGTCTGTAATAATGATAAAACAGAAAAAAAAACGACTGAAAGATGAATAAAATTAGGAAATACACAAACAAAACATGAAGATGACCAAACTTAAAAACAAAGGTTCTTGAGCAGCAGTGTAAATGATTTTTGTTCACCTTAATGAAGTAAAGTTACCAAGCTTCTTTCTTAGTATCTACAACTGAGAAAAAGTACTAAGAAAGATTTATCAAATGGTGTTTAATTTTTATGGAAATTAACAAATAAAAAGGAAAAAGCAGAATCGAATGTAGAAAATAGAAAGAGGCTTACATTTTAGATTTCAGGTAAAACAGAGAAAATTGAATAGGTACAATTAGGTTGTATGTAATGAAACAAAAACAACTACAGTAAGTATAATAATAATCAGAATCATGAAACCATCCGTCAATCTGCTATTGTCTGTGTGTTTGCAATCGGTGAGTAAAAGCCTTCTAAGCATAGAATCGAGGAACTCATTGTCCATTTATAACATGTATGTCAATGTCTAATAAAAACTGGATTAAAAAAAAATGAGGAAAGTCAAGCATTACAAACAAATTTGCAACATTAGAGATTTGGAATCGACAGGAAATCTGAGATTCATTTTGTTCTGATCAACTGCTTGAGTTAACGAGAGAAAGGCATTAAAAACCTTCATTGCTAGTCCAAGAAAAAAAGCAGTGTAATGAAAAGTCTTCAATATCTTCAACAAACTGACAAAAAAATTGTGGCTTTTTAAATTCAAGCAACTAATAAAGACTTGTTTATTTCAAAGAAATACAGTAAAGAAATCAAAACGGAATTTCCATTCAAACACATAGGAAGGATCATGGCAGGTAATTAACTAACTGATCTTACGTCACAGAAATCAAAGAAACTGTGGCTATTTGTTAAGATAACATTTTTATTCAAAGCAGTTTTTCCAGCAGGACTGATGTCGAGTGGAAGCACACCAATACTTCTTTTAAGTGGCGATAAAGGAAATGGGTTGTCTAAAAATAACGTTTCCCCACAGTAAATAATCAAAACTAAAAGGAATTCAATGATTAGTTTCTAACGACCAATCAGAAGATACCAATAAAACAGCTGAAGATGATCGAAGAGCTGCTCTTTTGTTAAAAATTAACATAATAGGAAAGACCACATCTTTTTTTCAAATACGATCCAGTAACTATCACTGGGTATCATAAAATTTTAAGATATTAAAACAAAAACGGGACAGAAGAATATCCATTTAGAGAATGAATCATTAATGGGAAGACCACTGATAAAACTGCAATTTCCAAATTGAAACTGTTTCGGCTGTGAAAGTTTACCAACACAGTGACAGAATTCCCCATGAACAAAGAAAATTCTGGAGAAGTCCAGAGCATATGCACACAATATGCTGCAATCCAAGACCGTAAAGAAAACGCAAGTGAGGCAAAATAACTGGGATGTTCGACAACAGCTTATCTTAATAGTCGACTTAGAATGCCAATCTTAGTTGGTGGCAAATCGCATGAAACAAAAAGACCGACAGACATTTGATTAAATGCTAGTTAACTGGTTACCTGACTAAAAGTGGGTTTATTATGTATTCTTGAACATCGATCGCCATGCCTGCAGGCTCCAATTTTAAAGTAGAAGGAGCAGTTAACTCTGAAAGGGGAAAAAAGAAAGAAAGAAAAAGCTTTAATACATATTCTTATTTCATTTATATTTTTTAAATAATTAATATTCATAATAATAATAAAACAAAAACTTTGCTCCTAGCAAAGAAAGAGTAAATTGGACAATATTTTGAGATACTTACACCACCATTTTAAAGTGTAACTTAAGTGTTCCAAATTGTTCAAATTATAAAAAAAAAAATAAAGGATTAGTAAGTTACTGAATTTGCAATTTGGATTTATGGAACTGTAGTTGTTTTGCAAATAAATGGTATTGCTTTAATCACCTTGCTTCTATGCTTTTGAAGCAATTGAAATAACAATAAGTCTTTATTTTAATTGTAATTATCTCTTAGTGTAGTGATAAGCTTATTTAGTTGCTACGTCTTAAACCAAAAAAGGAGTGCAATAGTAAAAAAAATGAGAACATAAATTTATAAAAAAAAAAAAAAAAATTGAAGTTTTCTTAGAAAATAAGGATAGATTAAAGAGGAATTGTTAAATAAATAAATAAACAAACATCATGCAAATGTGTAAGTTGTTATAATGCCTTCAAATCTACAGTTTAAATTTTTATGTAAATATCCTGGTGAATTTTATGATTATGTGCAGGCATATGCATCACCAGCATAAATCACCATTTTTTTCATTGCACACATCTCTTATCAAAAACACTTTTAGTAATGTTTATTAATGCTGCATTAGATTCTCAACTATTAATGTTAGTAAATCCATTATTTATTTGTGCTTAACAGTCACCAAATACTAGCAAAAACAAAAACAAAAATCTCAAAGAAAGGGTAACTACTGAAATGTCAAACCATTCCAAAAATTTATTCTGCAGTTGAAATGATGAAGATTGATAAGATAATAATAAGGTTAATGAGCATTAAAAAAAAAACAATAATAAATAAAAGGACACTGCTAGCTGTTTGAAATACAGCAACTTGCAAGCTTAGAATCAATAGGCCTACAATACAAGAAAGAAAGGGCTAATATTAAACATTTTTAACTGACAACTTCCGGCTTATGTGAATATAAAAATGGTCACAATAACCCAAAATCAACTTAACATTTCTAATAATTTTTCTTCAAAAATAATGTCTCTCTACACAAAAAAGAAAGACGAATTTTATTAAATTTGGGTAAATTATTACATTATTTAATACCTACAACATACAACCCATACAATTTAGTCCGATCATTATTTATCAGGAAGACCCCAAACTTTATATAAAATCTGTGTGTGTGTGTATATAAATAAAAATATATATATATCTACTGCTACTGCTTTTGACAGAGACAAAACACTAATTTTTTTTTATCTTCATCAGCTAAAATCTATACTTAATTAGTATGTTTTGTTTTTTCTAATGTCCAGGCTCGTAGAAGTGAATCTTTAGGCCAATAACAAGGGGCGAGAAATGATAGCATTTATCCGGCGAAGCGTTGCCCAGGGTACGCCATAGGAGACAGCATCGCGTTGTACCCGCAGAAATGGACAGAAACAGAAGGGGAAAGAAACATCCATGCCACTGCCGGGATTCGAACCCAAATATGGCAGACCGCCTGGCCAAGCAGGCACGGCATTCCATACAGTAAGTATGCAACTACAAGTGATTCCTCATTACTTAAGATTTTGTTTCTGAAGTAAAAACTTTCAAGATCCCAGGAGATCCGACGTTTCGTGAATACTATCATTTACCATTGTGCTGTTCAAGCATTTCTGCATTTTCTTCTGAACAGTCATTAGAATCGACTGTATCAAAGGATAAATTTTTCCTTTGACAACTGCAAGTTGCGGCGATTCTTCATTTGCTCCGACTGAAACATTTGGCCAACATTAACAATGAACGGACAGCAAATTTTGACTGATCAACTCCATCCTGCTTTGGAATTTGTATTAATTTTTTTAATTGAATACCTACAGCAGCATTAATGTTGATTTTTGATCTCATTTCAGCAAAGTTAAGACATGGATGATATGATATTATTACAGCTAATTGTCATTCCTTGTGTTATTGGAATGATGCTAAAACTACAGATCCAGAATGCACCTAAATAGGACATCAGGGCAAAATTGATAATAAACATAAAACACCAGGATCTTGAAATTGATCTCTTCCCAAATTTTCCTTAATTTTAATTTCATAACAATCACATACATTAATTACAAGAACCACAAAATCTAAGCAATCTAAGAAAAACTGAATCCTCTAGCTTGTATGTATCTAACACAGGTATCAAGCTCAAAATTTTTTTCACAGTTACCTTTCATAATCCATCCATCCATCCATAGTATTCTGTCCGGAGACAGGTCCAATTCTATGGAATTCGCTTGGAATTCCCAGAAACACCTGGGGAAAGATACTGGGGTGGTTTCCTGTTGCCTGCCCCAGGACGCCATTAAGGAATGACGTCAGACCGAAGAGAAAGCGAAGAAGAGGCGAACAACACAGGAAAGGAATTGAAACAGCCAAGCCACTGCCGGGATTCGAACACAGGTACTGGCGCACTGGCCACAACGGCAGACCGCCGTCTAGACCGCACGGCTACCTTTCATAAAGTTCTCTTTATACTGTAAATACCAAATTTTTATTAGGTCACCCACCAGAGATATTGGGGCTCAAACTTTGAAAAAAAATGAAAAACGAGCATTTTTCAAGAGCTTTAACTAAATTAGGAAGCCAGTAACAGAGCTGAAATATTTTTTCTATTTTATTCCTTCCTGCTAAAAAAAAAACCCGTAACTTTGATTTTTGTTCAAAAGCGAATATCAGTTTTGGTTCTAAATTTAAGCCATTTGCATTAGAGATATAGTAAAAGGTATAGGACATAAAATGTAGCTTAAATTATTCTGAAAATAATGCTTTTTACTACAGTTTTCTATCATTTTTCTTAGCTGAGTTATCAAATTTACCGCAACTGTATGCAAAGGCCAAAAATGCCGGAAACCATAAAACAAAAATGGACGCCACTTTTAAACAAAGTCAAATAAAAAGAAAAGTAATGCCCGTTTTGAAGTACTCAGGCACAGGAGTAACAACAGTTAAAAAAAAAAAATCGTTTTTTTTTTAAATGGTCGAGCAACCAATTTAATGTTTTCTGGACTGTTGGGTATGGATTGACCCTGATGATTCAATTCTTGGCATTGCATTTCATTTTCCACAAAGCATCCTCCATTCCCTATGTAAAATATTTCAATCAATCATGGCCTTTCACTCGATTCCGAGCCTTGGCGACCTGATGGACGAACGATTACGTGCAAGTTCACAAAGATCGGCCAGGGTCATTTCTGTCGTAATTGTAATAGTGTCAAGCCATCTGGTTACTGGTCTTCCTCTTCGTCTAGAGCCTTCTATTTTTCCCAACATAATGCCCTTCTCTAAAGATCTATCACGTCTAATAATATGTCCAAAGTAGGCAAGACGTAATTTGGTGATCCTAGAACCGAGTGAGATGTCCGGTTTGATTTTAGGGGGTGTAAATTAAAGCATTTATAAACAGTATGTTTAAAAGGTGAAATTTACAAATCAAATGTTAAAGATGTTCTTAATTTTTTTAACACAGATTTTGGAAGGTTTTAAGAGAATTTCGTGACAGATAAGTTAAAAAAAAATTATTTTAATATCTGAATTAAAAATGGATCACGTAAACATGAAAATTTTTAAAACTGTTAGCCCTCTTTTTATTTTATAAGCCTTTTAGTTTGAAGCAGTTGAAACTGGCAAGTTCTCACTTGTTCATGTTAATTTTTTTTTTTTTTTTAAATTTTGCTTTGGTAGTTATGTATTTTATTTATCATTTTAAAATTTATATTTTTGCTCACTTAATGGAAATAACAGATTTAATAAAGCTTGATTCAATTTATTAATTTTAGTTTCAATCTTTGGTTTATGTATTTCTTTTATCTATTTGTCGCCTTGTTTGTTCCTCATGGCCTTGCTCACTTAAATTTCTGCTTTATTTTTGCTTTGCATATTATGTTTTATTAAAATTATTTACTTCCTTATATTTATTTTAAACCAGCGTTTCCCGACCCGTAGTGGGTCACGGAAAGGTTACAGATGGATCATGACTTGATCCTAAAAAACCATCAGAAAAGATCAGAAAAATCGAACATCGATCATATATAAGGAAGGGATACGATACAAATATGGTTTTATTCTATATTCTTCTATTCCTATATATGTGGAGGTATTCCGATAAGGAAAGGTGGGTCGCCAGCTGAAAAACGTTGGAACCTCTGTTTTAAATAATAATTTTTGTGTTAGTTTTTAGTCACTCATTTTTTTTTTTTTTAAAAAAAACTAGCGCTACTTCTAATGGGGTGTTAATTAAAATCCTTCAACATAAATATCAGAAAAATCGATATAAAATTTATTCGTTATTTCTCATTGTGAAATAAATATAAAGCCTTAAAAAAATTAGGAGAAATTTACATGGACTCCCTCCATTTCCTCTGAGATCTCTTCATCTGCACCAATAGTAAGGCTTTTCCACGCGTAAAAATACATGCTGCACTAGTGTCGTAAATAAAATCTAACCACTTTACTTATCTGATTTTCATTATGTGGTAAGCTACGATTATGAAATTAACAGAAAAGAAATCCAAACTTTCTAAAAAAAAAATAAGGTTAAAAGGAAGTTAAGCCAATGCTGGATAAACATTCGAGACCGATGCTTTACTATAAGCATTAAGTAGATGTAGTGTTTCCTCCCGTAAAGGAAAATGTGTTGTGAACAACAAAAATACAGCTTCCCCGTTGACAAGGCAACCTGCTAGCATGCAATTACATTATGCTGCTGTAACAGATGGCATACAAAAGGACAGGTGCAGTCACCAAACAACTGCAAATGTTATTGTAAGCAACGTATGTTGTTCCTTCTACGGTGAAAGTCAATACTCAATTTTTAATGCCACAGGATCAGAATAATTTTATTCAATGGAAGTTAAGGATGAAATCCCAAACTATTATGATGTACTATATTTCCTTTCTTCTTATAGCAAAAGCTAGAACAATTTCAAATCTTGTAGAACCAATACTACTAATAATAATCTCTATGAGTAATCTCACTAATTGGTAATACATTTTCCCAATTTAATGCAGACTTTTATAGTTTATAATCTCAATATTTATGACAGAAAACCAAAACATCTATATAAATATTTACCGTAGATTTGAAAGCACTAAAACAGGAGAAAGTACACTTCTTCCAAAATTAGTATTTTAAAAAGCCGAAATATCCTCCACCTTTCAAACTGAGTCCTCATAAATTACAACCAGAAGGTATCAAATAATTTACAATACCTTTTTACGATTTAATACAATACTACTGCTCAAATCTTTAATTTGGTAAAAATCATCTGAAAATATTAATAATATTTTCAATGGAAAAAAATCCTTCCTATTCAACTTGAAATTAACATCTACCATTATTATTATTTTTTAACTAATAGTAAGTAATGCTTCAATAGTCAAGTTTAGAATACAAAATAGTAATGCATGAGGGTACAAAATCTTAATCTTTTTTTTATCTAGCAGAATTCCAGAACAGCACTATTTTGAGTCATTAAATCTTTTCAGCTGGAGTAGCCCATTGGTCAACAGATCATATTCAATTAAACTAACATACAGATGTCCATAATTTAAAGTTCACATTACAAAAGGCTGTAACGGAGAATCAATCAGCAGAACGGTTTCATACCTCACATGAGTACATCCATGGCGATGGAACTTTATTTGGTGGAAAAAAAAAATTTAATTTCCTTCTGAAGGTGATCACTACGGTTATATATGGCACTGCAATACTGTAGTGGATAATGCAAATAGCAAATGCACATGGCATTACATGTGATTAAAAAAACTGCTTATCAAAGCAGACAGGTGAGGAATGCATCAATTCATTGCATAATGACAATGTTACCAAAGGATCGTGTATTTCTTGCGATGCTGTTTTAACAAGATAACAACTATGCCTAAACAGCATTGCAAAAGTTTAGGTTTTCATGCAATTTAGTGTCACACCTCACATTGCCAACCCAGTCAAGCAGTCGCTTCAGGCTACTTTTATCGACAACAGAATCATCAGCCAACCCATTCAAGCAGTCGCTTCAGGCTACTTTTATCGACAACAGAATCATCAGCCATTTTTTCTCTGCAACATGGCCAGCAAGTTCGTCGGATATCAACCCCTGCGACTTTTGGCTGTGGGGCATCTCAAAGACCTTGTCTATTGTGAACACCTAGCATGCTTCGGGGACCTGAAGACCAGCATTACATGCCATATTCTTAACACTACGAGTGACACACTATGTGCTGTGATTGAGCATGCAATGTTGTGATTTCAGTATGTTTCCGATACTGGGGAAACCATATTGAACATGTCCTTGTGTAACACACAACGAATCATGTAAGTATCCACTACAGTATTGCAGCACCATGGATTGCTTAAGTGGCCACCCTAGGAAGTATTTTTTTTTTTCGCGCAAAACAAAATTCCATCTCCATGGACGTCCTCACTTGAAATATAAATTCGCTGAATTGTTTACCAGATACAGCCTTTTGAAATATGAACTTGTATTTCATGATTGGGAAACTTATGATTTTTTAAATTTTTTCTTTGATTTTGCAACTTCACTTCACAAATAGGAAGGACATACATTAAAAAAGTCAACAATAGTTACTCCAACTTAGAGGGATAACGATCTTGAAACAATACTGTTTTGCAATCCTACTAACGAAAACTGTTTCAGATTTCATACACGTACACATCTAGCTTCTTTTTTTTTTTAAGCAGTTAAAATTTGCTTAATTTATTACATAAAATAAAATCCTGCTACATTTGTGTATCAAATAAAAGCATTTCTTGTGCATATCATAGTAATCTTTCAAGGTTTGCCTGAAAACAATGTCTTAAAATTTTCCTTAAAATTGTCAAATAAATATAATTTATGTCCCTCAATTAATCATAAAATATCTAATAAAACTCTGAAAAACAGTAATTTTATTTAGCTTGTTAGCTTTACTCTATCTTCATAAAAAATATATAATTAATTAAATATTCATTATTTATAAATTATAATACAGCGTAAAACTTTTACATAGTAAATAAAAATTTAGGCTGAAAACAAAAATAAAAATACTTTGTCCTTCTTACCAAATCCTTTTTATTTTTTTTTATGGTATTTGCATGCAAGAAAGAATAGTTCAATAACAAAATGAATTGTGCTGAATTTTATAAAATCTGAAAACAAAGAACTTCCTAAATAATGCGAAATTAATTTATAAATTTGATCGAAAAACAAAAATTGTATCTCTTGTTTTAAATGAATAATAATTCCTTATTTTCTTTAATAAGTTTGAAATGCCTACTCCATATTTAGTCTATTTCTTTTTACATTTTATAAGGTTAGTTTTAATTGTTGCACATTGCATATTTAATTTTACTTATTAAAAAAAAAAAAAAAATGCTGAATTTAAATCATAAATTCATAAGTATTTTTTAATTACACATTAACATTTATTACTACGAAGAGAAATGAAATATAAGCATTCTGAAATGCAGACATAATTCCTGTGATCTGAAAATGCATTGATTATAACTGAAAAGATTAAAATCTTATTAGTTAAAATTTTATAACAAAACAAATATTAATTTTGATCTTCAGAAACAATCTTTTAATATTAACTTTTATTAATCTCACTGCATGTGAAGAAAATTAATAAATTTCATACCCAATGCAATACCTAAAATAAGAATTGTTTAAAAATTATTACACTGCATTTAAAATAATTACATTTAATAACTTGAAAAAGAGATGGTATTAAAACATTGTAAATGTTTTCCAGTATAATTGTTATCAAAAATTGATTTCAATTATTTCATTATCGTAATGAAATACAAAAAGCATAATTAAATGGGAAGGATCTGAATATACAGTCGGCTTCCCCTACAATGAACTTTCCAACAAAACCCTAAAATGCAAAACTAAAATTACCAAAAAAAAAAAAAAAAAAAACAAACCTCCATTTTAATCAATAGAAACTACACTTTTAATTAAGCCATGTAATCATGGTTAAACTAGAATCTGAAATTCAAATATATGAATTGCAAATGTTATATCAAATATATGGAAATAATTATAAGTGGGATAGCTGAAATTTAATATGGTAATTTACTTTAGGATTTTTGCTACAGACAACTTGTAATTTACATACCTCAGTTATTGGAAAATTAACTAAAAAGAGATGTAATGAAGAAAAGGTGAATGATTAAATTAACGAAAAGGAAATTCCTGGAAATCTAAGAGAAAATAAGAAAAGTTAGTCCAGTAGGGTTGAAGCAATTCTGGAATGAGAAGAAAACAATTATTAAGGAAAGTAATAATTAAAATGTGAGATAATTATCTCGAGAGATTCAAAATTTCTGGTAGTCAACTGGGATTTACAGGGCAAAGGAATAAAAAAAATGAGGAAAGTCTTAAGAAATCGGGGACACAACTTTAAAGAGAAAACTTCTCTTATGAGAACCAAGTGAAAAATCCTCTGGATTAGAAAACTAACAAGCCACTTAAATCTATAACTAACACATCTCTAAATCCGAACTACATAGCGTCATCATTTTCTCTAGGAATCCTTCTGACACAAAAACTATATTTCTAGCTGGTTTTTCTTAAATATAAAGTAAATCTCATTTTTTTTTTTTTATCTATCCTCAAATACTGTACAGTATATTTCCATATCTTTGTTTTCGCTTTCTTCTAAAGAGATGATGATAATAAAAAGGCATAATACAAACCGAGCCGTTTTAAACATCATGAGCTGTTTCTGCCATATGTCGAGCCTTGTTAATATTCAGTGATCGAAGAGACGTAGGAAAACAGGCAAATGGTAAACAAAATGACCTCGCAAATTAAGAATAACATTAAAAAAAATCAGTATAAAAGATACAGAATTAAGATCACTAAAAGCTACTTATGTCACACTGAAGGAATTTCATTAGGTAACAAATTAGTCAAAATTACCATAAATTGGTTTGTTTATGTACAATTTCCTGTGTAAAGAACCAATCTGATCACAGTTACTTTCTTATTTGATGCATTTTAAGTGGATGTGCGGCTCTACTAGCTATTTGTATGTTTGATAAATTTTCTGGCAGCAACTCTGTGTCGACGGAGAGAAATTATTGTCCAGTGACTTTTAATCCACATACATCCCTTTTTTATCAAATTCTATTCTCACACCTTATTTATATATATATATATATAAAGAAAAAAAAAAAGGATAAAATTTATGAAGCTATAGTATAAAATAAAATATCACAAACCCAAATCTACGACGCTACTGTAACTGATGACTAACAAGACTGGTTTATTCTTAAATTGTTGAAACCGAAGATTACGGTACCAGGCTGTTTTGGACAATGGTCGAGTTTTGACAAGATGTCCGCCTTGGCATTATTTTTAAGATACGAATTTTAGTTTTCGATTAACTAGTGAAAAGTAGAATGAGATTTGCAGGTAAGCTTATTTAAATGGTTTTGCACGATCTTTTACTAGAAAAACTAACCCTCATCTGGCTAACTGCGATCTTGAGATAACAGTATGCACCATCATGTATCCTTACAAAAACTATGATTGGCTTGTACCGTATTCTCCGGTTTAGCCAAAAAAAGGATCTATGAAGCTATAGTATAAAATAAAATAAACCCAAATCTACGACGCTACAATAACTGATGACTAACAAGCCTGATTTATTATTAATTTAATTTTACAGCAAAATAAATGCTGCTTGTTATCTTATAATTATTGTTTATACATTTAGATACAATCGCTGCTAATAATAAAAATAATGTTAAAATTAATTTATATTCTAATATTAAATTTAGCCCCTCATCAAAGAAAAAAAAATCATGTTTTGTACCCCCAAATTAAGAACCCCGTTCTAATAAATCACCACTAACTACCACAAAGCTTTAGTGTTCCCTTACAAATATCCGCGATGTTCAAACGTGGAATTTGAAATGTGTACGAAACCTAACTGATTTTCAGTAATCTTTAAAATAGTCAAAACTGTGCATCCCCAGGCAATTAGACGCTTCTCGTCCATAAATTTATAATCAAAAGTATACAAATACAATTATTAGATATCAGTTATATCTGGTAATTTTAAATTCTGATTTTTATAAAATTAAAAAAATGTTTACCTTTCGTAAACCAAAAATTCGCAGCAAATACGAGTTCACAACTGAGATAATAACAGAAAAACACAGGTGTTCATTTGAATACAAGGAAATATTAGGAAGCGATTTCGTAATTTATTACCTTTAAATAAAAATTGACTGGTTCTTTTTTTGAATATTGGAGTTCTCTTATTCTACAAAAACCTTACACAGATTAACTAATATTTAATTTCTTGATATATTCTATGGAAAAATGGGATGATAATTATATTTCTGTGGTAACTTCAAATCAATACATGTCATTTGTTTCTGGTTTTTTTTCATAATTGTAAAGCAACTACACGAGCTCATTGTTTGAATGCATTTTTAAATTTCCATTTGTTTTTCGTGAATTACGACGCAATCCACAACCATAATGATGTAAGTATTTCAAAAATGTACTTAGAAATAAAAAGCAATCGATTTCTTTTCTAAATATACCAATTTTTCCTCGCAAAAACTTACTTATCTTTCTCAGTTCCAAAAATGGACGCCAAGTATTCCGCCATCTTGAAATGTGTGTGCTTGGATTGGACCTTGGAAGCCAACGGAAATGGAGGAAGTGGGGTTTCATCACGTGACCGGAAGTGGTGTTGTTGTCGTCCATGGCGTATTTGTGACAGCGGCGATTATATTTTAAAGATGGATTTAAGTCGAATGAAAAACGACCAAAAATTAAGTCTGTGTCGATGGTATTATAGAGGTAATTAATATGAGTGCAAAAGATGGATATATGAAGTATTACAATGTATCAAAACTTAACATAAATATGTTTAAAAATATCAGTAAGCTTCCAATAGCTTTCATTTATGAAATACATTACAGTATTTGAAATATTGAACAACAAAATCACTTTTAATGAGAAACATTTTTAAAAAGGACTTCATTTCGTGGGAAGCACTATTTAAAAATTACAACTCAATTCTTTAAGTTTACTATTTCACAATAGCAATTCCTTTAGTATAGAAAAAAGAAAAACAAATAAAACAAAAAGCACCTTAACAATAAAGACCACAAAAATAGGAAAATAGCTATAATTTTGAAGAGATTATTAGGATCTAGATCAGAATTTAGAGTAATCTCTCGCTCATGGTTTTCATTCCCTGCTTCTCTAACATTCCTCTTATATTTCAAATTTTTGCTTTTATAAATGGCTGCTATCAAACAATTTTGAGGTGTGAGTGAATCAAGTAAGATTTTTTCGAAGGTAATGGACTCATAAGAAAACTCCGATTTCAGTACAGAAGTTTCATTTGATTTCCTCATAAAAGCTTACATTGATTCAAGAAAATTAGTTATCATATCTTATCCACATACGAAAAATTTCATTAGCTGTCTATGGCTATATCTACTGTTGAGATATTTTAGAAAGGTTTTCGTTTTTGAGAAAGACCTCGTCCAATTAACAAGTACAAGGATGCGCTGTTTAACGTTCGAGTTTCGTTCCGTTTAAGCGTTATTTCTACGTTAAGTGAATTGGACGTTGTACTTATAATATAAACAGTAACAGTATAAATAAGCCTATATACTAACACTGTATTGCCTAATTAGCCACATTACTGTATTCCAACTAATTAATGCAGTATGAATCTGGGGGTAGTGGAACTTTCCCTCTAGTAAACTGGGAGTTTGGGGCATTATCAACCCCAAAAACCAAAGTATTAAATCACGTTGAATTTAGAAATATGGAACATAATCTGTACTTAACACGAATAGAGCTGTAGTTTTCAAACATCAATGTGCAAAGTGAATTTGGAGGCTGTTGCTGTAAATGTAAAGTGAGTTTAGATGAGGTTGAAATTATACTATAAACTTTTATGTTAAAACTTTATTATAAGAGAAAATCTTATTGTGCAGATGAGGTTGTATGAAAAAGTGAATTTCACATCATATACCAATGTAAACAGACTCCACTTCGTTGACAAGCTTTAGGCAGGAATTTTGTTTTGTTTTGAGGCACGATATGAAATTCCCTTTTTCCTAACATCATCATTTCCACGTTAAGCTTATTTTCTCTTATATTTAATCATACTTCTGTGACTTTGTTTGTAATTTAATTGCCACTTGTGCCCGAAAGCTGAGGGCCATTTTCTTAAATCTTGTTAAGGAACAGCTATTTTTCTTTTGTTGTTTGTTTTTGTAGGAACTCACAACTGGGAGTGGGTGTGGGTTCCACTTCTATTCATGCCTTCATTGCTTGTCATCAAAGTGGCAAGTCTGGCTGAAGATTCGTAAAAACAATGAAACGGCCGTCTCAGATTCCACTTCGTTGACAACCTTTAAGCATGAATTTTTTGTTTTCATTGGTGCATGATGGCAAATTCCCTTTTTTCTTAAGCTTTATTATAATTCACACTAATGCTTATGCACTTAGTAAATTACTGTACTGTACAGTGTTATAGTAAATTATTTTTTTCTTACATTTATAATTAATATTTTTTTTTTAGTTTTAAACTTTTACATAAAACTTTTTTTAGGAAGCAACTAATGATTATGCAATTATACTACTGTATGCACTATTCTTTTTTTCAATTTTTTTAAACTTTTATTTATTTTTCGACTTTATGGGACCTCTGATGTATATGCGAATGGACGTTAAGCTGCACATACCTGTTTATAAATAAGCCAGTGATAATAACTAATGTCTATCACCCAGATATAACGAAAATTTAATAAAGACTTGATGTGTTATATTCATTACAATTAAAATCAAAAATAATCTTCAGTTTGTGTGTGTTCAGTTTATATGTGTCTAGGAGAAACATTATTTGTGTTGACAGATACTTGTATTTATGTCAATTTAAAATGAAATTTGTTTTTCATGAAAGATCACAAAAATAGAATAAAGTGCATTAAACTTTTAAAATGATACACATTCAAATTCTGAGAAAAATATTTCCAAGGGTAAGATTTCCCAGAACAGTAAATTTTCAGTACTACAAAATCTTATACTACACATACGCAAAAAATGTATTTATTTAGGCAGAAATGTGATTCTGAGACTTTTTTTTTTCATGTAGTATTTTTCACTTCAAGGAAAGGTAAATTGGTATATAGTATTATTACGAACATCTTCTAATTTCTCTACAACTTCTAAACAAAAGAGAGAACTTGGAAGATTTACCATTAAATATCTTCAACAATAATATAACATGTTCTATTTCTGCTACAGTTAAATTTAAAAGATATGCTTTGCAATCCAACAATTTTTGATTTTTGACAAGATCTGAAACTGAACATGTTATAATACTGGGGTATGTCTCTATTCTAAACTTTTCCTTCCATTCCTCATCAATGTCCATATCTTAAATTTGTCTTGCGGATCTCTTTAAATATGAATCCTGTTTAATTACTGAAAGCTCAGTAATGTTTTTTCAAATCCTTTTGTACGTTCAACTCCCCATTCACATCCAGAGCTTTTTGTTGCAAATTAGACTTCTATTTATTATAGTTTGATTTGTCTTTATGGTTGTCTGCAAATTCTCTTTTCAAGTAATATCTCTTTAAAAATCTGATGATCAAAGTCTGCTTCATCTACTACAATCATCTGTGATCCAAAATAAAAACAAAAACTCTGAAGTTCTCAATATTCTTTGCTTCTTTCACTTCCTGCCTGCCATTGTTTCAAGTTGTACTTGTGGATAAATAAAGTACAAAAATAGTTGATGTGAAAGTTTGAGGTTACATTTTGTAATGAAAGTTGTTTTGTAACTATTTTTTATTGGATTTACTTATGTTTTCTTTATAAAAATACAGTGGAGCACTGTTTATACGTTTTTCAAGGGACTGAGGAAAAAAAAAAAAACGTATAAACGGAATTCATAGAAGTTACGAACAATTTCATAATAACCAACAATAAAAAAGTCAGAGGTAAATTAAAATGTATATGAAAATAAAATACAAGAGGTAGTATATGTAATACAGAACTTTTTATTCCGGATTTAATGTACAACTAACACTACTATTCATATTCATTCAGCTTTTACAAAATATTTTGTTATTTTAGGTTGTAGGGCTTTTTTGGAATGCACAGAAAAAAAGTTCATTGTGCACAGTTAAAAGTGCCATCTTAACTTTATCATTTTAATCACTGGTAATGACGTATTCTTGCATGGTGTTAAAACCCGCCAAAGCTTGTTGAAAACTTGGCAGAGGTTTTTCAGTGCAATTTTCTAATACTTCATGCCTTTTCTAAGACTGGACAATTGGCAGGTGGGAATCTAAGGTTGAAATGCGCATTTTCTCTCTTCTTGAGTTCTTGAAAAAAATGTATAAATGAAATTTGCGATTTCGGGAAAACGTATAAATGAAATTATGTAACGTTAATATGCATTGATTTTGCCGGGACCATTGAAAAAAACATATTAACGAGAAACGTATAAACGGTGCTCCACTGTAATAACAAATTGATATTTTGCCATATTGTATTTTTACTTTAATTTTTAATAAACTTTGTTAGGCTTTTTAATTTGTATTAATTATTTCAAAATTACACAATTGTTTCCTATGAATGTTGCTGATTGTTTTTGTTTTGTTTTTCTCTCTTTTAGGAGGTTTTTTCTTGCTTCCATTCCTTTGGGTGGTAAATGCTGTTTGGTTTTTCAATGAGGCATTCAGGAAACCATCTTTTGAGGAACAACAACAAATAAGATTATGTAAGTCTACAAATTAATTTTCTAAACTTAAAAGAATTTAAAAATATATTTTTTTTAATTCAAGTTCACCAGATTTTGAAACTTAAAATTATTATAAATGTTATATTTTAAAGATTGTAAGAAAGAAAAGTTTATCAATAACTTTCTAGAAGAGTGGTTTAGTATTCATTCAACTTCAAATACCACATTAAAGTGTTTCGGTCTTACTGTAGACTGCAGTTTGGGATAGTAAATTTATCAGGGACCGCAACTAAACACAGCTAAACTTCTTTTTTTTTTTGTTTTTAAATGATAACCAGATTTTGAAAATAAAAATACTGGACACTTTAATGTAGCAGACAAAATAACCAATACTTTATTATTTGTATTACTTGGAAGAAATAAAAGCCACTCTTACTGTTTTTACAAGTCTCCAAATAGGTAAAATTGGGTGGCTATCATTATTTTCAAATGTTTACTTGTAAATACAGTAGAACCTCATTATAACGGACTAATAGGGGCTGAAGGTTGTCCGTTTTAATGAAAGTCCGGTTTATAACAAATGGTTCTTATAGGGGTGAAATGCAGCAGGGTGTACATCAATGAAAGTACAATAGTTAGCTATAAAAAGTGTTTATTATATATCAAATAAAAAAACAGTCTTCAACATAGTAGGTTGAATTGAAAAAGATTTGTACGTGTACACTGCATTAATCTTTAGAACAAGAAGGTCCTAGGTCATGTTGATTGCTTACATTCATTGGTTTGAAAAAATAATTTATTTTCTGCTGGGTTTGTTCGATGATGTTTAATCACTTGCTTGGAAATGTAAAACTCGTCAGATAAAAATTAGCATCCTTTATTACTATTACATTTTTTTTTTTAAACTGTCCGTTATAAGCGACGTCCGCTATAATAGGGTCCATTATAATGAGGCTCTACTGTATGTAACAATTTCCGAGATCAATTCTAATGGCCTTTCATATATTGATTACAACATTAAAGTGATAATACAATTTCATTTGCTCTTCTAATTTCACAGATTCTTTTTTAAATATGATTATTTGCAATTATATAATGGCATAAAAGAGAATGTTTCTTTAGGTTGAATTGTAGTGGACACTCAAGCGTTATTATCAACCTTATAGTAGGTATACGAATAAGACGATCTTGTGCATAGTAGCTAATCAATCTAAAGTCTAAATGTGAGCATAATATCCATTGTTGGAAATGTGTTCATAACTTCATAGTGCAGAAATGCTTAACAATTGATTCAATATTGCACTGGAGAATCGGTCAATGCAGATGGCTAAAGTGAAAATATGTTTATCTCTTCACAGTTTCTCAGGTTGTCAAAGTGAAACCGTGAAAATAAAACTGAAGAAATGTGGATAAATAGTTATTTTGAAATTGCATTAAAATACAGGACAGTTATGCATCCCCTATTAAATTTATTGGGACAATTGGACACCCTCCTTTAAGTAAAAATGAATTTGCAAAAAAATCGTAATTCTTGTTATTTTCTGAAATATTCAATTCAATATAGAGGTTTGTTTTACTTCTTATGAGTGCGTTTTATCATTTCTTCCAAATTTTACAACATTTACCGGGCTGAATTAAGAAACAGAAAACCGATTTGTAATAGAAGTAAATGACTGAATTCAAACACATTCAGTAATTACAATAATGAAGAAGGTGATAATCATTATGATCCCAGAAAAATGAAAAAAAATAAAATATAAAAACAAAAATAAATTTTCTTTGCGGGGGGTATACCTTTTGAGGCAGAAATTGAGATGCCGAAGGTGTTTGTATTCCACATTTATTGTCGTTTTTATTTTCTGTTTAGTTTTTGAGGGGTCATTGTGATTACCACCTTCAGATTACTCTTTCCCTCGTACACCGTTTTGTGTTTTGCACTGGCTGACGAGACACAAGGAGCTCGAAACAGCGGTGTCAGGGTCTCGGCTTAACCCAAAAGGCATTTAATTTTAAATAAATGAATATTTTTAAGATCTGTATATGTTAAATTTATCTCCTTTTTCTTATTTTGTAGATGTCATACGGTCATCGATAGGTGCAGTTTTATGGACTACAATTTTCATAACCTGGGTCACTGTTTTCCAGCTGTACAGAGCAGAATGGGGAGAGTTAGCAGACCAATTGTCCTTTATCATTCCAACTGGCATTCCTTAAATTTCTAGTTTATCAACAACTTACAATGACTTCCTAATCAAGAAAAAAAAAAATAATAAAAACATTCGCTGGAATCTTAAGATTTTTATAGCAATAATGATAATTTATTTCCAGTTTTTATTACAATTTTCCCTAAAAATTAAAATAAATATTTATATTTTAAAGCAATAATGATTGTTTACTATTCACACAAACAATTATCAACTTGAGATTATAAATAAGTGACAGGTGAAAATTAATCCAAAAGTTTAAACAAAAACAGTTTATTTCTGAATTGCAGTGTAAATTATTTAAATAAAAGTTCATGATTTTTTTTATCTATTGAAATATATGTTTTTTTTTAATGGCCTTTTTCTCATTTCATCCTTACCCTAAATGCAAATAACTTCTGAAAAAATGGCACTCTACATTCATCTACAGTCCCTACGCTGAATAAAGATCCTCCCAGAATGCAAAGCATATTATAGATTGTCCTTTCCTGGGCGACCGCTAACATTGAAACAGAAGAGAAGCGACCTCTTCTCTTTCATTTTTAGCGGTCGTCCAGGAAAGCTCAATCTATAAGCTACGTTGCATTCTGGGAGGATCTTTATTCAGCATAGGGACTGTAAAACAGTAGTGTATTTTATACTTATAGAGAAATCTTGCTACATATTAATTTAGTACCTGGAAGACCGAACTTTGATCGGTAAACTAAAACAAAGTAAGACACTACAATTGCCTGGTTATTTTACCCAGTTTCAGAGATTGGACAGCTCAGCAATGAATACACGCGACGTTGAAAGGAAAAAGTTTAACATTTTTTTTATTGTATTACATGTAAAAACGCACAGAACACAAATTTATTAAGAATAAAATGAACATAAACACCCTTGCTATCCTTAAGGACCCCTGCAGTCAGCATCGTGGACCCCAGGTTGGAAACTGACACTGTAGACAATAATCTGGTGCCCGGAAAAATCATTTACCCCTTAAATAAGTTTTCCCGAAGTCGAAACCTACCTAAATTGCTTTCTCGCACCCGAAAACCATATTTCATCAAAATCCTTAGGCAGTTTTCAAGATATAATTTACAAGAATTGCTCGCTTAATAGTATTGACTGATTAATTAAGGAAATTGTGTTTTAGGATAAGAGGGTCAAGCTTTTATAAATTTATTTTAGAACCTTCTCTTGTCCACTGATCTGATTTTATACTACTTGGAGCTTTCAATAGCTGAAACTGTTCATTCTAGTTGCTTTCCAAGTTCTTTTGTGCATTCATAAAAATGCAGAATGAAATTCATTAAAAATGAAGTGTTACAACGTATATTATATGGATTCCGACTAATAATAAAATTTAGCTTCAAACAAAAAAGTAAGAAAATAAATTATTTTATTTTGTTTTTGCCTAAGTTGATTAACATAGTCAAAGACCACAAATTTAAACAGGAGAAAGGGCACTATTTTATAAAAATATAAAAATTTAACTTTTATCTTAATCACAGATGCTCAACTTACTTTCCTTAAAGAAAATGGTGACATTTGTGGTTTTTAACAGAAAATTCACCATTTAGCCATACATTTTTAAGGATACAATTCTAGATGAAACCTATCAAATACAACATTTAGTTTAGATGTGATTAGCACTAAATCATAATATTTTTACAAATGTGGAATTCATAATTGTTAGTCAAACTGTTTGCTAGCATTTGAAGTTGAAATGTTCAATGTGAAGATTTTCTCTTTGAATACTCGCCATGCATATTGAATTGCAAAAAATGAGCACTAGAAATTTATTGTGGTAATAAATATTAAATATTAAGGCCGCCACACAAATACGTTTATAATAAGTTTATACATTAAACATCAAAAACATTTTCAAAACAAACTGTTTCATTTTTAAGTGGGAATTCTCACTTAAAATGAAACGCAGGTAGTTTTGAAAATGTTTGGGATTTTTTAATGTATGAACTTATTATAAATGTACGAGTGTGGTGGCCTTGATTTTTTGCTATGAACATTTTACACTTGTTAAACTATTTAATATACGGTACTAAATATTATCTATAGTAAAATCCAATATTGCCATCATAATTGTGTTAAATTTCTTCATAATGTCAAGAACTACTGCAAGTTTTACATTTTTTTTATATACTAGCAACCCGGGAAAAGTGATTCTCCCAACGTGCGACTGCTTTCTCACAACTACCCGATAAAAGTGGATTTCCCAACCCACAACTGCTTTTAGAACCAGCGAGTGCGTCTATGACATATTTGTTTATTTTATAGGGATTAGAATGTAGTCCTCGTGGCCTAATGGATAAGACGTCTAACTTCGGATCAGAAGGTTGCAGGTTCGATTCCCGTAGCGAACTTGTAGAAATTATTTCTATTTTCACAAATCAGAACAATTGCACCGGACAGACAGAGAAATAAAAGATTTTATATAATAAATGATTATAAATTACCAATTTAAGTAACAGTAATTTCTGCTGATTAACATTATTTTTTTATTTATTTATATACATTTTAATAAAGCCACAGCATGGTTTTCAGTCGCTATGAATAAAAACAATAGTAAAATATATCAAGAAAATCATCTGTTCGATATACAGTAGAGCCCCGATTATCCGCAGAATTGGGTGGCAAGGGCTTCGCGGATAACGAAAATTGCGGATAACCTGAAAAAAAGACTAAAAATGAGGTGTAAACACGAAAAAAAAATATTTAACCATTAAAAACTATGTTTTATCGTACAAAAAACATAATATGTAAAGCTTTTATAATATGTACAGTAAAGCAGAAACCTTTGTTCTACATTTGCATCCACTAATTCCAAGAAGCCCTATAGGATCACAATGCAGAATAAACCTGTCAGTAATTTTCCACCTTCGCACTGTAGGGCCTATTGTATTTTCCCTGTTGTTGGCTTTTATTAAAATTGGTTTTTTTTGAGGTTCAATATTTAAAAAATTTTTCGCGGCACTCGCGGATAATCGGGGCTCTACTGTACTGTAATTTATAAACCTAGGAGTAACTTAGAAATTCAATTATTGTAGAATGGAAATTAAACAAGATTCCTACTAATGGTTTAAACTAAATCAATTCATTAGTCGTCATTAGTCCTTTTTTACCAGTTATATCCGAGTAAATTGGGAATTTTTCTCTACTTTCTCACACTAGCATTGCAAGTTTCAAATATCTTGAATTAATCCACCTGACAAGAGATTATACATTTCAGCAGAAAAATCGCACAGTTGCATTTTTTTATTTTTCTCACGATTCGCAATTTTTTTTAGTCAAAATAATGTCAATTTAAAGATCGTTTCAATACCTATCCAATGATAGCACTGCTGTATTTTCCCTTCAAAACCAAGACAATAACAATAGAACCCTCCTCAAATTGATAAAATCGATGAAAAATCGAATGAGGGACGTAATTAAGGCTAGAGGAGGGAATACATGTTATTAACAAAGATTGTTTTATAAATGTTTGTATTGAATTTTGTTTTAATCACCATTTCCCAGGCTGTACGAAAACTAGGTTTTCTGGTAGGCTAGGAGATTCCTCCAAAAAGTACTCTGCTGACACACTTAAGTGCTATCATTGGATAGGTGATGAAATGATCTTTAAATTGACAGTATTTTGATTCAAACAAAAATTGCAAATCGCGAGGAAAATAAAACAAAAAAGTAAAAAAAAATGCAACTGTGTGATTTTTCCGCTCTCAACTGTAATTTGAAATGTCTACTCTTATGTTACTGAAAAACATCTGAAACTTATAAATATAGTTTCTCATATTTTCTTCTTAGCTCTTCTCTCTTCATATTTATAGTGATTAAAAGAATAATTCATCTCTCGATTTGCATATATTTTTATTTAATACAGCAAATTTTCGGAAAAGAATTTTTATGCTTTTCTTTCTTCAAGCCATTATTACTTTGAAGATTAAACAATAAGTAAAAATATTAGAAACAGAAAAAGAAAACTACACAAGAAAATTAATTTAAGTTTGTTAATAAGAATTTCAAGAAAAAATAATTTAAGTATAATAAGTGTTGAAATTGATAATAGGGTAATAAATTAAATATTGCTTTAATAAATAAACATCTAAATTCTTATAAAACAGTAGAATTTAAAAACCTTGATTATTGAATGTGTTAAAAAAATAACATCCCTTTTTTTAATATTCAAATCGTAAATCTCATATTTAGATATTGTTTGTTAACAATAAGAATTAAATTTAATGAGGTGAAACTGTAAGTTTGTTTGTTGAGGTAGCAAATTGTAAACTGTAATATTCATCTGTTATTATAATTAATATCATGTCTCTCATTTTGTTGAGAAATTAATTGTTTAATCTTCAATGTAAGGCTTGAAGAAGGAAAAGTGTTAAAATTCTTTTCCAAAAATTTGCTTTATTAAATATATGCAGTTTGAGAGATAAATTATTCTTTTTATAAGATCTGAAACTTGTTACGCTTACAGGGTAAGCAGTGCAAAGGAAATATCCCTCTGTATCTGAGAGTGAATAAGTAAAGGAATTAAACTGAGAAGGGAAGTGTGTGACCTCGAACGCTGAGAACCACACGAAAATGTCCTTAGAATATAAATCGCTCATGCCAAAAAACAGTGGTATGAGTCATTCTCATGCAAAACTGCACGCCTTACCACAAGACACATTTGAATGATCACCTATTGAAGGTCCAAGAGAGGAACTTTGGTAACACGAAGAAACAAAATATCGATATAATAGGACCAAAAACACATATTTCAATGTACACTGTTTACACTCTAACCCACAATCGAACACTCCAAAAGACGGCCTCTACTGCAGGTATACTATCCACACAACTAGATTAAGTACTTGATAGTGCAGGTACAACATGCCACCGTTAGATGGCGCTAGCAGACAACAGCTGAGGTTTTGCATGGGAATGACTCATACCACTGTTTTTGGTAGAGCGATTTATATTCTATGCACATTTTCGTGCGGTTCTCAGTGTTCGAGGTCACGCACTTCCCTTGTGAGAAGGAATTGAAAAATTAATTTTAATAAGTTCGAACGATTAATAATAGCTTTAAGTTTTTATAGATTTATTCATTCAGATCCAAAATTGGTAAAAATCCCTCACCCAGTGTATAAAACTTACTGATTTTGAAATGATAGAAGCAGTCGATGCAGTTATGCTTTCTTAAAAAGTTGATGCCCTGTTTTCCTTCTTATTGTAAACTTACCTTAATCATTATTTGAAAAGACAAAAACTTCAAAACAATCATCAAAAATCTTTAGAAAAAATCGTATATATGGAAAATAGTTTTATTTAATTTATATATTCTCAATTACACCTTTCTAGCAATAGTTTAATAATTTTTCACAATAGTTTCTGAGACACGATTTATGTTGAGTGGCAGAGAAAATATTATCAAGAACAATTCAATTGTGAACAAAAAAGACCAATTAATAAAACAAATATAAAATTAAAGCAGCAGTAAATGTAGGTGATTAAAAAAATATGACTCGTTTCAATCCATTCTGAAGATTGATTTTTTTTTCCTCCCCATCCCACACTTGATAATTTTAGACACAAGTGAATATAGTTTTGTGCTAAAGCATAAATTTAAAGACGACCCATAATAATAATAAAAATTTAAAAATAATAATAATAAAAAAATAAAAGTATATTAACATAAGGAAAATAAGAAAAAAAAAAGAACACTTGAATATTGAGGGAAAAAAACCCCAGTAGATATACGGATTAAACCGACAACTTCCAGCACATGAGTCCAAGACCTTATCCATCAAGCTATAGCTAACAACTGAAATCAAATGGTTGCACATTTCTAATATTTAAGGTAATAGTGGAAATCCAATGAAAAATAATGCCAAAGATCTCGAACGTGAGGGGCATTGGCCCCTGAAAATACCCCATTCCTACAGTGTTTGTGGCTCTGAACACGATGGTGAAGTCCGTTTGCTGATCTGTCCTTCTGTTCGGGAGTTATTGGGGGAGGGCAGACACAATAGCTCCCAAATGGGTCGCTAAAAAACAAACAAAAAGCCTTGTTATTTTCAATTTAAAAGCAATGTTATTCGGAGAGGTCTATCCAAGTAAAGGGTGTCATGGGGAATTGTCATGAAAATTTGAAAAGAAGAATCTAAAAGGGAAAAAAAAACCTCAATTCGAAAGACATATTTGTATCAATGTTTCTCGAGTTGGGGTAATGTTTTCTGGGAATGCACTGACCAGCAGAATAATTTAAAAAAAAGAAAAATATTATTGGTAATTTTTGGGATTCGAATTGTTGAAATTGTTTAGTCTGCAAGCTTCCAAGACTGCTTTAATAAGGTAATCAGAAATCAGAATTTGAAAAAAATGACAGCTCTCGGCATTGCCTCGTTTGAGAGAATATCTTACTAATTTATTAGGTTCACTAATAAATTATATCACTTTGTTCTAAAGTGATTGCAATGAATATTTCTGGTAAATATAAAATTCCAATGGATATTCTTCTTGGAATTCTTCAGTTTTGAGGAATATTTTATCTTTTGCAAAACTAGTTCTTGTTTTTCGAATCATTCGGATTTTAGTTTTCATCCCTAAAAAAGATAAAGCACAAAACTTATAGTTTTTTGGCAGATATTGTTTTCAGGGTTCAAATGATAGATCAAGTGCAGACATAAGTGAGATTTGTGTGTGTGTACAGAGGCTGTTCTGTTGCAGAAAGCATATCTCAAAAACAGTTCTCTCCCGTCCTCTCTGGAATTCAATCACAATAAGGTGAACAATGAAAAACAATTAATAGGTTTTCCAGAAAAATACGCTGATCAACAAAAACCCAAGCAATCAAACTCTGGAAGTGGCTTATCTCAACTGAACCTAAGGAAATGTTGAAAATGATCTTCAATCCATGGAATCCCCAGAAATTAAACATTGAATTTTAACCATCTATCCATTTCTTTAGCTACAAATCATTTTCTAATTAATTCTAATCAATTATTTCCTCAAGGATATCATTAACAGAAGATAAACAAATTAATACAACAAGAACTGATGATAAGGCACAACAAATTCTCCCAATCTGGAAAAATAAATTCTTACACAATATCAGTTAATTCCTAAATAACTTTTGAACTCGATTACGTTGACTATCTTGTTACTCCAGATTATGAAATATTTCAATTTTATCTATTGTTCCGAAGAAGATTTTTTCATATGCAGAGCAATAGGGGAGTAATATCCACAAATATTCAACAACTGTTTCCCATCTTTTTATCTTTGATTCTTTTGAGTTAAGGCTATGCTATGAACACTATCTCCATATTAGAATCTTAAAATCCAATTCTGAAAAATAAGTGTACATAATACATTCCAGATACTTAATTATTTTTACACATGGAAGATAGGATGTTATAAGGTTGATCTAGCATCCCTTTATATGCAACAGAGAAGAAAGAGTTAGAATAAAGTTAAAATACACAAGTCCAAAAGAGTAGATCTATTATGATCATAATAATTCAAAAACTATACTTGTAGTTGGTTCCTACATATACAAGGAAGGCTCCTATTGACGTTTGTATACACGTGATCAACGCAAATACTACAGTTCAGTTCATGAAAGAAGAGCTTTTGATAATGTAATTTCCTTATAGATTGATGTTTCCAGGACGTAACAGTGCCATCTATTGCTAAGATTCATAACTGAACTCTTATAAACATTACGAAAACATTCTGGTTTTTGTATTTTCTACAGTTACGAATACATAATAATTAAAATTGAGATAATTAAAAACTTTTCACACTATTCCCCTTGCTTGGCTTTGAAAAGTTTGTCCTTTCTTGGTCACGCTTATGTGATCACAAAACGACGCCAACTTGGACTGATTGCTCGGAGGTCAAGTTGATGACGTCATGACTGGCGACTTTTGTTCCAGGTAAAATCAATCACTACATAATGACCATATATGGCAAACCCTTCTTTTTTGAAAACTACTATAGAGCAAAAAAAAAAAAAAAAACTGTTCCAATGTTATCATTACAGCACAATAATTGCAATAATTCATAACTTTTGTATCTTTGAAACCTAAAACTAACAGTAAATAAATGCTATCAAACTTCATCTTCCTGTTGATTTTCATAGTAACCTGTAGAAACCAAAAATTGATAATACACAACTATATCTCCACAGTTATGTGATTAAATATTTATAAATGAATCAAATTCACTATTACATCATCTCGAAAGAATTTAATTGGATCTTTTACCATATAGGTATTCGAAAGATGGCATGCTAATTCTATTTATTTTTTTTACTTTAGTCAGTCATTTACGTCTGTGGTTAATGAAGTTGCACAATTCTTTTATTCTGCTAAGGGTAAACAAACTCTCAGAATATGCAGATTTAGACAAGTTTACAGTTGGTGGGCTAGGTTAATTTAAAAATCGATCTAAAATAATTCTGTAGTAAACTGTATTCGCTATTCTTAATATTACTATTTAAAATTGTTAAATCTGGCAAATACAATTTATTTAAAAGGAAAACGGGCAACAGAGAGACTAACCATAATAGAGCATTTTTCGATTTTTTTTGAGCATTCAATTTTTTTTTAAAAAAAAAAGTAACGGCATTAAAGTATGATGTGCTGTGCCGGCGTGGTCGTGCGGTCTCAGGCGTCGGTCTGCCGTGCGGCCTGTGTGTCGGTACCCGGGTTCAAATCCCGGTCGAGAGCATGGATGTTTCATCTTTCTTCTTCTGTGTTTCGTCCGTTTCTCCCCTGGGACTTACTATCTCAGGATTATTTCTGGACGGGATGTGAATCTCGTCCCCCTTCTGGAATTTCCTAGCCTCACCCCGACGTTGTCAGGTAGGGCTAGCCCGTGGTCCATAGTTGGCCAAAGTCAATGAAAGGAAGGAAAGTATGATGTAGCATTAATAAAAAAACACATCTATCTGTTTTTCAGACATATTTTTTTTTTAAAATGATAAATACTTGGTCAGGTTAAATTACCTAATAATTAAGGCCCTTCAGATAATACTGAGTCTTAGCAATAAATCAACCTTGAAACAAATTTTGACACTGAAAAGTTTGTCAAGGCTTTATTGCTGTTTATCTTCCAGTATTATTTGATTAAAGGTCATTTTACATCTTGAAGGGATCCAATCGTGAATGTTTGGAATGCACACCTTGACAATCATCTACTTTTCCTTGAAAGTAGTTCAAGCTTGCGTACGACATTCTTACTGAATCTTCCTGTAAATATGTCAATAAATGTGCTTCTTTCAGTCCAACTGTAAAAATGGCTACATCAACTGAAGAGGATTTATCGTCTGATGCCGACTACAAGATACTGAAGTAAACCTTACAATTCTACTGTGCTTACCAAACATGACAGTTGTCTCACACACTATACAGCATCTATATTTGCAGTTATTATGGAAATATAAGTGCACACACCCTTTTTAAATAATACTATTTTTAAGATAGTATTTTTTGCTTAATGACTGGCATTGTATGTCGGTAGTGTTGCTTTCTGAAGTTCCCTTATCAATAAGGCAAATTTACTCAAAAAAATCATAACTCTGACAAAACTTTTGACGCTTTTAAAGACAATGATAGGCAAAAGTACAATTCAGAAATTACAAGAACTTACATTTTCAAAATCAATTGCTTTCTTTCTATTTAGAATAAACCTTGGAAGAGTCTTTTGTTTCTTTTATGTCTCTGAAAAGTGTTTCCTATGGCGTGAACATTTTTTGCTTTGCTATTTTATCACTAGAGTTAAAAATAAAACAAACAACAAAAACTAATCGCACTCAAATTACCACTTTTTCCTCTGACATTAAATACTTCCTCTTTGCTTAAATAATTTAAAACTACTCTACAATGGAAATGATTTTTAAGCTTTTTTAAATTATTCTCTAAAATTTCTATTTTCATTTCTTAATTAAACTGATTGGCGTCTGAACCATTTATTTTGAATGCTGAGGATAATGTCTTAATCTCTTGGTTTCAACTGAAAAAAATATTTAAAATGATTATTTAACTTGATCAAATTCAGATTTTTGGATAAATTTAAGCTTTGCAATATAAAAAAAAAATTATGCTGACAAATAAAAAAAATGAAAATAAACTTATATCGAGAAATTTTGACTGAAATGTAGAAATTTAAACCTACATTCAATGCAGTTTTAATTAAAATGCAGTCAATGCAGTTTTAATTAAAATCAAAACCTGCCTTAAAAAATCAATTATAAAAAATTAAAAGGAACACTGTCATTATAGTAACTTATGAGTTATTGACTGTCGACAACATACTTTTGCCATATTCAACCTTCTCTTTTTAACACTTCTGCTTTAGGTAAGCAAGATTTAATGCATTGGTGTACAAATTACTCAAACACGATACTAAATATAAATTGAATGCTTTGACATTCAAATTAAAGTGTTATGAAAAACATAAACCTTATTCCAGATTTAAAATAACCCACACTATAATGTATAGCAGTTGTTCAATAATGTGATTATTAAGATAAAGTTTCAAAACTTAAAATCTTTGTAAAAAATATTGTCCAAAAAAATTAAAGGAACAAAATATAATTTATCAATAAAATAACTTCAATAATCAAGAATTATCTTTTACTGAAGAGCAAAGATTCCTATCTTGTTGTCTTCTTCCCCACGTGATTCTTCAGCCGCCGTCCGATCAATGTACATTTCTTTGTGTGATTTAAATTTTGCTACCTCTGAATATGATGCCATATTCAATATGATACACTAACCTATCTAGTCAGTCTGATATACTTTTTCCTTCTCAATACCTATCTTCCTGTTTCTGGCAATTATTTAATATTTGTTTCTCAACCACTAGCAGATCTTTGGTCATGTGGCGTTAATCGTCACGATATACACTGTCTTCTGTTGTGTATGCACAATACTGCCATGCTTTAAAGCCTACATTTCCAATTTTATATCTGTTCCATCTTTAACCTCTCAATTAACTTGTTTCTTTGATAAAACTTGCAAAAACATAATTAACGTTTTAAAACTATTTTCTTAAAAATCCACAATTCTCCTTCATGATTTCATTTTGAGATCACAATTGTTAAAAAAAAAAAAAAAAAGATATATGTATTCTTTCACCATCAACCTTAATATTTTATTAATTCATTTATCATAAGTTAATAAAATTGAAAAGCAAAAAATTAAAATATTAGAAATAAATTATTTCACAAAACAATAAATTAATAAAATAAATTTCTATAACAATTCTAAGAATCTTATTTACAATATTTACATCTGGAGTTGATGTTTTAGATTTTTCACAGCCTTCTCAGGAATTTTTGAGAACATTAAATATTGGCAATAAAAAAAAAAAAGATATAGAATCCAACTACAGAAACTATCGTTACTTGATGAAATACGTAACAAATCAATAACTGAATAAAAAAGTTTCAACTTACAACTTATTTTTTTATCTCATGTCACAATTGTCATTTCTTTTTATTTTTCAAAACATACACTTTCATTCTCAAACACTTTCTCGGTGGTTAAAAATATAGATTTGCGATGGCACAAAAATATTGAAAGAATTATTTTCAGCCACTTACAATTAGATATCCTGAGGTAATACTACATTTTTTTTCTTCAAAAAAACATCATTATGGCCTTTCTTGACAGTAAAACGTATTTACTTAGTTCATTCAGAAATGCAAAATGCATTTTGACTGGAAATCTTAAAGCAATGGTGTATCTAAAAAAATATACATATCAATTCAACGAAAACAGATTTTTTTTTCCTTTAAATGGAACTAACAATTTGCTATAGCTTTTAGATTAAGGCTAGCTGATCTTATTTCAGTGCAATGTATTTTTAATTCATTTTACGTTTTGAAACTGTTAAGAGCAATACTTAGTAAATCGGCACAAAAGCTGTCTTTTCAGGACAGATGACTGCTGTTATTGGTTCAACTTACGGAATCGGGAAATGCTGATTCCAATTAAATTAAAATCCAATGTTCGTCTCAATGACTCTAAGAAGCCTCACATTCAACTGTCAACAAAGGAAATTTCAATTCGTACAGATTGGGCCATTTTTGTATGCATTTCATCCTTGCAAAAACCCATGGTTTGAAATACACAACAATTATCCTAGATAACCATTAAAACATGCTTTTCAATATTTAGAAGTAAACCTTTTTTTTCTCCATCAAAGTATTTCGTAAGTAAACACATGATCATGGAGAAGTTGTGTATTTTTAAAAGTTGTTTTCATAAACATTAGTAGAATACTTCTTAGCAATTTGTAATTCAGTTTGTTACCAGTTTATTCATACTACCACTCAGTGACACCCGATAATGAATTTCCTTATAAACAGTGTTGTAATATGAATAAAGTGATATTACACTGATAATGTACAAATTGCTAAGTACTAACTTTTCTCGAGACAATGTTTAAAATTAGCAAAGTTGATAACATAAAATAGTTCATATGAGAATCATGTTAATGCGTAACAAAGATTTACTTTTAAATAATGAAAAGGTTTGTTTTTTATATACAAAATGGGGCAAATGTTCCTTTCCAACTTCAAATGACTGTCTTTCTATCATTTTTTTTTAAATATTTCATAGATTGAATGTAAGTTTTCAATCAATTTCATATTGAATAAATGCTTTCCACAGCACATGCCAATACTGTGGCAATTTATTTTAGAAACAATTTATCAGTTCAACAGATACTGTCAGAATATTGTTCAAGTTTCCTATACAAGATCACAAGGTCCCTTTTGAGAAAAAAGCAAGATATACTAGAAGTGTAATGGGAGAGAAGTATAAGCAATGACCAGGAACTATTTTTATTATTATTTCATTTGTGGTTATCTGAAATAGCTGGCTTAAAAGTCAACAAACAGACAATGCTCCGAGACGGGAAATCAAGCCAAAAGTTTGATGAAAGTAATGGACAGCATACTACAAATGATAAGAATTTATGAATGTACTGGAGGCAGCCATTCAATGATATAATAAAGCTCCATCAAATATAGCATTTCACAACATTTACACTTTTATTTTTGTATTATTTATTTCCTTAAAAGTTACAAACAAATAAAATGGAAGTGAATTTTGTCCCATCTTGTAGTTACCTCACATTCTTATATATATTCTTTTCTTTGTAAATTTAGGTAAGATTTAATGTAACAAGAAACACTGCACTGAAATAAGCTGCAGCAAGTTATTCGTTTTTAATTTAAAAAAGAAAAAAAAATCGAAGTAATTAACAACTGTATGTAGTTAAACTTAAAAAAAAGAAAATTCATATTACTACAGTTTAATTACATCTGTTATTCTCTGAACTAAAATAAAAAGTTAAAAACATTTTAAATATTTACAAAATAAAAATTATAGTATTTAAAAAAAAATTGTGATGCGGGGGTTAATATAAATTCAATACTTTTTGGTTTATTGGTATTTTTCTTTCTTTTTTTTCTATTGTTTCTATTGAGTTTGTTTGCAAATAAAATCATCTATGTAAAGAACCTACTTGTGTTGGTTAACGTGTAACAGTTTTTCTCAAATAAATAAATAATAAATAAATAAATGGAATGTTCTGTTTCAAAGTTTACATAAATTACTTCAATAAAAACTAACCTTACGGTTATTTACATTTACTTCACAAACTGAAGATTTAATAACAAAAATTAAAACAAAAAGTTTATCCTTTTATGCTGGTTTTTCAGTTTATTGTATACTACTACCAATGAAGATCAACAGCAGAAATCAAGTCATTTCTATTGACTATTTGTAATTTTCGGTAAGTAGTATTTTTTTATATATATATTAAAAATCTTAACCTCAGTGATGGATTTTATTTCACTGATACTGGAAGTTCATATTTTCAAATTAATATACCACAGAAGTTCCTTTAGGCAATTTGGTAATGTTTCTTCTCCCATTTTTTGTTGATTAATGTAAACACTTCACGTTTAACCAGGCGGAGAAGAAGCTGTAAAAAAATACAAAATTATGTTTATTGACAGTGTTCATTTAAATATATGATTTGTTTAGAAGATCACATTTTTTTTTAATTATTAAAATTAAGGAATACTGCAAATTACCTTCTCTCTTTAATACACACAACAAACATTATATTCCTAAATGTATACACTGAAGCTTGGTTATAACGCGGTTGTTTATATCGCGAATTCGAATATAACGCGATTTGGTCTTGGACCCCTTCTATTTTGGAAAAGGTGTATGATTGTAAAATTGCAAAATTTACTGTTTTTTCGCCTAAAATCAAATCAAAGGTGTAAATTAATATGCTTGTTTCCTTATTATTTACAGTAATTGAGACTCTATACCCACCCTAATGCGTCAAATATAATATATTTTTTAAAAAATACCAGAATCGCAGACTTTTTCGTTTAACCAAAATGAATATCGAGATCTATTTTTCTGCCAATGACAACCAGTAAAGAGGCCCATGTAATCTAATAGGCGTATGAATACCTAGTTTCGATCCATGTGACTCGTCGTTTGTGCAAGATGCCAAGATGGCGGCGCCAATCGATTTTGGCTAATATAACCCATCAAAGTGTTGAAAAGATAATTATTTATGTATATATAAATATAAAATTCTCTCACTCTGAATGATGTAGCTAAAACTCTGAATGATGTAGGTAATCGCGAAATGACCATTTTAAATGGATTTGGAATCGCGTGGACGATAACAGGGTGCGATATATAGGGTTCGGTTATATCGCGATCTTCGAAGTCTTGGATCTGAAAGATCGCGTTATAACCGAGCTTCAGTGTATTGTAAATATTTACTTTTGCAAAAAAAAATATGCATAATTCGAGAAATAAATACATGTTTCTCAGAAATCTACATATAAATTTGTTTTTTAGCCATAGTAAATCTTTATTATTTGCATTTTGAGAAATATTTAGCTATAATATTTTCAAAACCATAGTAACATTAAGAAAACATCCCATCATAGACATTTAAAAAATAATAAAAAATATTAGCATAAAATAGCATTATTATTATTATTATATCAAAAAAAGTTTCAAACCATGGGTTTCCCTAGCTAAGACAATATGGTGGGTCAAGGACCAAAACCAAGGATCCAAGTGTGTGTGTGTATATATGTGTATATATATATATATATATAAAAAAGGGTTTGGAAGAATAGTTAGGGATATGTGCTTGTGTCCATAAATTTCCGAAGTATGCGTGTTGTGTTGAGTACCACAGCCTTCTGGAGTTGTGCATAAGTGTTTTTATGAAGTCCTAGTGTGCTGAGGCTGTGGTGCAATGTGTGAGGCACCAGACCAGTAGCGGACAGGATGATGGTTACAACACATACTCGGTCCTGCCTCCACTGCTTCTGGAGCTCGTGTGCTAGGTCTGTGTATTTACTTATCTTGTCAGCATGAGTTTTTTGCATGTTCTTGCTGATAGGCACTGCAATATCAATGAGATAGGTCTTTTTGTTGACCTTATCAACAAGTGTGATGTCAGGTCTGTTGTGATGTATTATTATTATTATTATATTTTTTTTTTTAAATGCGCGATATTTTTCAAATGTTAATTAATACGGTTTTTGATAAGCATTCACTAACACATATTAAGATTGAATTTATAATATTTTCAATTTAAGCAAAGTTAAGTTTATTGTGGAACTGTTCCAGCAGTCAATTATTTATTCTTAGTTTAATTAACATTCTAAATTTGTTTAAAATAATATGAAAGGCTACTGGAAATTGTAACTTACCAACAATGCTGCTACATCAGCCAACATGAGCATAATGAAGACATTCTGCCATCCAGAAATTGAAATAACACCAGCTAATAATGGCCCTACAGCAGCACCTTAAAGGATAAAAATAAAATAATTAAATGCATCTTAAAGACAACAGTTTCTATTTTTTTTTTTAATCACAATGACTTTATCCTTTAGTTAGTTACTTATTCTGTGTTTAATGGTGCAAGGGCAGCACTGGGCAACATATCCTTTGCTTTTCATTTTTAACAGTAAAGTGCATTACCAAATATAAAATCTAAGGCTGCATTTTTTTTTATATAACTTAATTGCTTGAAGGATGCAAAATATATAAACATTGTGGTCTAATTTCAGACATACGGCAATAACCAAAGAAAAAAAATTAATAAACTTTTGAAAGAGATGGGAAAAGTATTAGTTGAGTTGTATGAACACCTAGTAAGATTGTCATCAGATACTATCACTTCCCCTGATCTCCTAAGTTCAGGAGCCCACTCTACTTGTGCTAATCCAGTGTTTATTTGCAATACTTGCTGCATGAGAAGGACTGTAGAGATGGAAACTGGAATCCATACACTTGACACTTGAGCTTGGAACAGAATACGGAGGGTTGATGCGTCGTTATGTAGTCAAAGTAAATACACCCACCTCAACGTAAATCCTCCCCTCCACCAGCGATAATTTTCGATATGCTCTCCTGATATCCTGACAATCGCACGGCAACGAAGTTTCTGTTGTAGAAGAGATCTCTGCAGAAATGTCATGTCAATTTCCTCCCTTCCTGTTTGCAAACTTTCCACAGATACGTCAGCGTTGTGGCTTTACGGGATCCCAGTCCTCTTTTGAGCAATCCAAACCCACAGAAAACAACGGGGCTTACGTTAGTTGATTTAACGGGGATGTGAGTGAAAGGGATGGCACATATACCTGTTTACGCTTCCATCTGAGCATAATACAGGAGGGTACTGCAGGCGGTATGACTGGACGCCTTGTCTTGATGGATCCAGACCTTATGTGCATCATCGCCATACAATTTCGGTATTTGACATTGATAAATGTCATCCAACACATGCTCTTTGTAATAGGTTGTATTTACCTTGGCATTTGATGCTATTCTGGAGATGTCCAATTTTCCATTATACGAGTAGCCTGCAACAACCATGAAGCCTTTGGAGAAACACTCTTTGCATTCGCAGACCCACTGACATCGACCTTTAGCAACTGCTCGAATTTTATTGCAATCAGAGAGATAAACCCATGCATCATCAAGGGTTACGACATACCTCCACTTGTCACCTGCCAGGAACGTTTTGTACAGTCATCGACAGTCGCAACTCCTCTCAGCCTTATGTAATTGAAGGATTGAATTTTAAATTACTCCCACCAAGATGAACCACCGAGGTTTCTCTTAAGTCTGTGATGTGACCTCTCTCAAACTTGCTCAAATGCTGGTACTGCCAACTAGTCCATCATAGTGGCGTCTTCACAGACTACTTAACATAATGAAACAAAAAAAACCAGTCAGATTTGTCCATCTGTATGTCATTCCTTATATTCGCCCTAGAGTGCGCCTTTCTCATGCATTTTGGAAAGGTCATTTATTGGTGATGAAATTTTAATCACTGGCATATATGCGAAAAGGCATTTCTAGAAACGGGTTAGATATACATCAAATTCTATGTTACGAATTTTTTTCCCAACTTGTATACTATAGAAGATATCAAAGAGAATAGATGGATGTACTGCAAGATCTAATAAATCCAAACAGGAGAACATAGAAAAAAAGAAATTGGCAAAGCATTAATAATGTAAGAAAGAAATAGGAAATCTAAAAAGTTACTTCTTTTCTATTACTAATAGAGATGGGCAAAGGCGTTCTTTTTACTGAACTAGTTCTTTTGAGATAGTTCTTTTTATTGAACTAGTTCAAATGAACTAAGTCGTTCTTTTTACCTTAACAACCAAAAAAAAAAAAAGATTCTCAAATTCTTCATATAAAACAAAATAAACCAATTCCAATAGCCAATAGTGGAGTGGTAAAAGAACGAACTAGTTCATTTGAACTAGGCCATTCGTGAACTATAGTTCTTTTCATGAACTAGTTCATTTGACTAGGTCATTCATTGAACTAGTTCTTTTATACAAACTAGTTCAATGAACTAGTTCGTTCACGAACTACCCATCCCTAATTACTAAACAACTGTAAAAGAAAACAAAATTGCTAACAATTTTTTTTTTTTTTTTTAAAAATCAAACAAATCATAAGGCAGTAAAAAAAACAAACTTCTATTTACCCATTGATCCAGTTCCATCAATGATAGATGCTACAGTTGCCAAAGCTTTTGAATTGCCTTTTAGACTACGATGTGTTCCCAGTTCTGCTGAGACAGCTGTAGTGATCAATGCATATGGTCCATTCACAAGTAAACCACACACCATAAGCAAAGCTATCAAAATATGAATAAAAATAAAATATAAAAACAATTCAATTTAATTCTACAAGGCTTTAGATTCAATGAATGTATTTACATTTTATAAACTATTCAATTTAAAGATAACTAACCTATATTTGTTCCTAAATTTGTACTACCAAATTGTTGGTATACTGACAACTGAAAATAGGAAAAGAAATGTTTAAATATTCTTTTGAATTATATTTAAAATTAATAATGGTTTTTAATAGGGTAACAGAACAATTTTACTAATATTAATAGATATTAATATTTTTAATTGGTTTTGCTTATTCAACTAAGAAGCATAAACTATCTTCAAATAACTAATAAATACCATAGGAATAGCAGCTAATAACATGCCCAAACATGTAGTAGCACTGGCACCACTATGGTCACTTATAATGCCAGCAATAATACCTCCAATTATGCCTCCGACATCAAAAATTGTGGAGAGATTTGCTGCCTCTGTAGCAGTAAATGAAGCTTAAGAAAATAGAAACAAAAAAATATAATTATAAGGATTTTGCAAAGAGGAAAGTTAATTCAATGAAGAATTTTTAACGTGTCTTGAAATGCAGTAGTTTAAATAAGCCACCACACAATTATATATAGAAAACAATACTATTTATAAATAAAATTTTACAACCGGTTTTCAGGAGCTCAAGTTACTCCTCTTCATCAGGCAGGTAAGAACAAAGTTAACTGCCTGATGAAGAGGAGTAACATGAACTCCTGGAAACTAGTTGTGTTTTTTTTAATATATATATAAATACAGTAAACTCCCGATTATCCACGGAATTGGGTGGCGCAGCGACCGCAGATAAGCGAATTCAGCGGATAATCCGAAAATAGGACGAAAAAGGACGAAAATCAACAAAAAATGCTTTTAACATGTTTTATTTACATTAAAATGGCAATTTATACAGTTACAGTACATACATTATAATCAATTATTTTATTTTAAATTATTTATTTATTTTTAAATTTTAATATTACGGGAAGGCTCTCCTGTAATTTAGTGTAACCTGCTGGCCTAAGCTCCGCCCACAAGGTCGTTCTTTAAGTTCTATAATTGTCTTCACTTACTTTGTTAGCCTCTTTTATTGTTTACCTCACCGGTCGGCAACCCGCGGCCCGCGAGGCGTCTTGGTTTACTCAGTACTAGTATTTTTTTTTTTGGTTGTTAAAATAAGATTAGGTCCCGCACCCTTCTAGCGCCGACACTGTCACTATACTATGGCCCAAGTGCAGCCCACAGTAATCCCCACACAAAATATTTGGCCCTCTTACAACAAAAGGTTGCCGACCACTGGTTTACCTTATTCTAGATTAATATTTTTTTTTTAATTCCGTAATTTATTGTACAGAAAAAAAAATGGAAACAGGAGAGGTCCACTGATAATTGGGAGTTTACTGTAGAATTGTTTTTTTTTATATATATATATATATGCGGTGGCTTATTTAAACTACTAAAGTTAATTCCTTTTCTCTTTCCTTCTATTCAAATTTATTATGCAGATAAATTAAGTCTATGGAGAAAATATACTTTGATCCTTGTTTTAAACGTATCCATTTATCAAAACCCATCTCCAACCTGATTTTGCTAAAACAACTTTCTCACAATTAGACCCCTGCAGATAAAACAACGAATATCTAATTTTGTTCCCATTTTTTTGAGGGGGAAAAAATTAATTACATTTTTCCAAGAAAAAGCTTTTATTTTGTTTTAAACAGCAGATTCAAAATTTGATTATCTTCTTCCTCATTGTACTTGATAAACTATATGAAAGACGACTTTAAAAAGATTAAACAATAGTTATTTTAAATAACATTATTTTTTTTTTTTATGATACTCCTGTAAATACAGTTAATAAATTATGGGACATGTAAAGAAATAATACTAGTAAAACATTTTTTAATCATTAAAATAAATGATTTGTCTTTAGAACTGAGTGACACCAATCATGTTTCTAATGGTTTTATTTTAATATTTATGAAGTTGCCATTTCTTCATAGTTTTCTCCTCTTATTTTTTTCCCCAAAAATTTACATTAAAATAAGCTAGCAAAAAACTAGGCTTTGAGTAGACTCACACACTTTATGCACTTAATTGAATACTAAGTACTGAAGTGAATAATTTAAACTTTGATTTTTTTTCGTAATACACTGAAGCTCGGTTATAATGCGGTTGTTTATATCGCGAATTCGGATATAACGCGATTTGGTCTTGGACCCCTTCTATTTTGGAAAAGGTGTATAATTGTAAAATTGCAAAATTTACCGTTTTTTCGCCTAAAATCAAATCATAGGTGTAAATTAATATGCTTGTTTCCTTATTATTTACAGTAATTGAGACTCTATACCCACCCTAATGTCACGAAAATGCGTCAAATACAATATATTTTTTAAAAAATACCAGAATCGCGGACTTTTTCGTTTAACCAAAATGAATATCGAGATCTCTCTTTTTGCCAATGACAACCAGTAAAGAGGCCCATGTAATCTAATAGGCATATGAATACCTAGTTTCGATCCACGTGACTTGTCGTTTGTACAAGATGCCAAGATGGCGGCGCCAAATCGATTTTGGCTAATATAACCCATCCAAGTGTTGAAAAGGTAATGATTTATGTATTTATAAATATAAAATTCTCTCACATAGCTCTGAATGATGTAGGTAATCGTGAAATGACCATTATTAATCGATTTGGAATCTTGTGGGCAATAATAGGGTGCGATGTACGACATTTGACATTGTGAAGTAATAAAAGTTCGGTTATATCGCGATCTTCGAAATCTTGGATTCGAAAGATCGCGTTATAACCGAGCTTCTGTGTATTTACTCTCACAATACAAATTAACTTTGTAAATTAAACACACATTAAATTTTAAATCCACAAAACTTTAAATTCAGTTCGTCCAGTGAGTGTAGGACAAAGCATTTAAAAGTGACTAATGCTACAACACTGTGGATTTATTAGAAATTAAAATTTTTTGTTTCGGTTTCAGAACTAATGGCGCTTTTGTTATGGTTTTTCTTATAGCTTAAGTTTTTAGAAAACAAATAATTCTTATAAAATTTACAATTTTAAGTATTGAAAATATGATTCTGCACTTCTACAAGCATATCTACATGGACATGCAAAATTTCATATTTCTAGCTACTGTAGATTTTGTATAAAACGGTTCACAAAATATGATCTAGTTGGGAATGGAGACTCACTTCGCTCCTCTAAACAAAACAACAGAACTTACAAATTTTTGCATTACACAATTTTAAAAAAAAAATTTATTGAAATCTTCATTTAGAGCTAGTGTATTCTAGATTTGTTAATTGAAAAACAATACAATATTACTTACTTGATAAATTTATATATCTTGGCAGCCAATATAAAAATGTATAACTAACTAATTTAGCAAAGAAGAGACATAATGAAAACTCTAATACACCCTATATTGGAAAGAAAGAAAAATATGCATTAATTTAATTAATGAAACAAATTTTATTTTCATCGAAACTTATTCATAATGATGATATAGTTATTCATATCCTTCATAAATTTTTGCAAAACCTGTAAACAAATCAAATCTATTGTGTACTGCTTGTTTGCTGATCCTGTCTCAAATTAGGTGACTTCTCCTTAATGTTTCCTTCGAAAAAAGCTGTTTTCTAAGAATTAATCACAAGGAAAGCCCCTTTGTGCTTTGAACAGGCTTTATAATAGGACTAGGAGAACCATAGAAATTCTACAGTTGGAAATACAGTTCTTCTAATCATAAATAAGTGATAATTCTCATTAAATAAGATCTTTTAATCAGATTTAAGGGAAAATTAAGTTAAATTAGAGTAAAACCAAAAAAAAAAAAAAAGTGAGTAGCCCCTTATTAGACTTCGATCAAATGGATTCAACCACTTTGTAGTTGTACGAGGATGCAATAACAGGGATCCAGGAGGTTTCAATTTTTTTTATTAAAATTACTTTTAAATAAAATCAACATGCTCATGCACACCTCCACATCATGACCTTTAATTTGTTACTGCATATACTCCTGTTTATCATGTGGTTCCTGAAAAAATGGATTTACACACTCTCCCTTTTATATGCAAGTATAGATCTAGTAGATTTTAAATGAAATACGTTATTTATTTTTTTTGTTCATCAATAGTAATTTCTTATCATACCTATACATTTTTCGATGTTCAACTTCAGAATAAAACCTTTAAACAAAAACAGAGGGGAAAAATTCACAGTACTCTAGATGCAACTATCGTAAGACTAATGATGGAGAACCTAATATTTGGAGCTAAACTCCAAGTAATTGAGACAAAAGAAAAACAACAAGAAAACTTGTGCTGATCATCTCCACAAAGACATTTCACCTCATCTGCAATTTCGTTTGTAGCATCTACAAAAGGATTTACTCAGAAGAACAATGAGGACAGAGTAAATCAGATTTTCCAGACATCCCAATGCAATTTCGTCATCTCACATTGAGTTACATGAAAAAATTAAATAGTGCTATAAGATCACAGAGGTGACTGTAAGATGGAATAATAATACAAATTTTGGCTAAACAAATTCTTAGAAAATTATATAATAAATTTAATTTTTTAATAAAAAATAAAGCTTGCATAATAACTACGTCAGTCATTTAAAGATGTACAAAGCAGCGTTAGTTATGTATACAACAAATCAAAATTTACTGCAACCCAATTAAATTCAGTGTTTCATTTATAAATAAGGAGAAGCTGACTAAGAATGAATTCATCCATGAGTGTATGTGGTTTTTGGGGAGGGGGGGGGGTGCCAAATGTTAGCAGAGTGTAGTAGTGGAAGTGTGCTGGGCCCATAACCTATTAGAAGAGTGTTTCTCACAGTGGAATTATGGAGGAGAACATATTTACAAATATAAACATTTAATCTATGGCTAATATAAAGAAGAAGCCAGCTTACAGTTCAGTTCATGAAGGAAGAGCTTTTGATGATGTAATTTCTTTATGGATTAATGTTTCCAGGACGTAACAGCATCATCTATTGCTAAAATCCGTAACTGAATCTTATAAACGTTCATGGCCGATCAGTTTGTTGAAGTAAATCACAAACACTTGTAGCTTCTCCCTGTGTCTTGAATTAATTACAAACATTTCCCGCTATTTCCCTTGTTTGGCTATGCAAAGTTTGTCCTTTCTTGGTCATGCTTATGCGATCACAAAATGATGCTATTTTGGACTGACTGCTCGGAGTTCAAGTTGATGACTAGCGACGTTTGTTCTAGACAAAATCGATCGCTATATAATGACCATATACGGCAAACCCTTCTTTTTTACAAAATACTATCATTTCCATCAAGAAAACATATTACAACATACAACACCATCTGCAGCTTGACGTTCAAGTTATAATTACAATGCTCTAGCGCCAGAGATTAAACATTGCTATCCAACACCAAGACCCCTACAACTTGCTATCAAGCAAAAAAAAAAAAAAAAATGAAAGAAAATATGACTGATCTACACATTTCAATATTATACGAGGTGGAGGGTGGAATCCCTCTGCCTTCCCTTATTTAAATGCCTATGAATTCATCAATCAAAGCTGAAGATAAATATATGGTGCAAATATTATCAGACATCTTTAATTTTATAAAATTAAAACTTAATGGCAAAGATTTTAGAGCTTCATGATAAATGGGACTGATTTTTATTTTGTTCACTGATTATTATAGGTTGAAAATTTAATGTATGTTTTATATTATATCACAAACAGTCAACTTAATACATTATAAAACCTTCAAAGAACATAATCAATACTTACTGGTATCCATAGTGCATCAGAGAAAGTTACAGGTTTTACACTCTCGATAACATGGTTTTTGGAATCTTTATTATTTAATATAGGCTTTTCTTCTTCTGATAACTGAAATAAATTGGAAAAACAATAATTTTAGAATTCAAATGTGTGAAAGATACTATATACAGCCAAACCCCGCTATAGTGAACTTCAAGGGACTGAAATTTCGGTTCACTATATCCGTTCCGTTATACGTGCGTAGCATGGCAAGAACCAAACATTTCGTTCATTATAAGCCGTGTTCTCTATAGCAGGGTTTGACTGTATATATATATATATATATATATTTGATGCATTCACTATATAGAACTTTGCTGTATTCTACTTCCTTTTCATGAGAACCATATACTTTTCACAATTTTATAATAAATAGATCTGTTGATACTTTCATTTCGAAAGTATCGTTTCGAGAAATTCTAATTTCTTCTAAAACAAGCTGTAGATTGATTTAGCAGAGTCGTTACGAGTGTAAGTAGAAAGGTTTTACAAATGATTGATTTCTATAACACCATCATTGTTAGTTTCTTATTTATGATAATTCTTGCATTTGCTTATGGATGAAAGAAGGCGCCTCCATTACAATGGTAAAAACTGAAATAGTGATAATAATAATAGTAAAGAAGTGTTGTTAACTAGAAACATGAATGAACATGATTAACTTGAGGAATGCCGAGAAATCTGAATATATAAAGTAAACTGTTGCATCAATGGTCGTCAGATAAGCTTGTGCCTTTCTGAGTCTTTTATCGGGGAAGGCAGATTGGGCTGATGAGTCCCTAGAAGGATGAAACGGTCATTCCCAATTCCTTCCGATAATTGATTCAGAAAGGCAATTTATTTATTCAGGTGCTGTTTCTTATTCTTGCTTTTTCATTTTCATGTTGCTTCAATCTTCTGCAACATAGGCAAGACCTTAAACATAGATCTAGGCACCAAAGCTCTAAATGTAACCTTGGACAGTCATGCTGAAATGTAATTATTCTTTGATAATGAGATTTAAAACAATAGCAATTATAGCACAAATACATCAAAAACAAACATCAAATTGGGGAAGTAAACTCCAATAAAAATAATTGTGCTCGATTCTTAGACATTTCACATAAGAATGCTATAATTGAGCACCATTTTTTTTTTTCCTTTTACACTTTTCTTGGAAAAAATAAACTATAAAGGAGAAATTAAACTCCACGAATTATTGAAGAAGTTCATTGTTTAAATTTGAAAGAAATAAGCTTTATTCTTTAGCTTCCAATCTTGGTAAGATAATAAATGTATCAGGTTACACTTCTGGTATCCTGACCTTTGTTTTCTGAAATTCTGACTGAATTTAGGCTTCATTCAAAGATACTTTTCCATCAGAGAAAAAAACTGAAGTAATTTAAAATACTAAAAAAACAAGTGAAACGTGGTTCAATTTTTGCAATATCACAAATGCAAATGAGATCTGCATTATTTATGTTGAACAAGTTGTAAGTTAACATGTGATGAATGTACAAAATACATAAATATCTTAAGAATCTTAAATAATAAGAATCTAAAATTTCTTGTTTTAATATCTGTAGTAAAATTACATCATCATTAATAATAATTTGTAATTAATAAATTTATGCACTGTTAATTTTATTAATTTATCTTAAATGTTATAAATAGATAAAACAAATAAAGTAAAAGTGATACTTGTGTGGGAGAAATAAATCATTGAAAATAGCTACTTAAAAATAATGTATTTACTTGTTAACCTACTATGAATACTAAAAGCATAATTAAAGATATAACTCAAAGTAAATTTTAGTTGCTGATAACATTATTCATAATCAGGACAACTATTTATGATGATTTTTTTTTTTATAAGTTTTATTTACTGATTATTATTCAGTAAATTATTTTAATTATTTCCAGCCTAAGTTTTTTTTCTGCTCCAAAATCATACTAAATTTTAAAGCAGAAATTGGAGTAATTTCTTTTTATACTAAATTAATGGCTATTTGTATTTTGAACAGGACATGAGAACTTTGCCTAACTAACTGCAGAACTACTTCACGGGGTTACAAAGTCAAACACATTCTTTTAAAATAATTATGTCTCTGAATGTACTAAGTTTTGGATTTGGAGCAGGAGGCCTTCTTGTTAATCAAATGTTATTCTGTGGTTTTTAATGTCCACAATAAAAAAAAAAAAAAAAAAAGTACATATTAATGATTGTCTTTTACAATCCCAAGTTTCTTTGTCTCATAGATCCCAAAGATTTCTCATCATCAATATTTCGGAAATTACTGAATCAATTCTAGAATTTAGTGTTAGTTTCCTCACTAAAGCACAAGACAGTTTTAAACATTAAAACAGAACAAACAAACATGTACCTTGCTTGGAAGGAAAATTAAGATATACAGTAAAACCCCGATTGGTCCGAGTTTACGTTTTAACCGAGCTATCAAATATTTCTAGGATTTTTTTTTTTAGCAAATTAATCTTAGTTCGTCTAGTCATATGACCCCCTACCTGGAATCGGGGAATGGTTTCGACACCAACAATCCTGGGTTATACTTAAAAAAATGGCGAAACATTGCTGCAGAAAAATGCCAAAATAACGTAAAACAAAAAACAATTAAGGACTTTTTTAAGTAAAAGAACCCTTTCAATATGAATTGTATGTGGTATATCTGTATAACTTTTGTATTTGTTAAAATATACATTTAAACATAGACGATTTATTTTATTTACAATTTTCGGTTTAACCGAGTTTTTCGGTTATCCGAGTTATTCTTGGTCCACATTAACTCGGATAATCGGGACTCTACTGTACTTATAATCTTTCCTTTTTCTATACTAACAAAAACTTGTTCTATTTAAGAAACATGCAGCTAAAAATCTAACAAAGATATAATTACTGTATATACTCATAGATAAGTTGCAGGTTTTTTTTTCCCTGAAATTATTATATATAAAAAAGCATCAGATTTATCTATGAAACTTTTTTCTGAGCTGGAAATTTGTAACATATCTTCAGTAAAAGCAGAAACGCTATGAAAAATCAATCGATATGCATTGTAAGTGGAACAAAATATGCCAATTATTCAAAATTAAATTAAATGTCCAAACTTCTTTTTGATTTGTGTATTTTTGTAACAAAAAATAATGAGCTATATATATATATAGCTCATATATCATACATTTATATACAGGGTGTTTCGGAAATGGTAGACAAAGCGAAGAGATACGGGTTCCAAAGGTCATTTTGACTCAATAATGTTCTATGATACTTTGTTGTACGGTTTTAGAGTTAGGAAATGAATGCTTTGGGAATGGTCCCTAATTAAAGAAAGCTCAGTTCACATTAGGAAGTGTAAGTAAAAAGGTAAAGTTTTATTACAAAAAGCAATGCAACAAATGTCATAACTAAAAACAGGTATGATAATTAAACCTTTATTTACATTTCCTAATCTGAACTTTCTTTGATTAGGGACCATTCCCAAAGCATTCATTTCCTAACTCTAAAACTACGGCCCATACAATAAAATGTCATAGAACATTTTCAACTCAAAATGACCTTTGGAACCTGTATCTCTTTGCTTTGTCTACCATTTCCGAAACACCCTGTATATATATATATATCCACTTCAGCTTTATGTTTTTTTGAGTGAGTGTGCACAATATTGAAAGCAACATGCAAAAGGAATGGGTGTGAATTTATGAATAAACTATTAATATTAGATACAAGATATATTATATGTGTCGCATATCACTATACATGCCATTGTCTTGTGTTGCTATACAACACAAATGCTAGTATTTATGAACTAGCAAAAAGTTTTTTTAACATTTGGTGTTTAATAAGACTTAGTAGTCATGTAAAATGTCAATTAAAGGAGTCTTACTTGGATGGAAACCCAAGAAGAATCTTTAATCTTCGTCATCAAGAAAGTATCATTGAAAACTGTAATTATGTAAATTTTTAAATAAAGATTATTTTTGGATACTGGGAAGCAGTATACTGTCCAAATTTAGAAGTATTAAATAACATTCACAAAGACAGCCTAAAACTTGGATATTATGACTTATACGTGGGTCAATCACTAAGATGAGATTATTATAGACAAAAAGGGGATGCGACTTATCTACGAGTATATATGGTATTTATAGAACGATATAAAAAGTAATATTTGCTCATTTGGAAAATGAATTGAACAAAAATGGAGGAGTGCATTATCATTTTACATGCAAAAGAATGAATTTGGTTCAAAATAAAGTGAAACATGCACTGCAAGCATGAAAAAAATAAATAAATAAATAAATAAAACTGGAATAGTGATGAAATATATGAGAGGAATGATCACTGGCTTGGCAATATATCATCCCTTTTCTATCTTACCAAACTGGATTTCAATTCATCACACTCTTCATCCTCACTATTACGAACCTTTTTGCGATGGTTGATATAACGCTGTTAGGAAAAGGACAACAGTAACTCAACTTCAACATACAATATAACAACATGAAAGTCAAACAACACAGTGAAGATATAAAATATTTAAACAAACAACTTTACCAATTGTTTTACGTTAAAAGGTGCATATCAATTTATTCATAATTCAAGTTAATAATTTAAATTTGCAGCAGCCGTATCAAAAACTTTCAAACAGAATGCCATATCGAATTAATAGACGACTATCAAAAGTTTGATCGATGTTACCAGTGTAAATTTAAACTGGCATCTCATCATCTCTGTTGAAGAACTATTGATATTACTAAGTAGAAAAGTAATTTTTATTTTTTCCAATGGATTGGGTTACTTTAATATGTTGAAATTATAGCATATTAAACAAGGTTATAACAGCAAAGCTGATATTATTCCGACAATTATTTATATCTGAACTTCAATGTTACCAAAACAAAAATAAAATAATTATCATTATAGCTTTTCTGCTAAATAAAGCTATATTAAGTGATAACATCTGGTAACAAATGTAAGACTTCAAATATTTTTGGGAACATGACTTTTTTTTAACTCTAATTTAATAAATTTTGGTTTTTTAATTGCTATTAGAAATTTTATGTATAAGTTTTATTAATATTATTATTATTATTAATTTTGTTGTTCCTCAACGATCATTCTTATATATATTATATAAATTAAATTTGTTCAAAGTTTTAATAAAAAATTATAACTATTTTTTGCTTTTAAATTTTTTAATATATAGCAGATATCTTAACACAAACAAAAAAAAAATCCTCTTATAAATTGTATAAGCTATTAAACTTACATGCAAAATCTAAGAACAAAATTTTTGTAAATATAGATTAAAAAAAACGAGTATTATCAAAAATACCTTATTTGTATTAAATTATAGATCTAATAAAGTATGCATATAAAGAAAGAAAAAATTTAATACTAACCAAAAATAAAAATTCCAAATTAATTATAATGAAGAAATTAGCAAACAATAATTTTAGAATATAAATAAATCTGTTATATTTGTAATAATTAAACAACAGCTTAGGCTGTCTAGTTTCATTTAAGCTTTCAAACTGCAAACAAGATGAAATCAAGTTATTTAGAGGCGAATTATCTAAAAGTTTTAGGTCACTATGATATAGAAGGCAGAGGTAAAATGAGAAAATAATCTAGATAGATACAAATTTTAAATTCTACAACTATTTTATAATAGTTCTTGTGAAAACAAAAGAACTGCAATGTAATATTGGGTTTTGAAAACTTCAACAAATATTTAGAAATTAGATGATTTGGATTTGTTATTAAGACAAGCTTGAAATTTGGTGGAACATGGCTAATGAATGGAATAACATGCAGAAAGCTCGACTGTTCCAAGGAAAAACAATTTTCTCTCAAAAATATATACAAAAACTAAATAGGGAATAGTGAAGAATCTTGTTAAGTTCTGCAGCTTCAAAAAAAAACCCAGATAAATTCGAATCTTAATTGAAGACGTTTTATAAAGAGATGAATATCAAGCTGAAATTCTCAGCAAAAAGTCAAGTTATTAGAATATGAGGCTTTTTAAAATATCAGTCAATTCAAGTGAAAAAATTGATTATATTTAGCTGCTAGAGATGGAGTTAAGGTCTGAAATGAAATGCCGCAGCCACAGAAAATAGTCTACATTTATGGAAATCAAGACAAAATATAAGCTGCTTTCATTTTCCTAACCAAATGGAGAAGTATTACATAGCTGCATAGATTCTCTTTATCAACTATATACCTATTAGGTAACTTTAAAGAGATCAAACTGATGAAAGATTGTTAAAAGCCCCATCTTTCCAGACACTTTCATTCAGAATTGCCTTGGCAGACCTTCAAAGAACCAAATGACTATTTCCTAGCAAATATTGCCGTAACTTAACAACAAAAGATGTTCTGCATCTGTCAGTAACCTGTGAATATGCCCTAAATGCACTGTAATCAACAAATTGGTGCGACCACAATGGACACCAACTACTAGGTGCATTTATGGCGTAATTTTAATTATGGCAATAATTCACAATGCCTTTTTGGGCAAGTTATCAAATGTTTTCAGTAACAGCATTGTCCAACATTAACTGTGCCAAAAGAACCGCAATTAAAAACATTTAGCATTTCCCAAATCCCACAATTATTTTAATAAATACCATCTTCATCCTTCAACGATTTTTTCGGGGGAGGTCTAGAATCTCTCATGATAATCTTTTTATTCTAAGTATGATAAATCAAATAAAGTATCTACTTAGTTTGCTTAACTTGGTAATAATTTATTGTTTTTTTTATTGCACAGATTCACATGTAATGCAATACAGCATGTTATGAGATTAATAGCTTTGCAGCAAAAGAACTGGTTACTTCTGTAATCCCGTCTTATTAGTTAACTATCTTCCCAATAACATAGATCAGAAGCTAAGGGTAACTTATGTTAAGGATGTGATATAATAGCATATATAGTGCTTACTTATTACTGCACAATACCAAGAAACTATTTGTTATCTAAAGAAAAGTGAAGTTTTTGTTTTTCATATCCTTCTAATTTCTTATCACGTTTATATTTTTTTTACTTTTATACTTAAAATAATATATCTTCTATACTTTGAATGTATGCATTTTTAGCTCATTACATTTTCTAACAGTGTCGCATACGAGTTAAAAATATATATAAGCTTAAGTACAAAACAATGGAAAGGAGAGGACTGGAGGCATATGTTTACATTGCTGTAAGTGGTCGGGAAATGTAAGTTCCTAATGTATTGTAATCAAAGACTTAACTATTCAGACAACCTTTTAACTAACCTATAACTTGATTATTACAACTATAGTTAAAGTTTTGAGAGCCATTAGTCAAATAACTGATAAGGAATTGTAGATAATAATCAAGCAACAATTAAGTATTGAATTCTTCAGTTTATTGTTGCATAATTAAAAAAAAAACTAACAAGGGACAAACAAATGATGACTACGAACTGGCAGAAAGCTACAGAATCAAATGTTATGTACAGTTTTACATTACATCCATACAATCAAATACTATGTGCGGCTAAATATTTGTGACTTTTTTTTTTTTGTAAAAATTAGCACAAACACCCAAATTTCAGTGAATTTACCTTTTCTCCATGGTGATCAGGTGGTGTACAACCTACATCTTCTGGGTCTAAAATAAATATGTTTTGCATTAATTATAATTGCAAATTTTAAATATTTCATTAAGAAATTAAATCTTTCTTAAAATTTTAAAAATTCAAAGGTATGAAAATCTTATGTTCTAAAGCTTTCCAGTATCATTTACCAATAAATTAAGTACACATAATTGAAATGTGTGAATTAAGATGTGCCCTTCTAAGATGACAATAAACTTCATCTATCTCTGAAATGCTCTGCATAGACCTTTATTCAAGAAAGTGGTGAAGCAACCCTCCAAAAAAACAGACAGTTTTAGGCTTAGGCATCTAGGTTTTGACTAGAACCTTGTGCTCGGTTTTAGGGACCATGCACTTTTATATTAAAAAAGAACTCGGCGTCTTTCTTTTTTCTCTTTAATTGAACGATTTACTTTCATGAAAATCTTGGAAAACATCAATAAAATCTTGTACCAAATGAGATCTCATGTAACTTACAACTACCACTGACAAAAGGATAATTGCCAAATGGCAAGTTAAGCTGACAGAAGCAGATGAACCACAGCTTTTAAGCAAGCACTTGCAGGCTGCAAAGTATTATGAGAAACAAATGGTAGTTACAGATAATTAATTGTGATTGTACTAACAACGATTATTGGGAGATTATCTAAACAAGAAATCCACACAGTTTTGTCTGGAGTATCTCCATATGAAAATGATATTGATGCAAAGTTAAAAAACCTTCCGGGATTGGTCATGTGACCAATCTGTGATTGGACTGTGCTGTGATTGGCTGAACCGGGAGGCCAATCAACTACGCGACTAGCTCTCTCTCCCAGTGACCAACCGAAGAGGAAGCTCCAAGCAGATCTTGAGAATCCACCAAACATATATATAAACTGTAAATAAATTGTAAATAAAGTGTGTGTGTATCTTAAGCTGTAACACCAATGCTAGTCTGTTATTTTCCGACCATGCATCAATATAATGGATTAGGATACTTAAAAGTCAAGGATAAAATAAAACAGCAAAGAGTTCCTAATAAGAGAAGTAGATGATGAGTGCTGGTTGGCTTTAACAATAATACTTATGTTGAAGTCTTTAAAGCTCTTAGATGAGCGCAATGATAACATCTGTAGCAAAAGAACTTTCCTCTTCAATTCACTGGACTTACGAAGAAGTCCAATCCTAGACTTGGAATCCTAGAGCAAACTATTAGTTCAAAAGTTGTCTAAGGGATTAAAGAATTCAATTCTCATTTCTTCTTAATAGAAGTTCCTATCATAATATCAAAATCAAATCATGTATCCACAACTTCACTGAGGTTAGAAGTAGACGACATAAAAAAGAAGCACTACTTGTATTGCTGCTTGTAGTCTTGGAAGATAGCTAGATCAAAAGAAACTTGAATGATTGCAGGCAAACTGATTATTACAGTCTTGAATTTCTGCAAGAAAACTGAAACAATGCAAACACTGTTAGGAACTTCAGTTTGGTGATAAAAACAAAACATTTCTAATAATAAATATGAAGAAAGAAAGAAAAATGTACAGTTTTCCATATAACAATACATTACAAGAATCCTTAATATCCAATCAAGCTACATAATTGCAATATCAAGTGATGATATACAAAAGAGGTCCTGAATAAAAAGTATTTACCACTGTACATGAATTTTTAACCCCTTCCCCAAGGTGACGTCTTTGGGCAGCATTTAATTAATCCCCCTCTTCCAATTAAAATCATTTCATTCAACTTAATGGTCAGAAATTGCTAACTGATCACAGCTGTGATTTCCAAAGTTTCCTCAAATAATAATTAAGTTTTATTATAAATTTATTGACAGCATCATTCTACACTACATAAATTAGTCAATGCCTTCATGACAAAATAAAAGTTAATTTAATTTTATATCTCTTATTATTGTTGTTAGAGTAAGTTATTTTGATGATAGAAGTTGTCTTAATGAATCATCAATATGAAGAGCTGAACAACAAAATATTTTTAAATGAAAAAATGTTTTGTATCACAAGAGGCATATATCCTGAACCAAAAGCCAGTTTGAACCTATGAAATGACCTGCATTTTTATCTGAATAAGAGTAAATAAGCCGTGATTTAATAAAGCTGAAATAGTCTCTGCCAAAGACAGAACCTTAAGTCCATTTTTTTTTTTGCAAGTAGGAACACTGGGAATATAATATTGCTCTTTTTTTTAAATGTATATTAATGCCAGGAACTATAAAAACTACAAAAAGGACTGCATCTGAATTTGGAAAACTGATGATAATCGACAAAGATTAAAGAATATTGTAAGATTGCTGAAGGAGAAATCTTAAAGGCTGTGAAGATTTCTTCAATGCATAAGTTGAGTTACTGGAAAAAAATCGATTCCTTGAAGTACATCGAGCACTCCATGATGCAAAGAAAGGCTCTCTAAATGAGATGTATTACTTGAAATGCATTGTACACTGAAGCTCGATTATAACACTGTCGTTTATATCGCAAATTCGGATATACCGCGATTTGGTCTTGGACCCCTTCTTTTGGAAAAGCTGTATAATATTGTAAAATTGCAAAAATTACCGTTTTTTTCGCCTAAAATCAAATCATAGGTGTAAATTAATATGCTTGTTTCCTTATTATTTACAGTAATTGACACTATATCCACCCTAATGTCACGAAAATGCGTCAAATAAAATATATTTTTTAAAAAATACCAGAATCATGGAATTTTTCGTTTAACCAAAATGAATATCGACATCTATTTTTCTGCCAATGACAACCAGTAAGGAGACCCATGTAATCTAATAGGCGTATGAATATCTAGTTTCGATCCATGTGACTCGTCGTTTGTACAAGATGCCAAGATGGCGGCGCCAAATCAATTTTGGCTACTATAACCCATCAAAGTGTTGAAAAGGTAATGATTTATGTATTTATAAATATAAAATTCTCTCACATAGCTCTGAATGATGTAGGTATTCGCGAAATAACCGTTTTAAATCGATTTGGAATCGTATAGGCGATAATAGGGTGTGATATACGACATTTGATGTCGCGAAGTAATAAACGTTCGGTTATATCGCGATCTTCGAGATCTGGGATCCGAAAGATCGCGTTATAACTGAGCTTCTGTGTATGTAATAAATGATTCTCTTAATTAACATCAAATGAGTAATATGAGAGTAATATGAGATATAATTAAACAAAAGTATTCCTTTACTAATATTCTGGTAAAATAAGAAATATAAATTTACTTTACGATTTAGAATATTAAATTCTAAGAGAATACAAAGAATCTCAAATATCTTTTACTTTGTTAATTCCACTTTTCAAAATTATTTAAATCTTGTATAAATTTTCATTATAAGCTAAATAGCAAAAATCACATATTTGTATTTAAAAATTCAATCACTAAAAAATTTAAGTTTACTTACATACTACTAGAAATAAAAATATAAGTGCTCCTAGTCCTCCAATAATGGCACCAGGAACCATGAATGAGTAACCCCAATTGTCACCAACAAATAAACCAGCTATTACAGAACCTAATATGTTTCCAACGCTGGTGTGGGAATTCCAAATTCCAAAGATAAGACCTCGTCTGAAATTAAAAAATGAGCTGAATTAAAATTTCTCAAGAAAAAGTCTTTCAACATAAAGTAATTTTCTAAAATATATATTTTATATAAATAAATGTATTTGTTTGGTTTCCTCGCCAGCCGCATAAATAATGGTAAGAGATAGGCTCTAAATACACATGAAACATGGGTTATGATGCAATTTACAATTTTGCATTACCTGTAACTTAAAGATTTAGGACACTTGGAAAGAAGGAACTTCATACTAATGATGCAAGGAACCAAAACATACAACAGAAATTTAGACTCCTTCTGTCCGAAAATAAGAATCCTATTTCAAAAATTTATTAGGAGTAGAAAAATAGAAAAAACGGATCAAGTCTTCTTTGATAAACATATATTTATGTAATAACAATACACCCATTGCTTAAAGGAAGTTTTTTAAAAGACTTCAATGATTTTTTTTTTAAAGCATAACAATTCAAACTGTGCATTTGAATTATTAATAAAAATTCATTGTGTTGTGCTGGGAAATGGGACGAAAATGAAAATAACTATAAAATACCACTTTTAAAAAAGGAACAACTAAAAAGAGAATCCAAATTGCCAATAACTTTACAATGTTTACAAGAAACAATGACAGTATTGCGTCGAAATGAGTAATTTAAATAATTATGTAATAAACACCTTTGGTTTTTTTGCAATGCTGAGTAAAACTTTCATTTTGTTTTTTGTTGTAAATGTCCTACAATCCCTAACATTGATCTATAGTCTCAAATAAAAGTGTTAAATTAAAATGGGACTCTTATTTTTGGACAGAGGGAGTATTATTTTCTTCCCTTATGTAAAGTCAGTCCTATAATGGTCTCAGAACTTTCTCAACAACACAAGTAAGAAAGAAAACGGAAAGTTATTCAGGATTTTGATGTATTTAAAAAATGCTTTTTGATATCGAAGGTCTCAAAAGATGGTTTAGTTATCAGTGTAGAACTATAATTGCTAACCAAATTATGTCAGAAATTTAAATTGATTTATCTCAAGATGGTAGATAAGACAAATGCTAATAAACAAAGATGATTTATACAAAAATCTTAAACATTACTTAACAAAGAAACATAAAAAGCACACAAAATAAAAGATTTACTGAGCTGTACGAATCTTTATCTCGAGTGCATTTTTATGTTCGTTTGTTTTGTATTGTTATGCACATAAAAACTTTGTGATTATAAGTATGCCTTACTGCAATTAATGTTTTATAAGCTAGGTGCAATGTTGCGGGGATGAATTGATAAACCGTTTTTATTTTTGACTTGCTTTTTGATGCTTTTCATGTGCAGGGTCATTTGTTTTGTATTTTTATCCTTTGTTTGCATTTTATTTACTTCACTGAGTTGTGAATACTGGGCCAATCCAACTAATGAGGACTGGTAATCCAAATAGCCTGTCTTGGATTTCTGGTACCAAATTTCTAAAAATTGTTCAGTGAATATTGTGCACGATTTATGTTTCTTTGTTATATATTGTTACACACTTTAAACTTTGCAATCTTAAACATTAATTTTGTAAGCCACCTTAACATCACTACTCTATCTTTACCATGCATCCAACGAAGATTTTTTTTTTTAATCACACACAACCAAAATGAAACATTGCAGAATTACTTAATGCCACAGTTAGAAACACAGAATTTCTTTTCATGCCAGGGTGACAAATCCTGCCTTCAAAATATGATCGTTAACTTTCTCGTATTCTTTCAGAACAATTTGCAGATTCCTGAAATATTTATTACAGCATAAAAGTGGAATTCTAGCAACATTTTAGCATAAAGGGAAATCCTAGTAATGTAGCGCATTAAATAGTGAGAACAATGTCAGTGACATCTCAAGACAGCCCGTTTCACGCTAAGATGGCGATCATCAGTTGAGAGTAGTCACTATGAACAAAGCAGGTCTCATAATGGAGATGTATTGAAGAAGAGTAGGAAAAGCAATGGAACCTCCACAAATCTAAACTAAAAACTTAAAAACACATTAAAAATAAAGAAAAAGAAAATTCATGTGCTAGCCTCTGGCTGCCTCAATGAATTTCTTATGTGCATTAAATAAAGAAAAAGCGCCTAAAAATGTCTAAACACATTAAAAAGTGAGTTAGAATAAGACCGGTTGAAAAGTTAATTATAAGACCTAGAATGAAAGTTTTGCAGTTGAATAGGGAAGTTTTTGTGTTACTTCTAATTTAGCCGCTTGACAGACAGAATTACTAATGTAAATATACTCTGTGAAATATAAAAACTTAATTTACTTACCGGCCTTTTCCAAACCAGTTGCCAACACATGTGACTACACTTGGCCAACCAGTTGTTTGTACTATTCCACCAAGTATCTTGGGAAAGAATAAAATAAATTAGACAATTATATAGAAATAAAAATTTACAATTACTGTTGATCGCATCAAACACATTAAATAAAAATAAACATATTATTGAATTAGCATTGCAGGATAATTCATTTGAATGTGGATTAAATCTGCATCATGGAAGTAAGTGCAATTGGTGTCATATGAACTTATCTGACACTTACACTACCTGCTCAATTGAAAGTGGACATCTGTGGTATGGAACAGACGCTTTATTTACAGCGTGTCTAATAGCGCGTACTGTGGCCTTTTGCCCTAAGCACAGCATCCATATGCCGTGGCATGCTCTCCACCAGTTTCTGATAGCAAGCAACCGGTATTTTTGCCCACTCCTCCTTCAAAGCCTGCACAAGCTGGATGCATGGTTGCGGTCGCATCGGAAGCGCACGAATCCGGCGCTCCAATTCATCCCACAGATGTTCAATAAGGTTGAGGTCCAGATTCTGGGCGGGCCACAGTTCCTGAACATTATTCTCCGGAAACCAGGCACTGACAACACGGGCCTTATGGCATGGCACATTGTCATGGTGGAACACAAATGGCCCTTCACCGAACTGCAACCACAACATAGGAAGCATGGAATTGTCTAGAACAGGGGTCGGCAACCTTTTGTTGTAAGAGGGCCAAATATTTTATGTTGGGATTACTGCGGGCCGCACTTGGGCCAAAAAGGGCCAAAATCTTATTTTAACAACCAAAAAAACGAAATTCTTATTTTAATAACCAAAAAAAAAAAAAAGAAAAATCTTAAGACGCCCCGCGGGCCGCGGGTTGCCGACCCCTGGTCTAGAACGTCCAGACACTGTGTGGATGCCATGTTCCCCTCGATCACAACTAATGGACCGTATCGAAACCAGGAGAAACAAGACCACACCACCACCGCCAAACTTCACTGTTGGGATCACACACCCAGGTAGCAGTCGCTCCCCTGGAAAACGCCATACCCAGATGCGCCCATTCGATCAGTAGAGTGTGAAGCGTGATTCGTCGCTCCACATAATGCTCTTCCAGCAGTTAATCAACCAAGACCGTCGCTCTTTACACCAGGCCACACAATGCTGGGCGTTTACAGGATGATGTTAGGCTTGTGGGTAGCAGCCCGACCGGTGCACCCTAAGGCATGGAGCTCCCGACGAATCGTCATGATACTGACAGTTGTTTCCATTGCCTGCTGGAAGTCCTGCCACCATTGTTCCGCTGGAACAGCTCTGTTCTGCCGTATAATAAACCGCTTCAGGGCCCTCTGTTCTCTATCGGTCAGCATGCGGGCTCAGCCACCTTCATGATGTCGTATTTCCACTCCTTCACCTTTCCACTTCATGATAATAGCACCCATGGTCGACTTCGGCATGTTCAGTACCGCTCCTTTGGCTCTAATGTGGCAGCCTATGACTACTCTACGTTAAAACCGCTCAGCTGCTTTGATGGTGGTATTTTACCTCAGCACGTGGTCAGACACCAAATGACTCCAACTACACATGATCATGTTGTTTTGTAACGAACATATTTAAATTATTGCCCGAATTTGCATGGGTTGTTCCACTATGGCAGGTGTCCACTTTCAACTGAGCAATCAGTGTATTTATGTACTGAAGTCTAGTTTACCTGAAAAAGTATTCTGAACCAAATCAACTTCTTCATAGTTTCACACCTTTATACAACAACTGCTATTTCACAATAATTTAACTTTATTTAAACACAAACGGAAATCATTGCACCTTTTAGAGATAAAAAGCTGTCAAAGTGTAAGTCAAAGAAATTTGTAGTAAAGCAATACTTCAGCTTTGAACTGACTTCAACTTTACCACTGGATAAATTTGTAATTAATCAAAACTTATTCTAAAGTTAAATGATTTTAATATTTTAGTAATTTAAAATTTCAAAAGATTAAAAAATTTCCAAATTACCTGCACTAGTACATAGTACCATAATTGATGTATTTTGTATTCATATGCAATTCCAAAAAGATACGTAAATAAGCCAGATAATATCATTCCCAAGGATAGAAAATACCGTAAATTCACTCTTTCGGCAATAATACCACTGTATAAAAAATAAAGTAGCATTTCACTAAAAGGAAGTACATTACAATAATAATTGCATACTTGATAGCAGAAATATAAAATAAGAGTCTTTTAATTGTAATCTAAAAGATATAGTCTAAGTTCAATTAAATAATTAAAGAAATATTCTATAATATTAAATGAATGACAATAAGTATCAATGGTTTTTATAAAAAAACAATATTTACAGTGCAACTTGGATAATTCAAAGCTGAAGGGACCACTACAAAACTTCGAATTATCCAAGACTTCGAATTAAACAAGTTACATCTTTTAACTTTAATTTCAGGTCCACTGAATGCTTGAAAAGATTATTCTGTCAATAAGTAAATATTTATTTAGAAAGATCATGGTATGAAAGACTTAAACACTATATGTATGTAAATAAAATAAGATTTATATTAGATAACCTACAGTACATATTACATTCAATACAGAAAACTATAGTTTTTCAAAAAATTGTGCAATGTCTGATTGTTTTGTAGAATTCAGTCGCTTAAGGTTAGCAAAATCATCAAGCATGTTTAGTGAACGGAAAACAGCTTTACTTACATTGGTTTGTCCTTCAATGTACCGACGAAATTCCCGTACTCCCGTACTCGTTGGCGATTTGGCATTTCTTCTTCACACTCTTTTCCACCTCGCGAATGACGGCGACCTTTTCAGCGAACGTTAAATTCTTGTACACGCATGGTTTACTGAAAGACATGGCAACACTGATAGCAGGAAGCTCGAATGGTGTCTGAAGTGTCACGTGTCGAATGGCGTCACGTGTGGAACGGTGGCGGGAAGTGGATTTCAGTTGTCACGTGTCGAATTTCTTAACGATGAAATGCCGAAAAGTCGTTATGGTTCGAAATTTTTTAATAAAAACTTTGAATTAAGGAAGTTGAACTTCGAATTATCCACGATTTTTTAACATTGATTTAATAAGAAATTCAAGGGACTAAGAGAAATCTTCGAATTAACCACGATTTCGAATTAAAGACGTTCGAATTATCCAAGTTGCACTGTAGTAAAAAACGATTTTTTCTAAAGAAATCAAAATCACAAATTTAAAAACAAATATATTATCCATTTATTTAAGTTAAACAAAAAATGGATAAAAAGTTAAAAATATGTAAGACAAATAGGACCAGACAGTTTTGTTAAGAGGACCGCTATATCATTATCAGCGGTAACAATCGAAACTGTCCAATCCTGTTTGTCTTAAGTATATTTAACTTTTTATCCATATCTTTTTTAACTTACATTAATCGATAATATAGTTTTTGTTTTTTTTAATGTGATTGATTTCTTCAAAAAAAATCGTTTTTAATCAATTACTCCTTTTTCACATCCAAGATTTAGATTATGAAAAAAAAAAAAAAAAAAAGTATGCAAATGTTTGAAGGATAATACTGATTGAAACAAAATGAAATTTGAAGAAGTTACCTGAAAAACATAGCAATTGCATAAGAGAATAGGAATGCAGAATCAAGCGTTCCAAGCAATTCATCTGCATCTGGCACATCTAAAAAAAAACAAATAAACAGGATTCTTACAAAATAAGTAACTTAACCAAGATTGTTTTCCATATAATTACTGCATTATAAACAAAAAAAATAATTTATCTGAATTTCTCAACCAGTGGAAGATAGAAAAATAAATAAAATCTTACTGAAAGGAGGCCAGTTACAACAGTATGAGCAGGTCTCAAGTCGTGCGACATTTGTACAATTTTTTACGAGAACATTCTAGAAAGATAAA
>JAFIDM010005346.1:37919513-37930329 GCA_023159025.1 Thereuonema tuberculata
TTTTTTTTTTTGTCAAAGTAGATTTGTTTTATTATAGTTTTAAATACATCAGCTTGTTCCTCAAGTCTATGGCCTTACGCCGCCGAGATGCCAGAGCTTGTATACCTTGACTGTATCATTCTACTGGTACTTACCTCAGCCAATTTTTTACTGCGTCAAGAACTTCCTGATCATTGCCATATCGTATTCCCGTGGATTGCATCCTTCATAGGTCTGAATAGGTAGTAGTCCAAAGGTGCGAGATCAGGGCTGTAGGGTGGATGAGGAAGAACAGTCCAATTAAGTTTTGTGATCTCCTGAAGGGTATACAGACTTGAATGTGGTCTGGCATTGTTGTAGAGCAGAAGTTTGTTCACACCTTTGTGGCCACAAACATGCTGGTATCGTTTCCTCAATTTCTTCAGAGTTTTCACATAGGCTTCTGAGTTGATCGTTGCAACATTGCAGGAGTCAAAGCTGTTCGCAGCCAGTTAGAGCGCAGGAGATCAGACAGCTTCCCTTTTACTTCTTCTGACGAAGACAGACGATTCGCCCAACGACTCACAGTGCTTTTATCAACTGCCTGGTCTCCGTAGACATTCTGTAAGTGCTTGTGAATTTGTCTCAGTCTCCTGTTCCACCAAAAGAAATTCAATGACTGCTCTTTCTTTGTAACGCATCTCATTCACAGACACCATCTTGAATGCTACCTACAGCGGAGAATAATGAAACAATTTGAGAAAGTGCAGGAATGTTTAAATATACTGTACAAAAAATTTCACATTTTTTCATCAAATATTAGCTGAGAAAAAAAATGTGTTGCATTACTTATTGAACGACCCTCGTATATAACCAACACATGCTTTGTCCTTTTATATTCATAGTTTATTTTCCTTACTACAAATTCATAGTAAGGGAAAATGGGATTTTTGTAGTAAGAGTTTCAAACCAATTGGGCCCTTCATGCTATGTATATTTAAATGCATCTCTTTCAATAAGCGATAGATAATTAAAAAGTAAAGATACAAGATATAGCATAAAATGAAAATACTCACATTAGACTTTTTCTATGTAATCGCCATACTTTTCAATGCACTTGGTCCATCTCACAACCAAGTTTTGTATGCCTGTAGAAAAAGAAGTTTGACTTGTGTCAAATATCCAATGCAATAATATCTAAAACTTAATAGTTTTATCCTTCAAATTTTATAGGTTTTTTTTTTTTTTTGGAAATTAAAGCATAGATTCACCATATCTGCTGCTAATTTTACAAAACTACTATTTATATCAACTCATTCATTTCTGTTCAAATTTTGACTCTTACTATCCATAATTTTCCTAAAATTGAATCTTTTCACATTATTATTCATTTGATGACCCCATTTATAATGGTGTTCTGCTATTTCTGATTTATCTATTTGTTTGTTTTTTATACAGTTATCATGTTTCATGACTTGTTCCCTAATAGTGCATTTGCTCTCTCCAACATAAAAATCCCCACAATTCATACATTCTATTTTATAGATTTTAATGAAGAATGAAATGGGTATAACTATAAAATTTGAAGAAGTTTTATTATTAAGTTTTAGGTATTATTGGGTTGTTTGTGAATCAATAATGGTTTGATCTTCAAAAATTGTTAATTTTAACAATATTACATATTATAAGTATATTAATGTCTAAAGATTTGTTACTTGTGGGTTTAACGTGTGTTTATAATAATACGGATGAAATTAAGACCACCACACATGGATGATTGATGAAATTTTATATACAAATTAAAGAATACACTAGATCTTCTTGCACCCGTTCCTACCTCCAGTGTCTTTGTCGTATCCTCTTTTTCTTTTATTTCCTTTCTTCCCTTCGTCTTCAACAGTGCATATAAGTGAGCGTATGTGTGAATGTAAGTATGTATTATGTGTTTGTACGCATGTGTACAGCGTTTATGCACGTGATAGTGTGCGTATATGTCCGGCTTAGCTATATGTTTAGTAATGTAAGTTAATTCTATTCTTATATTCTAAATTTTCTAAATTTCAAAATTGCAAATGATTTATTTGAAATCTTTGCATCGCTAAACTCGAAATTAGGCATCATTCGAGTTTGGCCTTTCGACACAGAAACAGCTTTCTGAAATTTGTATTGGGTTTTTTTTTAAATTTCAGATAGCTGTCCGGCTTAGCTGTATATATATATATATATATATATATGTGTGTGTGTGTGTGTATTTTTTTAAAAAAAAATTTTTTTTTTTTCTTTCTTTCTTTTATTATCCTCTTTGTTTGGTTTTTTTTTTTTTTCCTCTATTTTACATATGCGCCCATATGTGGACGATCACTTTTTTAATAAGTATTCACTTATTAATTTTTTTTTTTTTTATTGGTGCCCCATCATGACCCTTTCATTTGTTATTTGTTTAATTTGTTCTACTGTATCATAAGTGTCGCACTGTCCACCTCCATCAAAACAAGGATTGCCAAAGGGAACTCAACAGATGCTACTCGCTGACCCCCCGATGCGACAATGGTTCGAGCCAAGGTCACGTGTCCCTCCCGCTCTCACTTCAAACTCTGTCATTTTTGTATTAGCTAACCTGAAGAGGGGGTGGCGATCACCCCGAAAGATCTAGTGTATTCTTTAATTTGTATATAAAATTTCATCAATCTTCCATGTGTGGTAACGATTTGTTAACGCTGGAAATTGTTTAGATTTTGAATAAGCTTGAAAAAGGGAAGACAGAATATTCTTCCCGAAAATTTGCTGTTATTAATATATTAAATAAATGTATTTAATTGATGTGAAGATGTGAATCTTTAATGATATGACGAGAAGAAGAGTGGAAATTAGGAAGAAATGTGGATTTAATACTACTTAGTTTTGCTCATACTTAAATACTTTATTACAGTAAGCAGTGATTATAAAGCATTTTTCCTAAATTGTTTATTCAAAAAAAAAAAAAAAAATTAACAATTTAGAATTTTCTTTATTTTGAATGCCATGAAAAGGAAAAAGGATTCACAATTCCAAGATGGATATCTTGCCTATATATGGAAGATGCACCTTTTTAAGTAAAAAAATGTATCTAGGCAAATTGTTTTAAAATGGAATTGAATAAAACCTGACTGCTGTAGAATTATTTTAAAGGGTTTATTTATAGTGTTACTTAAGTGATTTACAAATATTATTAATCTATTACAGAGCCTGATGTGGGAATGCCACAGGCCGAAGCGCAACGTTATTTTAAACAACTAATTGCAGGTGTGGTAAGTATTTTCAAGTTGCATACAAATTTTTGGAAGAAAAATTGTATTTACAAAATGAAGTTTTTAAGTAATAGTGTTAAAAATAACCATTCTCTTTTGGAAACAGGAATATCTTCATCAGAGAGGTGTAACTCATCGTGATCTAAAGCCAGAAAACCTCCTATTAGATGAAAATGGTAAAAATTTCCTTATTAAAATATCTTTTATTATCAAACATTAAGAAATTGTTGTTGCTAATTAAATCACTTTGTCATATAATAGTTAATAGTACTTTTCAACTACGTAATTGAACAGTTTTATCTATTAAAAGTAATCTAATAGGTGAATGCAGGTGAAAATTCAATAATTTAAAATTTCCTGACGTGTTTTCCACTTTTTATATTTCAAATTTCATAATTTTCAAAAATAAATAAATAAAATGTCTTACCAATGGACAACTTGAGGTTTACGCCCCTACTGACGTCAGCTATGACGTGTTAAGCATATGCTGAGATATCTTGTGGGATAAACAAACAGAAAGCCCATAGGGCGAGTATATAACTTAGTGTGAATTACTCAAAAAATCATCGATTTTTGATATTTCAAGACGGAATGGTTCAGTACTGAGCAGTTCCTTATTGTAAAAATTCTGTAAAAATGCTTGAAATACCCTTCTGTAGTATAATATTTCCTCTATATCTACATGGGTTAAAACAAAGCATATGGCTTTGTTTATCCCATAAGCCAAGCAGTAGCCTGGTGGGGTATTTTGTAACTACGAAGCCCTGTCTATCCTCAAGTGGTCCATTGGGATGTAAAAACCTCCTTCAGAAATTGTAGTGTCATTAAGATTGTTTTCTTCTAAATTTGTAAACATAATGAAAAAAATTGTGTTGGGTTATTGCAAGACTTTTAAAAGAAATAAGTATAATCCTATAAACTGTAGGTAAATAGAACATTTTAAATTGTATTGTCCAATTGTTAGGCCTTCTGACATTCTTTGTACTTTTAACTATCTAATAAGTTTTTAAAATAGTTAAACTTAAAGGCATTGCCCAAAAAGTGTACCTTGGCATTCAGAATTGTGTGTATGCACAAGACCTTATAAAATGCATCCATAATTTTGTAATTAAAAAACAAAAAACTGCTGTTCTTGAAAGATAAGTAATTTAGTCTGCAAAGAAGGTAATGTAATGAAGCATTGGTGACATTTCTTTGCAACTTAGGAACAAATTACCGATTATTTAAATAGACTTTATTGATTCAAATTTTGAGGTTCTTTTAATAAATGCCTACAACTATCTCTTCCATGCTTTTTCTATAAAGCATAGTCCTATTTGCAATTATTAGTTTCCAAGATATATATTATGACATAAATGCTTTTAATAATTTTAATTTCAATCATAAATTGATGAAAGCTTTTATAATCAGGTTGTCAGACTACAAATAGATTAGGATGAATTGATAAGAATCTTGCCTAGCTCTTATTGTATGATCAGAAAGATAAAAATCTAAATTGAAAAGCAAATTTTCACTGCATCTAGATATAATGCAATGGCTATAGTTACATTATACAGCTTCCTTACATAAAATATTTTGTACGAAATGTTGTTTTGAAAATTGATTAAACTTTAATTTAAAATTGTTATCTACCAATTCTTATTGTCAAAAATCCTTAAACCAATTTTTAAATCTCCTTACAGATAATCTTAAAATTTCCGACTTTGGGATGTCAACGGTATTTAGGTATCAAGGTCGTGAACGTTTACTTGCTAAAAGATGTGGCACTCTTCCTTATGTAGCTCCAGAAGTCTTAGTAAAAGAATATCATGCAGAACCAGCAGATATATGGAGCTGTGGTATTATTCTAGTAGCCTTATTAGCTGGAGGTAATTAAAGATAAACATCCTTTTTATGTAAAATCTGAATTAATTAATCCATTTATGAAAGACAAAATAATATTGTAATTCATAATTGCAAAGTTTAACCTGTGGAACAATTTATAACAAAGAAATGTAAAAACACACAAAATAAAGATTCACAGAGCTGTTTTTGGAAATTTCGTACTAGGAATTCTGTTTTCCAAAAGCAGTTCAGTGAATTTTATATTTCTTTGTTATATCCTGTTACTCATAAATGCAAAGTTTAAAGTGCCTATGTCTTTTTATAATTAATCTTCTATAAGCTAAACATAATGCTAGCAGGGATTAATTGATAACCCTTTTTTATTCTTGATTTGTTTTTTGATGTTTTTCATGTGAAGGGTCATTGTTGTGCCTATTTGTCTTTTGTTTATGTTTTTTGACTTCACTGAGCTGTGGATACTGGGTGAATCCAACTCATGAGGATTTGGAAACTCGAAACTGTCTATCTTGGATTCCCGGTACCAAATTTCCGAAAAAAAGCTTGGTGAATCTTTACTTTGTGTGCATTTTATGTTTATTTGTTAATACTGTAATTCTTTAAGGAAAAAGTTGAGAGGATAAGAGTATGGTAAGTATTTTTTTTACAGTTTATTAAGCCAATGTTTATCTGATCAGCTCACAACAAATACTAACCAAGTTGAAAGACAGGTTTCAAAGACTTGACCTTAAAAAAACTGTAGGAAATTTGAAGTGATTGCGGATTCACAATAGCAGTTGCTCTCAAAATATAAACAGACAAAAGATAAATGTAGAACATATGAACTGTAGTTGTAGCATCTATTTCAGTTTTATAACAGCAGAGGAAATTCCAGACCTTGGAAGCATCACCATAACAGAATGTTAGTAATCTTCCAACAGAAATTTAATAGTAGCATGCCTGATTTTTTAATCGGTCGTATATCATAAATATTTCCATAAAATTTGGAAGTATACAAGATTTAATCATCTTCTGGCCTTAGAAGGGAAGATGAAAGCAACCTTCAAGATAAACAAATAAGCTCATATTGTCTGTATGTCACATGATCAACCGATGACATCTGACGTAAGTAGAAGTATAACTAACTAGGGTTCTGCTTTGTATGGTTGACTATTTAGAAAATTGTGTGTTATACTTCTACTTCTATCTTGCCGAGATTCCAAGATAACATGTTTTGGTTGCCATACAGTTAAAAAGCCTTTTTAAGGTATTAAAATAAAAGAAAAGGATTAAATAACAGTTGTATATTTCCGCTCTTCTAATAGCTGAAAACATTTTACCTTAATTACCTGAAAAATAATTAAGTTTTAACTTCCATCTCAAATCAAAGAACAAGTAAGATTTAGGCCTAACATAATTCATTATTTTTACTTTGAGACTGCCATGATTCACTTTTGAACAGCTAGTTGGTTATTGGGCTCTATGTTATAGAGAAAGCTTTTATAGCATAAAAGAGAAATTCTATGAAATATATAAGATAACGTAATCCTAATGTAGTGCGAACTGTATCATCATGTATGGAGAAATAGGAAATTGGTCATCTGTTTAGCAAATGTAAGACGGGAAGCCTAATCATTTCTTAATAATACAGTGGAACCCCGCCATTCGTCCGCCTCGTTATTCGTACAACTCGTTATTCGTTCAACTTTTTCAAGTAAAATTGAACTCGCCATTCGTACGCTTGCTCGAGATTCGGACAGCATGACCTTGTTACTGGCCGCCCCACGCGATCGCTTCAGTTCAGTCTCGTGCTAGTTTCCGTACGCTACGTATCATCCACGCAAGCTTCATGAAACTTTGTGATATTTTAGTGTAATTTTTTGTTCTTTTTATTGAAAATAATGCAGCCATGGGTCCAAAAAAGATTACCGATTCAACTAAGCCTAAAAGGAAAGCAGTGAGAATGGCAATTGAATTGAAAAAAAGAAATCGTTGCGAAGTTTGAAAGTGGAACTCGTGTCTCTGACCTGGCAACTCAGTATGGCATGGTGAAATCAACCAAATCGTCTATACTGAAAAAGAAAGACATAATGAGAGAGGCCTATATATTTATTGTTTTCATAGTTTTTATGTATTTTACGCTTAAAGTATTATTACAAAGGTTTAAATAAGCAGTCATCTCTGGTTTCTGGAACGGATTAATCCAATTTACATTATATCTTATGTGAAAAAATGATTCGCCATTCGTACAAATCGCCATTCAAACTGCCTCCTGGAACGGATTGTGTACGAATAGTGGGGTTCCACTGTATTTCAGTAAACAGAGATAAGCTATTTCGCATGCATTTTATTCTTAAGCATTCATCTACATTTACATGAAAAGCATCACATTACAGTGGAAACTCGATTAACCGTCACCTTCGGGACCGGGACTGTGACGGTTAACCGAATAGACGGATAACAGAAATTTTACAATAAACAAGCACAGTAACGAAATTTCAATGCTGGTTTGGGACAAAAGGCAAACAATAAATTAATACAAAGAAAAATCTATCGGTAACAAATAGATATCGTCAAACACCAAACAAATAATAATAATAATAATAATAGAAACATAAAACAGTAGGCCTATTTGATAATAAGGTTTATATGTTGAAGCTGTAATCAGTCATCTTCTTCTGTTTCTTCGAGGCTCGAGCTTTTTTTCACGGCAATGTCCCGTATTTTCGGAGAAGTAGGTTTTGCGATCGATGACGGATAACAGAGAGTGACGGTTAATCGAGTTTCCACTGTATTTGGGCTACTATTCTTCCCGACATCTTTCAATAACCCAAACACTCCTAGAAAAATAGTAAGAGAATTATCAATTATTACACACTAGTTCTCCAGGATCCTAGGAATTTTTTTCCAGTATAGAACATGTAGTTGGAAAATGTTTCTGTAGCTAAAAACTTCATCAACATTGCTAAATCTGGTTTCAAATTCCTTCTTTCTTAAAGAAAAGGAAAAAATGTAAAAAATTAATTAATAGATAAACGTGAAAAAAAGCATCATGAACCAAACTAAAAAAAATCACAACAGGCTTGAAAGATTTTTTTTTTTCTTTTTCACAGAAGAGTTTCTTAATAGCGAAAAGTAATAAACATGTTATCATAATTAAATTCAAAATTATTTCGCCAGGATGACTGCTGTACAAATACCTATAAAGACTAAAAAAAATACACTTTAATTATAAGCATTACTTTCTCAATAAGTTAATATAAGCATTAAAAGATAGTGTTTGTTGTGTTATTCAGGATCTGTCTGAAATTGAGTTAACTTTCCTACAAAATTGTCTTTTAATATATGTAGGTGCATACTTTACTTTTTAATTGATAAACTTAATTTATACGATCAAAGCGAGTCTCTGCATGCCCACTCGATCACATTTTGTGATCCGTTTATTCAAAACTGTAGTAGCTGGAAATATGAAATTTTGCATGCTGACATAGAAATCCATGTAGAAGTGCACAATCATATTTTCAACCCTTAAAACTGTAAATTTTATAAGAATTATTTGTTTTTAAAAACCTGAAAAAAAAGACCATAATAGAAGAACCTTTAGTTCTGAAACTAAAATAAAAATTTATAATTTCTAATAATCCTACAGCGTCATAATTTACAAATATATTATTTGAATAAAAATGCACTTTAAAATGGTTTTTCATCGTTTGTTTTATCTGTCTATATTATAGAAAGATTTATATTTTAAAAATAAACGATTTATTATAAAAAAACAAACACAAACATTTCTCAACTTCTGACTAACTGAAAATCAAAACTGTCTTTAGAAACAATTTTTAAAAACTTTTTTTTGTAATATATTTTTAAAAATTAAACAAAGTTTCTTGCTTATTTATATTATTTTAGGTTTTAGCAACAAAGATGAAAATCTTACTTTTTTCACTACAGACCCAACAACATGGGGTTAAAAAATGCCCACACACTAATCATGCTCATGTTACGAAGTTAAATGCTGTACTGATTTGCTATATTGGCATGAATCGGCAACATCTCAACTCCAGGTACTCGAAAAATTAGACCACATGCATTATTTTGAAAATACTACAGCAGTTTTAAAACCGCTGCATTTAATTTAATCCCACATGGTTAATGAAAGGTTAAAATGCCTCATCATACACTCACTGGAAGAAACACACATAGAAATGTCATGAAAGAAATAATTTTGTAACAATTATTTGTTTTTTTTAAAAACATAACTTATGGTATACATGTGTATGATAAGAAAATGCTCCCAATTGATGAACAAGTGTCTGCTCAAATTTTCTCTTTAGCAAGCAACCAGTTCTTTAACAATATGCCGCTAAACATATTTTTCTTTGGTGAATGCAAAATCTTATCAAACACAATCCCCATATGCTCATTGTCTGTGGAGGTGGATTTTCATCCATAGCAATTTTTTCATTGACACAAAACAGATCCTATCTGCATAAATTTTTTCACTAATAACAACACTTTTCACTTCCTTAGTGGGAGGTTTTGTGGAACTCTTCTTCGAAAAGTTGAAAAACATAATTCACACTGGGTCTTCCAGAACGGCCAATTCCATATGAGCGAAAAGAATTCTCCACAATAAAAGCCTTTTCGCGAATACTTAGAGCATTTACGTAGCACCCTACAATACAACCGTTCTCTTAATGAACCAAGGTCACACTGCAGCTTCGCTGTGCTGCCACATTTCGGTATACTTGAATTTCCAGTCATACTGTACTTATCCAGTCGAATCTTATCGAAAGTTATTGTTACCTCAAAAGGATATTACTATCTGCATTTACCACGTAAATGATAATGTGACTGAATTTCTTGCTAAACTGTAAACAATAATATTTTTCAGTTACAGCAATATAAATTCAAGTCACTGCTTGTAAAAATTTCCAATAAGCTTTGAATATTAAAAGTTTGTACGTTGAAATAAATGAATTTTAAGAGGGCATATGAAGAACCAGACTTTGTTAGCTTTTAGAATTTTGTGATCTTTATATTAAAAACCATACTAAAAACGTAAAAAATAATTCACGCAATTAAAAATATAATAAAGAGCATATTACCACAAAACAGGACGTTTCAGCCAGCGGAAAACTGCAAGGTCATCTTCAGCTGAAACACTTTCTTTGTTGGTATTTTTTAATGAGGTTTTTATTTTATTTTAAATCCTAGAACTTCCTTGGGATAAACCATGTTACAGTTGTCCTGAATATGCAGATTGGAAAGAATGTAAAATCACAGTATCTCCGTGGCCAAAGATTAATAATTTAGCTTTGTGTAAGTTACTTTTTCTTTTATTGGTCTTCCTAGTTTAATTTTGAAGTTAAAGTTAATAATGTTTTTAATAATAATCTGTTTTACTGTAATGAAAATGAAATGATTTTTACTAATTTCTTTCAATATCTTTAATCTAGCTTTATTGAGAAAGATTTTAATGCCTGTTCCAAGCCGAAGATATACTATTGCTCAAATTAAAAATAATCAGTGGTTTACCAAAGCTTTGAAATCTAGAGGTACAGTTCTGAACTTTTTATTAATCATCTGTTCTGTAAATGCTTCTTAACCATATTAATTATAAAACATAATCTGAAGGTGATAATCATAATGACCCTCTCAAAAATCTAAAGAACAAAAAATAAAAACAATAAATGTGTTACAAATGAAATTTGATGTGCGTTAGAACAATTTTTACATGAAAAGAAAAC
>JAFIDM010005346.1:37930729-37941671 GCA_023159025.1 Thereuonema tuberculata
AAAAGGCATTTAATTTTACTAAAAATAACCGTAATGTTCATTCATTAGGTTTACAATTTTTTTTACTACAGTTTATTTTTATAAAATCGCTGTACTAAGTTAATTTTCTTGTTTTATATTTTAGGTTCCTATCTTTCTAATGATACAACTCCAAAGAAACGGATTTGCTCAGATGCCGACTTCTCCCCTCCTCTTGCTAGGTAAAAATTGAATAATACTTTTCAAATATACTTTATATGTATTTCAGAAAGTCGCAATGTTAAGAACAATCTTCAGTGTATTTTTTTTTTCCTCATACACCATTAGTATTTAATTGAGATACTATGCTCATGTCAATGAATTGTTACTATCGGAATTAATGAAATAGGCTTGATAAAGGAAAGAAAATGTTATCTTTCCGAAAATTCGCTGCTGTAGATGTTTATAAATGTATTTTATTTTAATATATTAATTGGTGATCGATGTGATATTTTGTAACAGATGCTATGAAGTTAAAAATTTAAAGAATCGTACTGCAGGCCTAAGTGACCTTTTGGGGGTGGTGGTGGAGATAAAGCTCTCACTTTACCACGACTAATGGGAATAAGTTTAGGTTGAGTGGTCAGCCCAACACCTGCTCTTCCAGGAAGTTACTGTTTGTAAAGTTCAAATTTTTCCCACATCTTCACTATATTATAAAATAGATTAAACTTGTTGGACATCACAACCTCTTTCTATTCCAGCAATGTAGAAACACCATTCTAGCAATTAATGCGTTTGATAACTTGTATCATAACCAGTTACATTTTCTGCTACATTTGTTATTAACCTGTGTTCTGATCTAAACACAGATCAAATACACAGAATAATAACAAATGTAACTGGTTATGATACAAGTTATCAAATACATTAATTGCTAGAATGATAGTTTATTCTGGTTTCACAATATGATTTATGGAGGAAAAAAAAAAAAAACAACTACAGCTTCTTGCTCATAATAGTGTAACTTTACATTGGAATTGTTTACTTCAATTTTGCAGTTTTATTGTATTTGTAAATTGAGCTTTTGCTGTATATTTTATGTCTCAGGCAATAAAATCCCAATGCCTCCTAGCTGATACTTTTTTTCCAATTAGTTAACAGGAAATTAATTTTATTAGTTTAGAATTGAAACCAAAAGTTGAGTGAGTGCATTGAGGCTTTCAGTGCAGCCCTTGTAACTATCTGATTAAATTACTAATCCCGTATTGAAAATCTAAATACCCATAATTCAGTTGATTATCCTTTTTGTAATTGTGCCACTAATCGCAGATTTTCGGAATTTCTTAGAAGGCCATAGTTTAATTCAAGACAACTTTCAATTTCATTTATGTATGGTACTGTACCCGAAGCATAGATAAGTATATATATAATTGTCTTTGTTGCATATGCAGATAATTATGCATTGTTAATTTTGCTACTAGAATTAATCCACAAATAACGTATACATCCAATTATATCCAGTATTTAAGTGTTAGGTTATTTGTAGAGTTGATACTCCATGGTATGAGAAACATATTTTACCTAAACTTCAGACCATTGCTTAGCACAAATACAGTTTTAGATGTTTGTTGCTTAAAATAGTTCAGTATTGGTAATGTTTGCCTGTGAAGAAGTAAACTCATATGATACAGATAGGAAATGAATGTTATGTAGCCACTGAAAAATGTGTTTGCTCATAGATTTAAAGAATAGCCTTTTGTTGAATCCTCGGCAAGTTAAAATTAAATTTGCATTACTGAACATTTATTTATCTGAACTATATTTGTTTAATATTTTGCGTTATCTTTCTTCGTATTCATATTCCATTTTTATTTTATTTATTTAGGGAGGATTCTGTTGCTCGCCTGAGTTGTTCCCAACCAGAGCCTGGCTCAGAGAGGACATGTTCAGGGGATGGCATCAGTGGAGGAGATGCCGTGGTTAAAGGTCTCTGCTTTTCTCAACCGTCTCATCCTGAAGATATGCTTCTTAGCAGCCAAATACAAGCTACACCAGGTTCATCACAGGTAAGCACAAGCACACATTTTCAACTGCTTTACTATCTCTTCTGTTAAACTGAAAATTGATGTACCATCAATTTAATGTTTTTACTTTTTAATTGAAATTTAGCAGCAATAAATAACAGCTGAAATGACTAAATTTCCTTTGACAACACCCATAATCTTGTAAACAGCTTAATATTGGAATTTGTTATGAGTTAAGGTGTCCCACTACAGGCCTATGTGGCCCTTTGGGTCACGAGAGGTAAGGCACAGCGTTCCGTCATCAATGGGACCAAGTAGAGGTCGGGGGATCGACGCCCACCTTTAACCCCCAGGAAAGACACCCGGTACCCATTTACAGAGGGTTGGGAAGACCCTCGGAACCATTTGGAGGAGAATGGAGCATGGAAAAATCTTCACCCTCTGCCAAATCTGAAACTTTTTTTTTTTATAAAATCGTCACACATATAAGAGTTGTATTTTCATGTTATTATTTATTCATTATTATTGAAATTCATTTTACTTGCGTTTAAACACCCCCAATATATCGTATATTTAAATAACTGTTGTGATGTTGTTTAAACTCTAAAAGTCTGGATCCAATATTCAAATGATACAGACATCTAATTAGGAAAATTTAATCTAAACACTTTTGTCATTAATTCCTTTGTTTAATTTAAAAAAACAAAACTGTATTTCTTGGAAAATGCATTCTGACAAATTACTTTTTTGGGAGACAGTTTAATAATTTTTTTGGATAATAATTTCGATATATTGGGGGTGTTTGAACACAAATAAAATGAATTTCAATAATAATGAATAAATAATAACATGAAAATATAACTCTTCAAATGTTTGACAATTTTATATAAAAAGTTTCAGATATTTATGAGCAGTAGTTCTTTTAAAGTATGGGGCAGTGAAAACCACCAGTACTTTATGAATCATCCGGTATATGGTGTGATTATTAACTAGAGATGAGACCTTCTGTATACACCATGTAGAAAGCATTATACTATTCATATGACTGGTTGTCATATGCGAACATTAATGCATATGTGAACATTAGTGCCTCAGAAGCTGTTGTGATTTTAAAATTGGCAACAGAAATTTGAAAATGCAACTGCACTCATTTATCAAACAGAGATGTGTAGAAGTGCAGTGAAAGCATTTCGAGTGACTGAGAAATAATTCCATGACTGTTGTGAGTCAAATGAGAATAAATCCCGACTGGACGTACTAGTCCAACTTCGCACAAGTGGACTTTTTGGGTTCTAATCCATTAAAAGGACAGCAATTTGAGAATTTGCTTCCAGAAGTAAATCGTGAGCATTATAAATAATATCAACGATCTTTCTAGATTGTATTTTATATATAATCGATATATAAATTTCATTATATTGATTACTTCGGTACTTGAAAGTAATGCCTGTTAAAAGCTAAAACATTTAAATTGTCTTGTAATTCAAGAAAACATACTATGTTCTTACAATTACTTAAGTTATAACTATAGTTTCACTTTAAGTATTTTTTGTCAAAGTTACTTTTGACAAATTCTTCTGAAGACTCATAGTTTTGAGTGAAAAACAATGAAGTCCAATATTTAGTTATTGTTAGGTATTTTATTAATAAAGTTATATTGGAAACCTTTAATAAGTTTAAGAAAAGAAAGTGAAAATAAAACTTACTTCATTAAAATAAAAATGGAGAATTATTCAACAGTTTCTTAATAAGTGAGAGAAAAAAATCACAACTGGACAAGTAAATATGTTTGGTCCTTCTTTAATATAATAACGCACATCATGACTGATAATTAAAGTAAATATGCCTTCGCACACTGAGCCAACATCAATGGGAATCCTGAACAACTGTTTCATCCTTATTAGGAATCATCAGCAGAATTTACCCTTTGGCTCAGTTGCGCGAAAGCTAAGCTAAAAGCATTCTCGATCCCGGGAATGGGCTGCCGAGATAAAAAACAATCAAATAAAAAATAATTCTGTGAAATCCACAGTATTAATCGCTTGTCCTTTCACTGAAAGGCACCAAGGAATTTAATTACAAACAAGAAACATCATAAGTTCAATGAAAAGCAAATTTAACGTCCATAATAATATTTAAATAGAGAGAAAAAATCACAACTGGACAGTAAATATGCCTTCGTAGTTTCTTAATACTTTTTGTATGTTTATGTGCTCGGGGGATGGCACAAACTTACAGAACAACGTAAAATAAAAACACGTGATGATGAAATATGTAAAGTATTCTGAAACTGTAGAATATTTTTCCATTTTTATTTTTATCATGTAATTGCGTTTTAGTGTCACTTTTAGTTCTTAATTTCAACAAATCCTTCTCAAATTTGTATAAAAAACTTCTCTTTTAATTTCAGAATCCTCTGCAAAAATTTGTGAAGAGAATGACCAGATTCTTTGTGAAAACCAATGCGGAAGCAACTGTTAAGGAGCTGTTCTTAGTTTTTGAAAAACTTGGTTACTCTGCTAAGAAGACATCCCCTGGTGTTGTATGTGCCTTTAAATTGAATATTCCTATTGAATGTAATTTTTGTACTGGGAACTTAACACCAAACCTTATTTTGTTTATTCTCTCTCCCACAGATAACGGTTAACACTATTGACAGAAGAAATATGAAGCTAACATTCAAAGCCACACTCATCGATATGCATGATAAAATTTTGGTTGATTTTAGATTATCAAAGGTAATCATTTTATTATTATTTTTAACTTAAATTACTAGCACACATAATAGAAGTATAATATTCATATTTAAAAAATCAAGAAAATAATAAAATACTTATCAAGAATGGTTTTAACCCTGCGATTAGTGGGTTAAAACCGTCCTTGATAAGTATTTTATTATTTTCTTGATTTTTTAAATATGAATTGAACGTCATACTTTTATTGTGTGCTAATAATTTTAATAACTGTCCTTGTTCATAAATATTTCAATTGGCACACGTTAAACATTCTTTTGTATGAGTGGCTGATTTAGTCATTTATGGATTTGTTTTATAATATTTTTTCCTGGTTAACATTCTGAGGGTAAAACATAGAAGAGTTGTTTTATTTAAGCTACATTTTAGGAAATTGAGCATTATCAAATGAGCAAAACATTTGTAATCGTCTGACAATGCTCAGCATAATTTTAACCGCCATAATATTTGTGTGTTTGTATTAGGGATGGGTAGTTCGTATAAAAGAACTATAGTTCATGAACGACCTAGTTCAAATGAACTAGTTCATGAAAAGAACGACTTTGTTCGCGAACGACCTAGTTCAAATGAACTAGTCCGTTCTTTTACCATTCCACTATTGGCTATTGGAATGGGTTTATTTCGTATTTGAGAACCTTTTTTTTTTTTTTTTGGTTGTGAAAGTATTTGAGAACCTACTTTTTTTTTTTTTTTTTGGTTGTTAAGGTAAAAAGAACGACTTAGTTCATTTGAACTAGTTCAGTAAATAGAACGACTTTGCCCATCTCTAGTTTGTATATTTGCCATGATAACACTAAATCTTTTTGCATAGTGAAATTTATCTTGGGCATTTAATACCTTAAAATTGCAAAAGTGTTTATTTAAAGTAATTATTCATTTGCTTCCTTAAGTGCTTCGAATTTGCTATATGTATTTCAAGGACAAATAGTGGAAAGACGGACACTTAAATCTAGTTACGGTCATTTTTTATTGTTTGTTCTTCCTGGAGCAGGAGTGGGACCCATAACCTTTCACGCCTTTGTGAGCTTATCATCGAGGGTAAAGCTGGCTGATTAGTCCTAATCAGGACGAAACAGCTGTCCCGGATTTCCATCGGTAATAAGCCCAAGGCGTGAAAGCTAACCTATGTGCAGAATGTTGAATTATTTTTTTTTAATTGTGTTAAAATCCTTGGTGGTTTAGATTGCAAAAACAATCTTATTTTCTAAAAGAAAAAAAATATTATGAAGAAATCATAATCTTTACTCTTTTGTAGCCTACCACTGCTTCTCTTTTTATCAATCACTAATTTGTTGTAGTCCTAATGTGACTGTGGGTGAAGTTACTGTATATGAGAATGGGGTATTTCCCACATTGTTGAAAGAAAGATAGACAGACGATGCCTTTTGCATCCTATTGTTCTGGAATCATCTTCAGGTCTGAGAGTTAAGTTGGGAGGGCGTACAAATAGATCGTTAAAAGACAGACAGGAGGGAGAGAGGTCTGATTAGAGCAGGATAACGTTGGTTTTAGCAGGAAAATCTGGGATAGAGCCACCATTCTATCACAACCCTCCACCTACATTAGCAGGAACATTAAAGAATGTGTACAAATTCCCAAAGCTGGCTCCACCAAATTTGGAAATGGCTTCTCTTCCCCAACACCCTATTTAGAAAAATGACGATCTCTCTTCGGTCCGCTGATTTTCCCACCCAAACTATCCTTCACGCCAAAACCAAAGTTACCCCGCTCCAATCAGATCTCGATCTCTCTCCTGTCCGTTTTTTAACTATCTATTTATACGCCCTCCCAACTCTTATCTCAGACCTGAAGACGATTCCTGAATAATAGTGTGAAAGGCCTCGTCTATGTTCCTTTCAACAATGTGGAAAATACCCCAGAGTATCATATACAGCAACTAATCATTTATTATTCCGTAAATGAAGAGGGAGTCAGAACATTTCAAAATAACAACTGGTGAAATTTTTGTTAGTGCTTATATAACGAGTCTTAAGTTGAAGCAGAATATTTTACTGTGAATAAGCTGTCTTGCATTATTTTTCTTCCAACTCAATGAATTTGCAGAAATTCAGATTTAAGGGTTGATTTCTGCTTTTCTTAATGCACTGGTAAATACACTTAATCAGTAAGCTTATCAACACACAATGTAAGCTGTGTAAGTAGTGCAAACTTCGTTATTCCATCTCAGTTATTTCTTTAAGAGCTTTTCATTTCCAGTAAATAAAAATTCCTTAGTACAAATTGCATTCGGTAGACTCGATTATCCAGGGCAGTAAAAATTTATGAAACTTTTAACAACATATTAAATACTATGTTGATACTTTAAACAAAATGGGTGTGGTATATGGAATCAAATGCGAGTCCGGGGATAAAAGATGCAGATATATTGGAGAAACGAAACGGAAGGTCAAGACCCGTATGAAAGAACACGAAACAGCTATCCGGACTAAGAATTCACAATATTTAACAGCCACACACCATAATAATACAGGTCATAAAATATTAGTAGAAAGTCCTATCATTTATGGCCTTGAAAAAGACCATTATTTGAGAAAATTTCTTGAATCGTTATTAATAAAGTAAAAAAAAGAGTGCTACAATACAGACATCTCCATCACTAATGCATTACAATACAATCTGCAATAATACATAATAATGCTTGTTATCTTATCATTATATGGTTGAACATCACTTTATTGTAATTAATTAGGACCTAGGAACTATGATGATTGTTACTTTGAATTTTATGGTTACTTCATAAGCCTATGTTTTTCCTTTTTTAACGTTATATCATTTGATAAAGAAGCTGACAGGTAGCTTTGAAACATGTAATGAAGCCATTTTGTTATTTTATATTTATATTGGTGTGTTGGTCCTTTCTTTTAATATTGATATTACACATTACAAAGATAAGAACTATATTTAATATTTTGTTTAACCTTCTCATTAATCTGCAACCCTGGATAATCAAGAGTCTACTGTAATTATGTGTATATCGGTTATTTTTTTAACTAAACAAGTAATATTTTCTTTGCAGGGTGATGGAATTGAATTCAAGCGTCACTTTGAGAAAGTAAAAGGAGTAGTAACGGATCTCATTCTGAAAGGACCTATCATGTGGCCTCTGGCAATTGCATCAATGCCATTAACATAATTAAACATTTTAGATATTTTTCTACTTTTTATAATATTTATATTTTATTTTAATAATTATTATAGCAAGTTGTAAAAATTTTGAACCGCTAATAAAAGTTACTCTTGTGTTTTTTGTGTAAATCTTAATGCTTTTGTTACTTTATTTCCTTCAAATTAAAGTTTGTTTTCATTAAAAAGTTCATTAAAAGTATTAATTTGTGATATTTCTTAGTTTTTAATTCCCCAAGTTTTAAAATAATGAAGGAAAAGATAAATTATTATATGCTTATTTTAATTTGCTGTAACTACAAATCTTTTTAGAATTAGGAATATTAAGGAACCACAACAAACCAGATCATCTTTAGCATTTTTTTAAGTGTTTTTGAAAAATCCTGACAAAATCATTTTTAGAAACCAAAAATTCCAGCAAAGGAAATTAGTATCAGCAAAGAATTTTGTCAATTTAATCACAGTTAATTTTTTTTTCTGTACCAATCAAACTAAATTAACTTATTTTATTTTTTCATGTACTGCTTAGCCAGACGAAAGAGACTGGTCACGTGATTTACTGGTCGCTCCTACCTCTTTTTTGGCGTGAAAATAGGGAGCACTCATAATAACTACATACTCAAACGATTACAAAAATACTATAAAATAATTAAATGGGACTGATACGACGATCATACGATAGAAAGAACTAATTTAAACAAACGCAAAAGGGAGAAGCGTATTCAAGCGTATTTTTCCGGCCTCCAGAGTTTCCTTTCTCCCTTGGGGTTGTTCCATTGTTTTGGCAGTGTGCGAAACCCAGTCTTTATCGCTTGGGCAAGCAGTAAGTTATATTAATTCCACACTGCTATACTTGACATACATCATTATTTAGATGCCTGAAATATTTTTAACTGAAGATTTTTGTATAAAACTTGATTACAAGATAGAGGTTAATTTACACTATGAAATTGCATAGGTTTTTACACGTCCAAGCTATAAATTGGATGTGTGGGAATCAAAGTGGAGCCTCCAAAAACAAAATAAACAACAAGAAATTCATAATAAAAAATAGGTTTAAAAAATTTGTGCCTGCATTCCTCTGGCCTCAGTGAATTTTCGTAGTGCATTAAAACAATAATCTACCCCATAGGAATTTCATTTCACTAGCCGTCAACCTGCTTACATCTTTCTTCATTATCCATGTTTCCGATGCATATGTCAGTATAGGGACATAGTAGCATCGGAGATGGTGAAAGAGGAGCCCCTGCAGGGAAGGATCAAGACATCTAGACTGAGATGGTATGACACTTAAAGAGAATGGAAGAGAAGAGGATTCCCAGGAGGATACAGAAGAAAAGACCAAGGGATAAATGGATTAAGGGAGTGGAGGATTGTGTCCAGATGAGAGGGGAGGACTGGAACAGGGTGACAACGGAGAGATGGTGGGAGGTGAGGACTAGATGGAGAGGCTTTGTGTTCTAAACAGACCCAGCCTGAGGTTGGAAACTGTACTAGACGAGAGAGAGAGATTAAAACAATAAAAAAGCACATAAAAATGTTCATAAACAAAAATTGGGTGAGATCTAGTGTTAATTGTGATATCCTAGAACAGCTGTTTCACGCTCTTTGGCAATCGTCACCTCGAAAAATTCATTGAGGCCGGCGGACACATGACTTTTTTTAAATCTATTTTTTATTGTGAATTTGCTTTTGGAGGCTTCACTTTGATTCCCACGATAGGTTTCAATACAGAGGATAACAGGAACAATCTCTTTACTGGTGATTACTTAAAGCTCTGATGATCGCCAAAGAGCGTGAAACAGCTGTGTAGGATGTCACTTAGTAAACACTAAGTCTCGTCCATTGATGCTTTCATAGTCTTACTGCTTTATAGTAATATATAATTTTACATCTTGTATTACTAAATACAAAATTATGCAAATCTTACCTTTTTAAGAATAGTGGAAATTGGTAGTAAGACTGCTGTCACAAACGTAGTTCGTGCCTCGACGCTTCCGCTAACCCTTTCTCTCCTCTCCTTCCGTCCACATCTCGCTTCTTGCTTACATATTTCTCTACATATTTCCATCCCTTTTACATTTCTGCTTTCCTATCAATTCCTTGTGCTGCAAGGATTCTCCTTCCCTTATTCCCGCCAACACGGCGCCCTTATACCTATTAAACTGTGTTTCCCGACTTTAGGAGTGACCACTAACCGTTTTTATGGCTGGTACACAAAGGCAATCAGCCCGTGAAAACTGTTTTGCTTGCTACGTTAAGAGCTAATTCCTTTGTTGGGTATTGCATCAGAGTTCTGCTCTCAATAGGGGAAAACAAAAGGAAAGGCCGACTGGGACTACGTCAGTGCTGCCACCCCTTCTTGACCAGAGGCGACGGAGAGGACCAACACCCCTCTCCAGGAGAGGAAAACAAGTCAACAACGGACAGTCGGAGAGAGATTGTCAGGGAGCAGGTTCAAAAATCCCTGCTCGATCTCCCTCGCTCCTCGGAATCACACCGCCCTCCTGATCTGTGAGTCCCCGATCAGAGGTCGGAATAATTCCAAAAAGCTGAGCACCAGGATACTTGGTGCGATTCTGGATTCCCGCTGCATCTTCCCCTATAAGAAATCGAGCGGATCACCGTGAGCACCCGCTCGCTTTTGGACCTCCTGTCCCCCAGAGCCGGCTGACGCCCACGTATAGACGGCAGCAGCGAACGTCCCTCCGCCGGAAACCGCAGATGATCTCCAGCGTCTCCAGCCCTGCCTGCCTCCTGCTTAGTTCGGCACCGTGAGTCTTCCCATTTCCCTTTAGTTGTATCTCCCTTTCTTTCCCTTCCCCGTAACTGAAATAAAGCCTTCTTTTCACTCCACATAGCCAATCTGTCTTTCATCTTTGAGAAGGCGCGGGCCATCGGCGAGCTCCCTTCACTAGGCTAGCGTCCCACGGCACCTCCCTTTTTCCCCGTCCAGTCTCCTCATTCACCCCCTTATTTACCTTTTCCCCTTTTTGCCCCGTAACCGTGGCTTGCTTAGGGACGCAATAGATGGCGTGCGCCTTGAAACAACACGTGACA
>JAFIDM010005346.1:37966856-37980558 GCA_023159025.1 Thereuonema tuberculata
CTTTTTTTAACTTAAAAGTTAAAACTTAACTTTTTTTAACTTAAAAGTTAAAACTTAACTTTTTTTAACTTAAAAGTTAAAACTTAACTTTTTTTAACTTAACTTAATCTTTGTTTTGTTTATTTGTCCTTTGTTTTTGTTTTTTTTTTATTCCATTGAGCTTTGAGTACTGGGTGAATCCAATTTATAAAAGCTAGGAACAATCTGTCTTGGATCTCTGTATGAAAATTAAAAAAAAAAATACCTCAGTGAATCTTTAATTGTATTCTTTTATATGTTATTAAAGATTAAATTTTGTTGAATTAAGTGGGAATTCAATGGGAAATGGCCAACTTAAATTCTCTCTACTTGGAAACATTATTTTGCTTTTAAAAATACATAATTGTAAGATCAATACTATATGTACATTAAATATTATTTTGAAATTTAAATTCCTAAAATCTCATTATTTACTTTTCAGGTATCCAGCAAAAGCTTTTGTGGGCGACACATTCTGTTATTTCTCTGGAATGACTTTTGCAGTTGTTGGTATCCTTGGACATTTTAGCAAAACAATGCTACTATTTTTTATTCCACAAATTATTAATTTTTTATATTCTGTGCCACAGTTATTTCATTTGGTGCCCTGTCCTCGTCATCGGATACCTAAGTAAGTATAAACATTGCATTTTTTTTTTAAGTTTCTATTCTGCAGCCAGCATAGATTCTCTTTTTTTTAACTAAATTGTTTAAAAGTTAACAAATGTAACTTTAATTTACTTCGATTACCAAGTAACTTCCTCCTCTCTTAAAATCTCAAGGTAGAAATGATGAGATGGACACTTGAAGAAAAGCTTGGACAGTATTTGAAAACAACAATAAAAATCATCTTTCTTTCTATATACATAACTGATGTTGTTTCAAGAAATGTCATAATTTACTCTTAATAATCACCTTCATACATAAGACAGGGAGCCTTACCTCTCACGGCTTAAAAAGCCACAAAATCCTGTAGTAGGAACTTTAACTTAAATCAATGTCGTGGCTATCTTTAGGAACATTTCCTATGTGACAGTCAACTAATTGTTTCATATTTTGTTAACATAGTTCAACTTTGTTATTTACATTCTAATATTTCCACACTTAGGACTATAAAGTTATCTTAGCGTTCATCAAAAAAATCTTTTTTTTTTCTGATTCATCCTGTGACATCACATACAGCACTGGATTCATATCAAGGTCCCTTTCTGCCATCTTCACTCCATTTTCTTTTGAGGTCATTAACTTGAAACTCGTAATGTACCTGTTATTCTTTTGTCCTTATTTTCAAAGGACATTCATCACAAAACCATTTACACACAAGTCAAAATAATAAAATAGAGTTCAAGAATGAGATAGAAATGTGTTAGTGTCATTAGTGTTGGAAAATATGATTGCCTGTATTGCCATCCGTAAACGTTAAAAATTATAGATGTAGTAAGGAGGAGAGAGATTTTAGCATAATAGTTTTTCATAATTTAGAATGTGGATGGAAATAAAAATTAAAAAACAAAACAAACAAACCTACATCATGTTTAAATCAGGGCATCAAACCGTAATATTTTTCGTTCCGGTTCACTCAAAACACTAAATTTCGGTTCGGGTTCAGCTCCACTCCGACCAGAAATATCGGTTTTTATCCGGTTCAGTACCTTGATCGGGTTTGGACCACATGGTGACAGGGGATGAGTTGGGGGAATCGATGAAACTTGTTAACCACAGAAAAAATCCTGTCTTTCGCATATACTTTAAAAAAGGAGAACTGAAATGAAGGAGTGAAATAAATATCGGTTTTCGGTTTTGGTTCAGATTCAGCTCCACTGCGACCAAGCATATCGTTTTTTTCCGGTTCAGGTTTTCGGTTCAGTTCCGGTTCGATGCCCTGGTTTAAATTGAAATGGATGGAAATTTAGGTTCTCAGTGATTGCATCCAATACCTGTTTTGTTTACCTCTGCTAATTGAGAGATGTTTAGTTCACTTTCTAATAAAGAGATGTTTTGTTCACTTTCTAATAAAGAGATTTTGGTATTTACTTTCAAAATAATAGAATTAAAGAAAAAAAAAAAGAACTTAATGCTATCTATAAACCTTAAGTTTCCAAAACATTTTTGCTCCTTTCAGTTTATATTTTCATTGAAATATGAAAATATATTTCTTTTATTTGTATTTCTTGCTGATTCAGATGTTTTATATCAATTTCAAAGGCATTTAGTTCAATGCTTAGTTGAAAACTATCTGCAAAAGCTTCTTCACAATCTGAAAATTTTAAATTTCTGATACCATGGAAATGTCTGAAAAAAAAATATTTTATTCCAACACTTGCCAACTATATTGATTATAAACTTCTAAAGCTCACTAAGCAACAGTATTAGCCTGAAGCGGCTAATGTAACCTTCATAATATTAATCATCATCACTAACACAAATAAATGTAAGAACTTAAAGTACATTTATTATAAATATAAATTTTCGAGAAGATAAATCACGTCTCCTCTTTATCAAGCCTACGTAATAATTACAAGTTACGATAAATTTATGAATTTATTTATTATAAATAAATGTACTGTAAGTTCTTACATTTATTTGTGTTAGTGATGATGATTAATATTATGAATTCTAAAAGATAAGGAATTAAGAAGAAATATGGTAATATAACCTTCACCAGTAAAATGTTAAATTTTACTTTAGAAAGTATATCACAATTATTTGTTTATTTTAAGTCCTATAAACCTCTGTTTTAGTAACATTATCAGCAAACTGTTATTATTAATTCTTTTTAAAGTCTTGACAGCATATATCAATCCTTAATTTTCATCTCTTTTTTTTTTTTTTTTAATTACTGTTTTACGTTTCAGGTATGATTCTGATACAAACAAGATGCATATGAGTTATGCAAATTTTAAAATGAACGAGTTGAATCCATTAGGAAGATTAATCTTAAAAGTTTTTCAGTGTTTTGGAGTAGTCCACTTTAAAGAGAACATTGAAGATGCAAATGGAACTGCCTGTTGTAACAACTTGACCTTAATAAATTTGATTCTCAAGTTCACTGGCCCTCTACACGAAAAAACACTCACCTTATATTTGCTTATTTTTCAGGTAAATTTTAAATTAATTTTTAAGCTATTTTAATGCTAAACAACAAATCAAGAAGGCACCAAAGGTAAACAAAAGATTTTGCCTCCGAGCTATCAACAGTGAGCGTGAGACAGCCATTTCATCCTCTCCTCACTGACCAGGAATTGGAGCATTTTCTTTTGCTTTTATTTTATTGGGAACCCACTGACGAGTGCGTGGGTGGAATCCCTAAGTTAGTTTCGCAATCTGAGCTTTCAACAAAGGATCTGTGTGGCTGATGAGTCCATAAAGAGGATGAAACGGCTGTCTCACACTCCTACTGTTGATTGTTCAGAGGCGAAATCTTTTGTTACCTTTAGTGCCTTCTTGGTTTGGTGTTTATTTTATAACAGACACATTAAATTTTTATTGTAATTCTATTTTAATGCTATTTTTAGTCATTTATTTGATTTCTTATTTGAAAAAAAATATTTAACTAATATTATACACAGGTAACCCCTGTTGATTGCGAAGGATTTGTTCCAGAGAAGGTCACAATGAGCGAAATTTCACAATCAAATCATTTTAGAGTATGAGAAAACACTTTATTGATAAATTAAACATTATTAATATGAAAATAAATGTTTTATGAAGCATAAAAGTATTATAACTTTGAAAAGAACTGAAAAAAATATTATTTAATCACTTTGTTCCGCGTTGCAAAAAAAGAATCTAGTGTTCCTTGCTGGGCCTATCTACATTTATTACGTAAAATTTGTCGATATTATGAAAAATCATAATTATATATAAATTATATTAATTAATGTAAGTTACAAATATATACATTTCATGGTAATAATGTATAATTTAACAATTAATTGTTGACAGTTAAAAAAAAAAAGATCGCACTATCACGAATTCGCACTCTCCGGGGTTGCAATCAACGGGGGTTACCTGTGTAGCTTATAAAAGAAGATCTTAATATTGAGGTTTTGTTTGTGAAGAGTCTGGAAATGTATATGTTTAGGGGTCTACAGAATCTAAAATTTCTTAGAAGATAATTTACCATCATCAGATTGTTTACTGCTGCTCCCTCCATAACCTATCTCTGTACTGTCTCTTTTACAATCTGAAATTTTAGCTCTAATGATGTCATTTTTCATTGAGATGTTTCATAGTAGCAGAATTAGCTCTTTTGTTTTAATAAGAATTGTTGAATTTCAGTTGTAATTCCATTATTCATTCAAAATTAATTCTCTTGATATATTTTTACCTTTCATTAAGGGATTTATCGATGAGATAAGTTCTTTAGTATTTTAATTTAGCAATAGTTGGAATAAGATATTGTGGCATCACATTTTTTTTTTTGGTTGCAAAACCTGAGACATTCTTGACAATTGGAGTAAAACCCTGAAGCAATAATTTCAGTGATACTCATCTGTAGCTATCTAATTTTTATGCTTTTTTATTTTTTTTTTATTTAAAAGAAAGAGGATTTGGGTCCTTTTTCAGTTTTAATCTTTCCCAAATCTAATAAGTAGACAAGCAAACTTAAAAAGTTGATGTAATAGCAAGCTGTGCATATATACTGTCCGGACACTTTATTAGGTACACCTACCTAGTAGCGAGTTGGGCCTCCTTTAGCCCTCAAAACAGCCTGAATTCGTTGAGGCATGGATTTCACAACATGCTGAAAACGTTGTTGAGTTATTGTGTACCATATAGACAAGAGTGTGTCACGCAGTTCCTGAAGATTTGATGGAGATGTAGGCCTGGAGCGAACAGCCTGTTCCAGCTCATCCCGCAAATTTTCAATCAGTCTGAGATCCGGGGACTGAGCGGGCCAATGCAGCAAGGAAAAGTCATCGTCATATTCCTCAAACCATCCCATAGTGATGTGGGCTTTCTGCACCAGCGCATTATCCTGCTGGAAGTAGCCATGTGCATGAGGATAAACTGTTAACATGTACGGTTGCACTTGGTCAGCTGCGATGTTTAGGTACGCTCTAGCATCCTGACGTGCCTCCAGAGGTATCAATGGACCCAACTTGTACCAGGAAAACATCCCCCACTTCATGACACTGTCAGTACCATTTGTGCGCACAGCAGGAGTGTATCTAATAAAGTGGCCGAACAGATTACATTCATTTTGTCAGTTCTAACTGTGTAAAGCTTAAGATTTTGAAGTTTTATTGGTAATTTTGGCATGAAAACTATTAGGCTGCTATGTAATGTCTTTCATTGAGTTACACTGTGAAACTATTCGTATTGCTGAAACCTGAAAGTTTCAAATTTTGTTAGAGATCTGGGCTAATATAAGAAGAAGCTAGGATTCTCAGAGATTGCAGCTGCCTATTACCAATTTTATATTATAATAGCAGTTTATAATGTTTGTGGAAAAGTTTTTACCTATATATACTGTGTAAGTAAAGCTAGCTCAGCAACGGAGTGACCTACTATATTCGGGCAAACCAAAGAACGACCGTGGCCACCAGATGTCGCAATAGTAGAATTTGAATCGATTGTATATGTCAGTGTTTATGGCGGGAAAGTGCTTGGCTTCTGATTGGCGATTGTGAATAGTTTCTCTATACAAACTTCAGTCCTGGAATGATTAAGAGATCATTGTTGTAGTTCAAGGTCAGAGTCATTCTTTCGCTAGGAGGACTTTAATTTAAGTGGTATTTCTGAATCAAGGTTCGAATCTTGGGCCAGCGTGGATATTTCCTTTCTTACTGTATTTACCCTTTTCATTTTCTCTTTCTCTCCTTCTTTCTAGGATCTGTACAATAGACCCTTTCTTCAGACAATATCATCCAATACTTCTAGTACTAAAAATAGTCTAAAAGTGTATGTGATTCTGTAAATATTTTCATCAAATCAGTACGTAGTACTGTACAGATTACAAAACTTTGTAATATTTCATATATTTGCATATATAGCTTCATCTCTTGGCTAAATGAGCTGGTTTGATCCACAGTGGAATTTTTCTCGGATTATTTCTCTTCCAGACAGATTATAGGTTCACCTAACCCTCTAAAAACTAGGGACTTTTTTTATTATTATTATTCATTTCGCATCAATACATCCTTATTCAGTAAGCTACAAAAGCATTATTAACAGGGGAAAGATTATAGTTTTGGAGTGATTCATATATATAATTATTATCAGTGCACATTAGAATTACATAAAATGTATGAAATGCATGTATATTACTACCAGTTATTAAATTCCAGCGATAAAAGTACATTAAAAGAATATATATATATAATCCAACACACAAAACTTGAAGCTGGTGGTCTTCAAATTTCGTAAAGCAAAGATTTCAATTAATCATTTGCAATTTAGAATTCAAGAAGCGTAGAATATAAGAATAAAAATTAACTTATATTACTAAACCTATGATAAGCCAGACAGTGATTTGTGATTTGAAACACCAATATAAAAAAAACTAATCACTGTTTTAAAATTGCCAGAAGTGGGGATATTCAAATTATATCTCCATGGAAACAGCGATTTGTTTTTTGATATTGACAATTTTAAAACAGTGATTAGTTTTTTTGATATTGGTGTTTCAAATCACAAATCACTGTCTGGCTTATATATATATATAGCAGATAATGTGCTTTGGAATTTAAACAATGCAAAAAGTTGAGCTTTTGGCCACTCCCACTTTCAGTTTTCACCATTCATTGATGAAGAAAGGTGTGCCACAAAGAATCTGGGCTAAATTTGAAATTTTTTTTACATGCTTTTTATATCTACATGATAAGAATAACTATCAAGAGTAACTTATTTAAAGTTTAGTCTAGTGTTTGTAACATACTTTAATAATTCATTAGAGGAAAATAACGTAATAAAAAAAAGGTAAGACTAAAAAGCAGATCTGTTGGTTCTCATAGTGAAAGGCCTCGTCTCCTTGTCCTCCATTATATCGGTGAAATCGCAGAAACTCTTCATTTTTGTTAGACTAAAAAATTTTTAGAGCATGATTTAAGTCAAACTATGCACATCCGTTGTTCCATCTCTGAAGTTAATGCAAAAATACTTATCTAAGTATTTTTCAAACTTAAACTATTAAAAGCAAGATACTTTATTAATGTGACACTGTTAGACATTAAGTTCATATATTCATATAGAAAGGATTGAAAATTCTGGGTTATAAAGTTTGGAACCGAAAAATCAGTAATATAAGTTGGTATTAAAGTGCCCTAATCAGAGTAGCTCAAGAATTGATTACGGAAACTAAAAGTTTGTCATAGATTTTTTTTGTATCAAATGCAGACTTCTATTGATTGTAGTATATATTGGTCCCATGAATGCTAAGGACTGTTAACAGTGTATGGGCATTGAAGTGTTATTATCCTGATAACAGAGTTGGGCAAAATCGTAATTGAATTAATCGGTAATGCATTACATTGTAATGGTAATTATGAACCAGAACTTATAGTTATCATTGTATTGTAATGGTGAATTGGCAATTATAATTACATTGTAATTGCAATGACATTTTGTAGTTAACCATTGTAATTGTAATGGTGAAGTATATGTTGGTAATTAACCAATAATTTATGGTAAACAATAAAATGTTAATAAATCAGCGAACTTTACACCCTTACATTTTGTTTGGGTTATTTGAACTTATGAACCTCCGAATTATTCCACCCCTCGAACTTGAAATGTTTGGAGATTGTAAATGTTGTACGAACACCCCCCTTCACAGTACTTGTATCAAATGAGTTGTTGTCTCCTTCCTCACCACGAGTGAAGAGATTTGAATGAAATAATGCATATGAAGTAAATACCTATTGGATGTGTAAATCGTTTAGAGAATAGGTGAAAAATGTAAACAATATCCAATCGATTTCGTACGTTTTATGAAACTATTAACAATCCATTGAAGCATAAAGTGAAAAAACAGTGAGGAAATAACAAATCTTGCACGAAACTTCAAATGAAATCACTCCTAGCAACTACATCACTTTCAATGGAAAGAATTAAAGGTCTGATTGCTACAAAATTTGGCAACCACAAAGTGAACTAAACTAGAATGCCTTAACAACCAAATCATCACAAGGTAAAGAAATGAAAACTCTCCTTTGTAAAGTGGAAATAGTATTAGTGGGTAACTATTAATTGCAAAATGTAATGCGTTGCACATCAATTGTAATCTGTACTTCCATTACTTGTTAATGCATTACTGCCCAACTCTTATACTGCCTTGTTGAAAAACTCTTATAATGAAGTTGAAAATGTAATCATCTTCATAAACCCATCCTTGCCAGTTTCAATAACTAAGAAACCTGAGGTAATAGAAATCTATTATTTATAAAAACTGTTTCCATATAGGCATTCCAAAGTTGGCACTTCTATACTTGTATAATATAAAAATGCCAGTGAAAATTAAAATATCTACTCTTTCAAAAATTTCCACTTTCATTGTATATATCATTATATTCCTGTAGTCACACTGTGCATTAAATCATAACATCTTATAATACAGAAGAAAGCTGTATTAGAAAAGGGTGGAAATTTTTGGGAATTAGGCTAATACAAGTCATATTAAACTATCTTTAAACGTAAAACCAGCATTGGCCTCAAATATATCATAAAAGCTTTTTTGGTTTAATTCATGATAATTATAATAATTAAATTTGTGGTTTAATTTTATACAGAGTAATTTTTATCCTGTAGCCCTAGATTAGTTAGATTCCAATTGTGATACAAAATCTTGTGTAATCTTTTCAGTATGATAGTATCGAAATGTTTTATCTCTCAACTAATTTGCTGTATGTTTTCTTTCCATTTAGATATTGTGTAGTGCTGTTGCCTTTTTTGTAAGATACCAATTAACCAAGCTGTTTTATGATGTATAGTATTTTGTGATAGGTAATTGTTTTTTCTATATTTTCTTACGATATCTTTCTTTTTAGTATTATTAAACAGTTACCCGCTTCTTTGTCTTCTAAAAAAAAAAAGTGTTGAAATTTATATTTACTCCAATTTTTATTTTCCTTTTTACATAAAACTGATTATTTATTAGGTTGCCCACAAATAAATTATCTTTCCAGGCCGCACCAAGCAGGGGTGCACTGCACCTGGGCGCCACGTCTTGGGGGGGGGGGGGCAAATAATTTAGTTTAGGGGACGTCCATTAATTACATAAGGTGTTTTTTAAAAAATTTGGACCCTCCCCCCTCCCCTTTGGTGAGATTTTGCCGGACCCCCTCCCCCTTGGTGAGATTTCAAAAATTTTAACAACCAAAAAAAAAAAAAACGGAAATCTTGCTTTAACAACCAAAAAAAAACGGAAATCTTGCTTTAACAACCAAAAAAAAACCGGAAATCTTGCTATAATATATATTTTCTCTGAATGAAAACGTTTACGTGAGATTTTCGTTGACCTCCCCCTTGGTGAGATTTTGCCGGACCCCCCCTCCCCCTTTTGACCTCACGTAATTAATGGACGACCCCTTATTAGGGGCGGCAACTTTTGTCTGGAACCTAGGCGGTGCCCTGTGTCTGTCTCTTGATGATATTTTAATCTTGCTGTAGATTGAATCCAATACAATAAAAAAATTTATTAGCTTTACAGAGACATGGATATTATTATACACATCAAATGTTGATAACTGGGCGGGATGAATTGAGACAAGGCAAACTACTATCTTGAAAGTTAGTAGGGACGATGGAAATCTTGAAGGGACGAATTTTTGTGAAACGATCTGCGTTAAGACCAAAACTTAGATGGATTGGCACTGTAAAGAGGAATGCCGAAGAACTATTAGGAGTGAAAGGTGGAAGACTTATGCTCATAAAGACCTATGGAGATGTAAATTTAGGTGAAGTTTCAATATGGGTCATAGTCCCCCCCCCCCTTTAGCTTTGAATGTAGATTGGATAAAAATCTATTTGGGGTTTCCAAAGGCTGCTGCCTGATGGACAATCATTGCCATGATGACGATTTCAATAGCGTATATCCTATGGAAATTTGCTAATAAAAAGCTGGCGACTCGCGTGCGTATCAGATTCAAAGGTATAATCAGCCCTTCAAAAAGGTTGCCCCCCCCCCTCTTTTGAAAAATCATGGATCTGCTCATGATATTGGCTGTAGCACTAATGATGGTGATACAGACTAAATCTTTGGTTATAGGAGTTTGTATGATATATCATTTTAAAGTCGGAATATTGCTCCGTATGTACTGTATTTTTTTTTACTTTTCTTACTGTTTAATGTTTAATTCATGAGTACCCACAGAAATTTTTCTGAGGGGTAGGGGCAAAATATTTTACACAGTAAAATTCTTTAAATTAATTGAAGTAAAAAAATAATAAATACAATTTACGATTTTTAAAATATATGTTAATCATCCTCCAATATACCAGTTATATGAATTACATTAAATTTGAAAATTCCAGTGGGAGCAAATGTCACCCACCTCCAATTTGTGCAGAAGACCAAGGTTTAATTTCAGCCCTAGAAATACAAAAAGTTAAGGAAGCTTTATGAATGTTTTTGTTACTTGACTTCAAGCTTGGACTAAAAGCTGCTGTAACTGTGCAAAACCTCAACCACGTATTCGGCCAGAGATTAAGTACTGAACAAACAGTTGAACTCCGGTTTTAGAAGTTCTGTAGAGATGAGAGTTCAAAAGACAAATAAAGCCAAGGGCATAGGTCTGTCCTTGCTGACAATGAATTAAGGGACTTACCTGAAACAAACTCCCACATTTCGTGAACTTGTAGAGAGCTGCAGGTGTCAGCAAATCAACTGTTGCCAACCATCTGAAGAAAAAAGCTAGATAAATGAATTCCATGCAAGCTGATTGAACACCAAGAAAATCGGTGTTATGAGGTTTCCCAGTGCTGCTATTAAGGAACCAAAAACGATCCTTTTTTTTTAACAGATTCTGATGTGTGATGAGAAGTGGATTCTTTAAGACAATTGGAAATGTTCTGTACAATAGCTCAACCACAGTGAGGTACCAAAACAGTTTCCAGAGCCAAAGTTGTAGCAAAAGAAGGTGCAGGTGACTGTTTGGTGGTCTGTGGTCAAAATCATCCACGATAATTTCCTGAATTCATGTGAAGCAATCATCACACGGAACTACTGTCAGAAGCTGAACAGAATGCATTAGTAGTTGCTTGAGAAATATTCAACATTGGTCAATCAAAGGGATCATGTTCTTCACGGCATCACCAGTCTGCCTGTGTCAATAATTGACACTAGAAATTGAATGAATTAGGAACAGATGATCTACCTCATATACCTTATTCCCAAGATCTTTCACCAACAGTTTACCATTCTCCAATAATTAAATACACTACAACCTCGTTTATCCAGACTAACTGGGACCAAAGGCAATCCAGAAAATCGAAAATCCGGATAATATGGGTAATAAGCAAAACAAATCCTTAAATAAACAGACTTACCGTTTATTACGATAAAAAACTATGTTTTGTAGCTTCAACGCCCTGTGACACTCTAGTAAAGCTTTCTTCAACTCGACAAAAAGCATTTTATTACCATAATTTATTGTACAATCTATGCAGAAACTGTACATTTAATCAAAATAAAAAGCGAATGTTTGGCGTACTTATAGTTATGTTCTTGTTATCATAGTTAAAATTATTATCTAGGTGAACATTAAATAAATAAATAAAAAAAAAAAATCAACAAATCTGATCCGGATCAACGAGGGCTGGATAAACGAGGTTGTAGTGTATATAAACCACATAATTATAGTATAGAAAACACAAATTCTCCACCAAACATCGCTATATTTCACAGAAAGCTGCTTTTTATGCTTCTTCAGGCTTAATTACAAAGCAAAATAGAAACAAACATAAAATAGTTGAAATAAACAAAGAAAGGCAAGGTTTACAATCATTTGAAAAGCTTCACGATTTTTATAAATGTTGAATAATTTAAAGATATTGTTTGTTTAAGTTAATTCTTTGTTTGTTTCTGTTTTTCTTTGTAATTAAGCCTGAAGAAGCAGAAAAATCTTTCTGCAAAATATAGCGATGTTTGGTGGAGAATTTGTGTTTCCTGTGTTTTCTATATTATAATTATGTATTTACCATTCCTTTAAGCATCTCGATAACTTTTTTTGCAGAAGCAAATCTTTCACAACCAGACAGATGCGGAAGAAGCCTTCAAAAATTTCTTCTACTCCAGAAACCCTGATTTCGACAACAACAGCATAAATAGACCAGCTGATTTGAGTAAAAATAAAAGGTTACTCTTCATTAAACTATAGTTATTTGAAGTTACAAGCTAAAAACTGAAATTTATTTGTGGGCAGCCTAAGAAAATATATTTTATGAATGAAAAATGAAAAAGTTATAAAATGAAAAGCTATAATCATTATAAATTTTTAAAAACATTTACTTTTTATATATTATCAATCAGTTAATATTGTGTAACATAAATTACACTTAACAGAATTACAGTAGTAAAATAATAAAATATTAAATTTAATATTATAAAAGATCCCGAGTAACTTTAATAATGTTACAATGTCATTTTTTTTAATGAATATCAAAAAATTTTATTTATTTGTAGGTGAAGTTGAAGATTTTTATTAAAGAAAAATCCTCATTATAGTCCAGTTTTTTTTTTTTCTTAATCTATAAAAAAAAACAGGACTTTAAAGCAGATAAGCAACAAACAAATAAATTAAAATAGTATTTTTGATATTTAGAATCTATTTCTAAATAGAGAATTTTAGTCAATGATTGTCATTAATAAAACAGTATTATTAAAAAATCTACTATAAACTTTGGAATCTTAGTTGTTTTTTTGTTTATAGAAAAAATGTTTAAAGCAATCCCATTATTTATATTTCGTTAATTGGAAAGTTCTATATCGCACATTTTAATGGGTCATTCTTTTTAAAACAACAATCATTATCAGTGCTGGTTTAGCAATAATGTCTAATTCTATAACAGTTTTACAAGTAGAATTATACTCTGTCCAAAGAACCGTGAGCTCTGGAGGGGGGAGAGCACAATTAACCCCATCTTGCACCGCCACGCCGATACGCATGCTCGTCGTACCTGTGGGCAATGGTTCTTCCCTGAGTCTCTATTGGGCCTTGTTTTAAAACTGTTACCTTTACTTAATTTTTATTACAATTATTAAATTCTATATATTATTCCTTGCAAAAAGAGTTCAAACACGGTGCAATTGTGATACTTCTAAGCATTTTAATGGTCGTTTATATTTTTTAACCCACTGACCATTAAAATGCTTAGAAGTATCACAATTGCATCATGTTTGGACTCTTTTTGCAAGGAATGATATGTAGAATTTAATAATTGTAATAAAAATTAAGTAAAGGTAACAGTTTAAAAAAACGTAGTTTTGAAGAAAAAGGCCCAATAGAGACTCGGGGAAGAACCATTGCCCACAGGTAGGACAGGCGTGGGCGTGGCAGTGCGACAGTGGGTTAATTGTGCTCTTCCCCACTCCAGAGCTCACGGTTCTTTGGACAGAATATAGTGTTAACCACAAATTTAACGTGCAGAAATCATAAAAACATCACAATAAAAACATGAACGCACATAAATATAGATTCACTGAGCTGTTTTAGTACTGGGAATCCAAGACAGACTTTCTGGT
>JAFIDM010005346.1:37993406-38075455 GCA_023159025.1 Thereuonema tuberculata
TATATATATATATATATATATATATATATATATATATATATATATATATATATATATATAATAGCAATCTTATAAAAATAATATTTATGCAATTACTGAATCAGTTTAATTATAAAGTAAAGAAAGAAAGGAAAAATAATAAAATTCTCCATTTCAGTTACTGGAGGCAGCCGTTTATTTAGGACAAATCTTAGATAATAGATAAAAATAGATCTTAGATAATAGATACCAATAGATAAAATGGCCAGAGTTTTCTTCTAGTATTTTGGGACAGTATGCCGTTTACTTAGGACACCAGAGAAATGCCTCGCAAAGAGCAATTGGTGTTTTCATCACCTAGGAAAATTATAATGTTTAACAGTGGATAACTAATATTAATCGCATATTTATCCAGATTTTAAAAAAAAATGAGTTTCCATTCCCACGAAAGTTTTTTTCGAATTCGTTAGGATCTAATTTTTGCCAATTCAAAATAAACCTTAAGTGCCTGCTATGTTATTTTGAATAGAGATGGTAGTGCTCTTGTAATAGAATGAAAACTGCTTTTTGAGAACCCGACCAAATCAAATTTGAGATAAAGGGGGCAGCCTCTTAATTGGGTCAAAATGTTACTGTCCCAATGTGTCCAATTAACTGGAATCTAACTGCATTTTAACATTTTAACTAAATATATTTGACCTTCATTAAAGACTTAATCTTCTCATGGATCATAATGAAAGAATGAATTGATTTAAAAATAAACAAACAAACGAGAAAATAGTATAGTTCAAATTCTCTGTATTGAAGTGGTGTTATCAAAGGTACCGGGAATGGGTGAAATGGAAGATTAGATGTAACATTTAAAATGTCAGATTGCCAATGCTCAAAGATGGAAGGAAAACAAATGTGATGTTACTAACAAGTGGGGGGAGGGTAAAATAAACTAAAAACCCTTCCTTGGATATACATGTTATTTCTGAGTTGCTTAGAAGCCAATTGAAAAAGGTTTCACTTGTTGGACACTTTATTTATAACTACTTAGATCCATCTTATTTAGTTATACCATAAGAATTTAAACTTTTTCTTTACATGTTTTTAGTAGAATGACAGCTTTTGTTAAATCATTCTATTAACAGTAAAAGGTATTCTAAAAATAAATGACAAACAAATAAGGTCCCAGATTCTACTGCATATAATGAACGTTTTGTTTCGTAGGTCACTTAGCTACTTCTGTCAGAAACACTTCTGCATTCATCTTTTTAGTGGAAGTTTACTTACAAAATACTTGCAAATGTCTGGGGTAAATCCATGGGCTTCTGATAAGGCGAGTATCTCTTAAGGTTTTGTTGTAAGCATTTCGTCTGAAAATGACCACCTAAAATTTTTCATTAATTATTAATTAATGGAGTTTTCACGTGCATTAAATGTAATATAAAAAAGCAAAACGAATTTAACGAATTTGTGCATTCTCGAGTTTTCCTCCCGTTTTCATAAAATTTTTGAACCAAAGAATTCAATTTAAAATTTCAAAGAAAACTACAACAAGAAAAAGTTTATTTTTAATAGTGAGGATAATTAAAAAAAAAAGTTCAATTTTTTTGATGGCAGATAATAACTCGGCAAGTGTAACATTAACATATTGGAAAATATTAAAATCAAAGTCTTATCAGGATTTACACATACAGTTTGCTAAAGTACAGCATAAGTAGAGGAAAAAATCTTGTCAAATGAAGGCATGTTCACAATTTTCAATATGATCACAATACTGCATGATTGTCACATATGTAAAAGAACCAGTACTGATGATTGTAATCCTAAGGTGGAGTACTTATATGAAGAAACACTGTTATATCTTCTTTTTGCGATGAAGTGAAGTTACATTTAAATCAGTTAATGAAAAGATTGTAAATTATATGTACAATGAAAGCAGGAATTTAATTTTCAGTTGTCGTTGTTGATAAAAGCTACATAACTTCCTGATACAGAACCACATTACGGACTGACTTCTTTGAATCTAGAATATAACAGTTCAAGTACAAGAATGTAATTAAAATTGCTTCAAAAACTAGTGTTAATACTTCTCATGTAAAGGCTAAATTTCATATATATATATGTTGTAAGTTCTTTTAGTTGTCTGTGTGTGGGTTTTTTTTTTTTTTTTTCATTTTATTTGAAATGTTTTGAATTCAGTAAACTCTTAAAAATTCCAATTTTCAGTCTAAGTTGTAGTAAATAAGTTTTTTTTTTTTGGGGGGGGGCATTTTCACATTCTTTTATTGTTTTTATTTTTTTTTGTTTTTTGTTTTCATTTACTTTATCTGTTATTAATACTTTCAGAATTAGAAAGAGGACCTTTTTTTCCTGTTACAGATGGAACGGCAGGGGAGGCAGGAGAAGAGCAGGTTGCTATCACAAGTGTAACATCTGCAGGGGCCACCAGTTTGATTGATCCAACTTCAGGTGTCCAGTATCAGTTTCGAGCTGAAAATGGTCAGGGAGGTAAGAATATTTCATAGTCACACGCTGATGCAGAAAAAAAAAATGCTCTTTTGTTTTTAATTGCAATTGAACTTTTTTATAAAGTAACTACTCTTATCCTTAAGATTAAACAAGAACTTTTTTGTCTTCAATTAAATTTTTTGAATATAGCCTTTGATATAAAAGGACAATGGGCACAAATGTATGGGAAGTTGCCCCACTCTGTATAGTGATAAGATATATACCTATAGAAAGATCTCCTTACATAGAACATACGTTATTATTATGACTCGTCTCAATTATTAGTCCGTTCGGAGTTATATAATTCTAGTTGATATTGTAATTCTCAAATTTATTTTGTAATTAATTTTTAATAATTATAATTAATATTATCATTTATTTCAAGTAAATAATAATTATTTACATGTAATAAATGAAAATAATATTTACTGTTACTGAAAATAATTATTAAATGTTAATTAAATAATAAATCCGGGAATTAAGATGTCAACTAGATAAGTCATATCTAGAATTATATAACTCCAAACGGACTAGTTAGTAATTGAGACAAGTTGTAATAGAAAATCTTCTATTTATGAAGATCTTACCTTACGTATATATCTTATCGCTATACAGTGGTGGGGCAGATCTGCCCATTCTCCTTTGAAATTCAACTGTAGTAAAAAAGAAAAAGCTTACTTGAACTTCTTCAATTATAAGAAAGTAAATTATTCTTTGCAGTGATACATTGTATTTTTTTTTTAAGTAAAGCTTATTGAATTTGCAATCTTTTTGTTATTATTATTTCCATTCTGAATCTTATATAATCTTCCTAGACAATTATCTTTGTAAATATAGAGGTAAGTACGTATGAATAACATACAAAACAACATCGTTGTAGAAATAGTAAGGAAAATTTAATAGCAGAGCAGTTAAAAATGAATCACAAAGCTAATGTTTGATGTATAAAAAGAATGAAAAGCCTGAAGAAAAAGTACCAATAAGCAGATACTAATGCTTTCTTGGGATTAACAGCACATGACCATAGGAATGGCCTTTTATCTCCACTGTGTTCCATATGGCTATTATGTTTGGAGCCTTTACCTGAATACCTCCGATGAAAGCCAGTTATGCAAGTTCAGGTTATGCTGCATCAGTTTTTTTTTTTTTTTTTTTTTCTTTTTTAGATTTTAAATTGAATTTCTCTAAGCGGCACTTCAGTCTCTCACTTCAGGTTTCCTTTAAGGTGAAAACTACCTAATCCGTTTATCAAATTATAGTGTATTGTTTACCAGGGAGCTTATATCTAAATAATAATATCAGAGAACAGGCTTAGAAAAGCAAACTAACAGTTATATTGAGTTTATTGTAATCTCTGTGAATTCTACTAAAATCCAAAGATTGGAAACTTCCTAAAAATGAAGAAGTTGTCATTCCCTTGGATTAGAAAAAGAAAAAGATATATGAACACATTTCTTCCAAGCATAGTTGAAATCAGTACGAAACAAGGCAATCACATTTGGTTAAATTTAACATACAATGCTTAATATTGTTTACACTGTCCCTGAAACTCTGTGACTCCATAAACTAAACATCATCCAAATATATCAACACGTAAGCATATTTATCCAAAATAAATTGAAGAAGGATATTAAAGGAGTAGAATTAACTCCATTGGAGCTGCTTTTTACACTGCTACTTTCAGTCGTGCTGTTCATCTTCCTTCTGAGGCATCTGTGTTTTCTGCTGAGCTTTATGCCATCTTCCTAGCTTTACAGTATGCTTTGCAGGAGAAGTTTACGCACACACTTATCTACAGTGATTCTGAGAGCGCTTTGCGGGCACTGTGCAGTCACACCCTGAAGGGTCACCCTTTTGTTTTATCCATTTTAGATTTTTTACAGCGTTTTCACCGTTGCACTATCATTTTCTGCTGGATCCCAGGCCACGTCGGCATTGTCGGCAATGACCACGCTGATTCTCTCGCAAAGTCTGCTGCTAGTTTACCCTTGCGACGGATCTCCACTCCGGCCTCTGACATCTACGCACTTATACGTTCTCGTCTCCGATCTGCCTGGCAACACGAATGGGATGCTCTTCACGGCAATAAACTTCGTCTTGTCAGTCCTTCGTTATCCTCTCCTGCCACTCGACTGTTTCCAACTCGCCGGAAGGATGTTCTTCTGGTGCGTCTGAGGATCGGCCATACAAGACTGACACATAACTACTTACTGCTCAATCGTCCACCTCCCCAGTGTTCTACGTGCAACGTTGTTTTAACCGTCCATCATATTTTAATTGACTGTCCTGCTTTTACTCAACATCGTCGTCAGTGCTTTTATCCTCTTTTTAAATTTCATGTTCCTTTTCATATTTCATTGCTTTTAAATGATAATGATCTTTTACCCATTTCATCCGTTTTACACTTCATTCATCAATGTGGCCTTGCCACTCTATTGTAATTCTCAGATTTTTTACTTTTCTTCTAAATACCTATCATTTTACCTATATCCTATTATCTTACTTTGCACACTACCTGTTCTTTTCTTGTTTTTGTCCTTTTTAGCTAGATACATGTAGTTAGTCTTCATTCCATTTTCTTTTCTTTTTTACCTTTCTTGGCGCAGCTTAGCCGCAGCTGCTTTTGCGCCATAAAACATCAACCAACCAACCAATTAACTCCACAGTATTGGAAATGACACTTAAAATAATGCCTCCCTACTGAATTATAATATATTTGTCTACAACAACAGCAGCATATGTATTATTAATAGCTAATGTGTGTTAAATTAAATTTTGTTTATTATTGTAATATTAATGTTAGGTTTTCGACTTATGATGGTATACTTAAGCCTAGTTATATGAGCTGTTCATGGTAATTTAAAAATTAATTTTTTGTTTACCGTTTTCTGTCTGAAGAAGCTGTTTCTCTAACTGCGAAAATTCATGGAATAAATATGTTAGTGTTGATATAATTTGGATAATGTTTACACTGTTTTTCATAAAAATAATAATAAAATTTCAAAAGAAGGTAATCTTATCAATAATTTTAAGTAATTTTTGCTAAAATTTAAAATGTTTTACTTTATCTATCTTTCAGTGAATGGTTTTATTCAGTATATTTTAATTATTTGTTTTTTTTTATTAAGTAGAGAGCGTTATTACTTTCTTTATATAAATACACTGATTATTACTTTGTTTGGTAGCGTGTCATGCCTCCTTCAGAACAGCCTGAATTCATCTTGTCAGAGATTCTACAAGATGCTGGAAGCTTACCACACAGGTATAATTGTATCATGCAGTTGCTGGAAATTGCACAAATGCACAGTCTTGAGGCAAACAGTCCTTTCTACCTCATCCCAAAAATGTTTCAATAGGGTTGAAATCAGAGTACTGTGCAGATCACTGAAGAATCAGAATTCATCATGTTGCTGGAAATATTCTATGATGATTTGGGCCTTATGAGAAAGTGCACTTTTGGAAGCAACCATCAAGTGCGGATAAACTGTAGCCATGACGGAATGAACTTGGTCTGTGATGATGTTCAGATATGACCTGGGATTCAGACATGATTCTGAATCATTGGTATCAGAGGAACCATTGGGTCCAGGAAAACATTCCCCACAGTACATCTTACCATGAGCTTGTACTGGTCACACCAAGCTTGATGGGTCCATGGACTCGCATTGTTTTGGCCAAATTTTTGAATTTTCCGTTAGCATGATTTAAAAAGAATCTTGTTCACCCTTCCAGGCAACTTTTTTCCAGTCATCAATGGCCCAATATTGATGCTCCCGTGCCCACGAGAATGCTTTCTTGCTCTTTTTCCAAGAGCATCAGTACCCACATGGTCATTGACTGTTGCAGCCCATTTGAGATAAAGTAGAGTCCATGGTACATTTGGAGATGAGGTTCTACATACCAAGGTTGAATTCTGATGCGATTTGCCTGATTATAGCCCATCTGTTAGCTTGCATGATTCTCACCATACTCCTCTGAGCCCTCTTGATCCTAGTGAAGTGAATTTACTCACAGGGTCAACAATTACTGGAAGTTTTTGTTTATCACACCACTCTCCGTAAACCCTTGAAACTAGAGTTTGAAAAGCCCAGGATGGCCATGGTTTAAGAGATGCTTAATAGCATCAACTATCATGCCGACTTAAAGTAGCTCAGGTCACTCATTTTCTTCATTATAGCAATTTTTCTATGCTTAAGTGATGCTAGAAAGACTTATCTGTCTTATTTATCTGAGGTGGTATGATGTAACAAATAAACTGGTTTTTTCAGTGTATATGAATAAGTAACTGTCTGTCTATAAACTTTAGGCATAACAATACAGATTATTCCTCATACCTTACCCTCAATACTAAGATGTTGGGATGTAGCAGTTCACCTATTTTATTTATTACTGTAACTCATCTTTCAGTGAGCTTTTTTGCTATTTTTGTTTTTGTTTTTTTAATTGTCAAGTATAAAAATTTTAACATTTATTTTAGGAGCTGTAACATATCGAGTAGTGCAAGTTGCACAAGGTGCTGGGGACTCGCAAGAAGGCACAGCCCAAGTCATTACAACCACTGCCTTTGCTGGTCAGCAAGGAGTACAAGCAGTGATTGCTAGCCCCTTCAGCAATGGCAATAGTCCTACAGGGGATGGTCAACCAGCGGAAGCTCGTTTTACCTATTACCCTACTGTTGCAGCAACAGCAGGTGAAAATGCCACCGCTGAGGGAGCAACAGCAACCCTTGCTACGACTGCCACAGGTAAGCACACAACTTGTTAAATCCAAAGAAGGCTTAACTAAGTGCATGGAATGAAATAAAGAAAAATAGAAATAAATAAAACGCACTTACTTACAAATAGTTGAGAGGATTATATATGGTAATAATCCGACAGTTTCGGAATACTATGCGTATTCCTTCATCAGGGACGGTACAAACATTTATTTAGGACGACATGATGAGGGAAGGTATGTTGAAAGTGAGGGAAGTAAGAGGATTAAGAGAGTTTAGCAATAGTGACGGGCGTTTTGCCCGCCGGTTATTGGGTTGTAAGCTTTAAGCTGAATTATATAGAAAGATTGAGCTAGGAGACTGTGGGAAAGTCTATTATGGTGGGAAAGGGGTTTAGCAGCTGAGAAGTTGGGGGTGTGTCCTGTCTCTTTAAAGTGAGTAACAGTGTATGAGCCTGTCGGATCTGTGTTTTTGAAGGCCTGTTTGTGTTCTTTGATGCGTGTGGATAGGGGCCGGGATGTTTGTCCCACGTAGCCTGAGGAGCATTCCCTCACTTTCAACATACCTTCCCTCATCATGTCGTCCTAAATAAATGTTTGTCTGTATGTCCTGTATGTTTGTGCCGTCCCTGATGAAGGAACACACACAGTATTCCGAAAACTGTCGGATTATTACCATGTATAATTCTCTCAACTATTTGTAAGTAAGTGCGTTTTATTTATTTCTATTTTTCTTTGTTAAATCCAAATTCTCAAATTCATGGCTCGCAATAGAGCTGTGTGAGAGCCATCAGAATCTTTGTAACTAATAAATTTTGCAGCTCATCAATTGAGTTCAAAACTAGTGTTCTTTTATCAGTCTGTTAAACGTGAAACTTCACAGCTCTAAACATATGTAGTTATGTGGAAAAGAAATCAACTGAATTTAATATTTTCAGGACAGAGTCTGATGGATCATTTTACTGAATTTTATTTTTTAAAAAAATTATCACGATTAGCATTCTATTAAGAATATTTTTCTGCATGAACATACTAAATTCAGAAATATTTTTATAAAATTATTTATAAAAATATAAATTCAAGAGTTTTTTAGAAGAAATATCTGATGAAGAGAGTTCTAACAAAAAAATCAAGAAATATAAATAATCTTATACCAATGAAGTTTAACGTTAAGTAATTAAGTGCAGTAACACACACAGTCATTAAAAATAAATACAGTGTTACCTCCTCTAATGGACACCCTGAATAGCGGACATTATTGCGAGTTCAGTCCCTTACAATAGGACATTCCATGTTATCCACTCCGAATAGCGGACACTCTGAATAGTGGACAGTTATTGTAACTGAAAAAAAAAAAGAATTTTTTCGATTAACATTTCGACAAACACATTATGGTTGTATTTACATCGGTGCCCCAAAGATTGATACATTGTATCGGTGTCTCCCCCCCCCCCCATACATTGATACATTGTATCTGTGTCCCATGATTTAATGCACGAATCTGAGGCCCTTTTTTTCACAGCAGTTGCTTTGTAAATGTCAATACCTCATAAAACTAAACTATAAACGTGTTGATTATTAAAATGGCGTCAAAAAGGAAGAGATTGGCACTGAAAGAAAAAATTGATGTTCTTGAAATTGCTGAAAAAGAAAAGCTGAGTGTGCGTTGTCTTGCTGAACGTTTTATAGTTGGAAAAACTCAGATAAGTGAACTTTTAAAGGACAAAGATGAGATTAGAAAAATGTGGATGGTGAATTCAAACGAAAATTCAAAGAATTTGAAGTTTCGTAAAACTGAAACAAGCAAAATCGACGAAATGGTGATAAAATGGTTCCGCTCTGCTCATGCAAAGAACATTCCTATAAACGGTGTTTTGCTTCAAGAAAAAGCCAGAGAATTCAGTCAAACTTTAGGATTGGACATGTTTAAGGCATCAAATGGATGGCTAGAAATTAATTTTCTATATACTTAATTAATTTTGTCATTATTTCAAGGTAAGACAAACGGATTAGCACTCATTTAAAAAGGAATAAAGTAAATAATTTGCAATTGTTCATATTCTCTCATATCACAACGGTAATTGTAGAAATTTAATTAAGATTGTACGTAATTTTTCATTAAATGACGTGCTGTAAGCTAAAACATGAAAAAAAAAAAAGATAGTCCTCCCCAATAGCGGACACCTCCCAATAACGGACGAAACTTCCGGTCCCGTGACTGTCCGTTATTCGGAGGTAACACTGTATATATTTACAATTAAAGTACAGGCACTAGTTTCGCCGGATGAATTCGCCAGCAAAACTAGTAGTGCTTGTATTTTAATTGTAAATAAATATAAATTGGCTATGTGCATTAGTTCACTTAATTACATAAATAATTTTTAAAATTTTGTATGTTCATTCTGTAAAATATTCTTTATTCTTCCACATTGAAACTTTTTCTAAAACTAGTATTCTGTCTTTCAATTAATATGTGGCTTGCTAATTTTTGTTTAGTTACGGAGTTCAATAACTTTCTCACACTTAAACATTTCGTGAATTGTGTCAACTTTGATAATTTGTGGTTTTGATTTGTATTCAAGATATATATCAAGAATAGAAATAGTAGAAGAATTTTTAAATTTCAAGAATATAAACAAACCGCAAATTCCATTTTCTATTGGGAAGAATACAATGTTGTTTTAGAAATAAGGTGTCACCCTTATAAAGTAAATTGGCAATAAAGAGAACTCATGCCCTCACCCTCTAGTATTGAGAGGTGTTATATTGTAGTTTGGACGAAATTACAGATGTGGCTGTTATGTAGAGCAGTGGTGCACAACTCTCAAGCTGCATGCGGCCAGATAGTCTCAAACTTAAAAAAGTAAATTCTAGCCTTTACATTGCTTCCAACAGAGACATTGAAAAATGTCATAACTTGCAGTAGCAACTGTCTCAGGCTTTACTATTGGAATAGCGTGCACTATATTCCTCCATATTTTTCCACTGCCGCCGGCAGTCAGCAGTCCACACTGCGACAAGCTACTCGGTGTGTTATAATAGAAAGCGTTCCATTGTTACCATTGGCGTGAGTTTATGAAATTTTAGTTCAGTTTGTTGTATTGTAATAAGTGTTTGAAATGAAAGTAACTGATTGGTGGCCATGGCTTCAACAAAAACACAAGATTACTGACAAACACCGATGCTTTCAGAAGTGGACAGAACTATATTTTTGTTGTAAATTCGGAGGTAAAGCAATATGTTTAATTTGTAGGAAACCATTAATATTTTAAAACAGTACAACATTAACAGACATTAATCAAATCATTAATTAATAAGATATATATGGGGTGGAGGATGGGATGCTGTGGTCACAGACTTCAAAAGGTTGTGCTCCCCTGATATAGAGGGTGGCCCTGTAATGGTTGACCAATGCAATTCAGCAAAAATAATGAAAAAAGTTCATGTATACTAGGGTGCGGAAATGCTTTATTCAGATGTTACAGAATGATTAACACGTACATAAGCTACGGTGTAACTATTTTTAGATGAGGTGTTCAAAGTTACTTCCACCAGCAGCAATACATGCCTTACCCCATCATCGTGAGCATTGCCAGACACACTCAAATATGGAAGGGGTACCCTGAATCGTTGTATACCCTTCCATAATGTGGTCATGCAATGTTTGTATATTGGAAACTGGTGTAGAATACACTAGCGTTTTCAGATAGCTCAAAGAAAAAAAGTCCAGAGGATTTAGATCCGGGGAGCATGCAGGCCAAGCTATTGATCTTCCTCTGCCAATCCATGGCAAGGATAGATGGGGTTAGCCATAATAGACTATGTACATGTTAATCCTTCTAAATAAAGCATTTTTGCATCCATGTTTAAAAGGTCTTTTTTCATTATTTTGCTACGTTGTATCGGGCCTTGACCAAACATTTCAGGACCGCCCTGTATTATCATGAGCAAATAATTTATTTTTTTTCCCCCAAGCAGTTTTTGGGTTCATCAAGAATGAAACTTGGCCATTCTTTCCACAGAATTTGAATCCCCCATAGAATTAATTGAATAAATTACTGAATTTCTCATGTTTTCTTATAAGATTCATTTAGACTTTTTAGACATTAATGCTGTTTTATGTATTATAATAAAATAACAACACCTGTTGATAGGAATTTGAATACCTAACGGGACTGAATTGTATAAATTTAATAAATGAATAAATAAATAAATAGTTTTTTACAGCAACGAAAAAAAACATGAGTCAAAACAGATTAGGTTATTGTTGAATAATTTGTCAAATTTGCAATACATTCTACAATACATTCTTTTTCAGTGCTTTATCTTGAGTCTGGAAAAGTTACTGCAATTCAATTTTACTATTTTGCTAACTATTTAACTTAATTAATGATAATAATTTCATTTGTCTTACTAGGTCAGTTTTATGTAATGATGTCCCCTCAAGATGTTATTACCTCAGGTCAGAGGTCAATTGCACCTAGAACACACCAGTTTAGTCCCAAAGTAGATGGACCTAGAACAGCTCGTGACGAAAGGAGGAGGGCTACACACAATGAAGGTAGGTCATTGTCATGAATCTCAACTCTGTTACTACACTATAACAGGACATTCAACAAAATTTGTTAAAATTAATTTCAAGATCTAAATACATAGCTGCCTTCAGTATATTTTTTTCTTTTAATAGAATATGCCAAATCACTTGCAGAAAAACTCATTTGTAGAAAAGAAAAGTTTCTATATGTGATTAATAATCACAAATCTTTTTTTTTTTTTTTTTAAATAAAATAAATTAACAAGCAACCATAAAATTCCATGAAAAAAATTAGTAGTGCACATAAATAAACAAAGGTTCTTGCACCTTGAGCTATCATGTCTGGAATCTGAGACAGCTGCTTTAGACTTATTAGGCTTCTTCAGTCAGATTTAGCCTTGATGATAGTCCATAATGCATGACAACGATGAGGTTACCACTTGATCTCCATGAAATGGCTCCCAACAAAATCAATGCAACAATTGTAGTTCACCGTGCAGAAGCCTAATAAAGCTGAAACAACTGTCTCAGATTCCCGACACGATAGCTCAAGGTGCGACAACCTTTGTTTATTTATTGCAGTTTTAATTTTTTCATGTTTTTTTTAAGTTGTTAGGTTTTTGTTCTAAATGATAATTGAAAGTTGTAGATATTTTTTTATTTTTTTTTAAATTTTATAATTTATTTGAACATTGGCCAATTCTTAATTTCAGTTTGCAAAATGAAGAATTAGTATGTCTTAAAATTAATTATGGAAGTCTATTAAAATCTGTAGTTTAAAAATGATGTTATTCTTAATCAAAGTGAATAATAATGAAAATAAAACTTGGGAACTTTGAATATACAAAGTTATCTAGTAATGAACTTACAAGGTATGTGCGTGACCTCGAACACTGAGAACCTCGTGAAAATGTGCTTAGAACATAAATCGCTCATCACAAAAACAGTGGTATGAGTCATTCCCATGCAAAACTCTGCTGTTTTCTGCTAGCGTACTTTGAAGACTGAATAGCTGTGCAACACTATCAAGATAGTAGGAAAAGTTTGTTGTTCAGATAGCGTAATTATTTTAAGCAGAGGGAAATATAGCAATATAGTCACGACATTGAAATGTGTGTGTTTTTGGTCCTATTATATCGATATTTTGTTTCTTTGCGTTACCAAAGTTCCTCTCTTGGACTTTCAATAGATGATCATTCAAATGTCTCTCGTGGTAAGACGTGCAGTTTTGCATGAGAATGACTCATACATCTGTTTTTGGCAGGAGCGATTTATATTGTAAGCACATTTTCATGCGGTGCTCAGCGTTTGAGGTCACGCACTTCCCTTGTTAGTAATATTCTTAGAATCATGAAGTTCCAACATTTAAGTAAATTTTACATTGAAAATTGAGGATGGGGGGGGGGGGATCCAAGATATTATAGGAGAGTGGAGATTGCGGTGTGATCTCTAAAAGCATAGTAACAGCATGTGTCAGCTTTTTCAAATCGGAAAATTATGTCCATGTGGAAAATCAATAAAGAATCAGACCTCATGGATCTTTTTATCTCTATAGTTTCGGAATACTGGGTGTATTCCATCCTCAGGGACAGCACAAGACAAAGGCACATGGTTAAAGGAAGTCCCTGAGGAGGAACATGCCCAGTATTCCGAAACTGTAGGAATGAATATTCTCACCTTGTTTAAGTTGATTATGTTAATTCTACCAAGTAAGTGTGTTTCATTTCCTATTTATTATCTGTAACCCTTTAAGGGTGGCTGTGGCTTATAGCCACAGTACATATTGTACTGGCCGGGTGTGATTTATAAGCTACAGTGAAAAAATTTGTAAAATGTTTTTTGTTTTTTTTTCTTCCTGTGCGGAAAGATTCGAAATATCTGTTCTTAAAGAGTTAATTCATCAATGCACATTAAGCCTCCTCACTCTTTATCTCCTCTCCCCAAGCAGAATGCTTACTCGTAAAATTGTTATCCGTATGGGAAAACTTTAGATTTTAATATTTTTAGAGCATATTTCATACAATACATTTTCCTGTACTTGTTATATATAATATTCTCATCAGATGAGTCACTCATTTGTAGGGATAACTTAAGAAAAATCAGTGTCAAGTAAATGCCTTTGAAGGGATGTTTCAGGCTAGTAGAAGATCTCTTTATCGGAAAGGGAGTTTCTTTTGTTTTGCAATTGCCCTGAAAGTAATAAAATTTAAGTTGCACTTTTTTTTTTTTTTTTTTTTTTTTTATGACTGACATTTTGAACATCCAAATTCTAATTTTCAAAAACCATATCACTGTTTCTGCGAAGATACGGCCAAATTTATCTTATACAAATGAGAATTAAAGTAACTGAATGTAGAAACAATTTAGACAACGAAATCACAATATTCTAAGAATTTGCTCTTTTTTATTCATTTATATATGTTCATCATACATACAATATGTACAATAACTCTTAAGCAAAAAATCCAACAGAAACGTTGCACAGTTGGTGAAATGGATTGTTTAGTTATTCATTATGCATCTGGTTTGCATAATTCTTTGGAACAAGGTTGGACTTGTGTTGATCATTGTTGAAATTTATGGTGTTTAAAGCTAATGAAAAGAATATCCCTCAGTATCTCGGCTTATTTCACTACAGAAGGTTAGCGTTGGTGTCATTCTTATCTCAATTTTGATTTGAATTTTAATTCAGTTAATACAAAACATTTCTTTACAGGTCATTATTTAATTCATTATCAGACTTCACGTAAACATTTGTCATTATCATCTCTGATTTCTGAACCAGAATATTTTAGTTTCTGGTTGTTGTATAATGGAAATAGTACTTAAAAATATTGTTACCGTTTTTCCTAGTAAGTAATAATAACTTTTTTTTTTATCTTAGTTGAAAGGAGGAGGAGAGATAAGATTAACAACTGGATTATAAAACTGTCCAAAATTGTGCCTGATTGTTCTCAAGACCATACGAAACAAGGACAAGTAAGTGTGAGTTCACCTTTTTTATTCGTCTCTCTATAGTTTTAGTCTAATTCTATTTTTTATTTTTTTCCCAAAGGGTTGCCATATCAGCTTAATTTCTTCATGAGTATATACATGACATTCAAAGCAGTTGGTAGCTACACTGTGAAGTTGTTTCAATAGGAGAGCAATAGGGAAGAAAATTAAAAGGGAACATATCAACAGAGCAACGTATAGACAGCTACACAAATTGAATGTGAAATAATTTGTTACGGTACGTCTTGTGATCCACAGCACTAAGACAGAGGCAATGTGCTTTCAATTTGCTGCTTCGACGAGATCAGGTGTGTACGAGATCAGTACCTATGGTGTGATTCTAACTTTCAGGTATTTCAGTAAGCATTGAAGTTCCAAAGATAGATTCAAGATAGAACCGGGGCATCAAATTAGTTACTCTGAGTAGAAGTCTTGACAAAAACAATCTTGGTGATTTTTTATGGAAAAAGTATTTGAGCGAAAGCGAAATATTTTAAAAGTGCTACTGGTCCTATTCAGCCTCCGTTAATACGAGAGAAGTTCATCAAAATCAAATGTCAGCAGTAAACACTTATAGAGTGACTGGAAAAAATAATTTCAAAATAATTGGCCTCATAATGAAATCGACCAAAAATACAGACAATGAATTAGCTTTTTTTTTTTTTTTTTTTAATTGTATGACATAATATAGCAAGAGATCAATGCGAGCGTCTGGCTGCTATATTTGTTAGGTCTTTTGAATTAACCAGGGGGCAAACTAGCTTTACATCCATTCCGACCGCCAAGATTCGAATCCAGGTTCCGATACATCGCCTCATGGAAGGCCACAAGGCTAAGCAGGAACGGCAATATAGTAGCTTTGTGAGTTCAGTGGGACTTTCTTGTGTACTTTAGGATTGTCTTAAGATAGTATTCTGAAGTTCTGGAAGTTAAGAAATATTTTCATACAAAAACGGTCCATCAAATATTTCAAAATTCATTATTATCAGTTTTGTTTTTTTTTAATTGACTACTCATCTGAATTAAATTGTTGAGAATGACCGATTGTAAAGTGAATAATAAATATCACACATTTTTATCCATTTTTGTTTTACACTGATATGTTTGATTCCTTATTTATCTATGTGTTTTAAAGTCTAGATACCTTCTCGGCTATGGATGTAGGGATTCACCTAAGAACCTTTCTCAATTGTTGACAATATTTTTTTTTATATTATTATTAGATTTTATTTGTATTTATTGATTTTTGAGTTTTATAATTTTTATTAAATGTATTGCATGAATTTGCTTCTTAACAAGATTTGTAAGTTTAAAAGCTTTGTAATTTACAATGCATCATATAATGTATTTTACTCTTGATCAGTTTTCATAAACTTTTTTCTTTTCAAATTTTAAATTAGAAAAAAAAAATAATAATGAACTTCCATTAATTTTCAGATGTTTGAAAAAAGTTTTATATCCTATAATTTAAAAAAAAAATGTTAATTGAATGGAGTTTTTTCCTTTTCAGTACAAACTTCGTGACATTAATTTCTGAATAACAACATAATAAAGGCATTGGTGTCGTTAACAGCTGAAAAGGAATCGGACAACTGTTTTTCTTTATTTCTATAGTTTACAGACTAGATAACAATGCACATAACTGTAATAGACGTTTCTGTGAAAGTAATTCTATAAATACACTGTTTATATTCAAGTAATTTAACTATGTCAAACCCAAATCTTTCATCGATTTGAATGTCTTACGGTAAGATGTAGGAACATGCAGAATAACGTAAGATGCAAGAACGGAGGCAGTGGAGGGACGGAAGATGAAGTAAAACATTGATTGAGAAGATCATCATCAAGGAATAAATAACATTATCATCAGCGTTGTAGATTAGATATATTTAACACCATTTCTCATAGTGAAAGTCTAAGATAAGAGTAATGAGGAGGATTTAAAACAAATCCTTTTTTCTTTTCCTCAAAGGCATTGTTTTGTATCTTGTAGTTGCTTCTGCTGTTTTTGTATCCATCTGTTGGTTTGATTAATGAAATATTTTCCCTAGTGACCTTAAAGTTTTTTTTTTGTTCTTTTTTTTTTTTATTTCAAGGATACGTATTAAATCTAGCACCGAAGCCAGACTTGCTTTTTGTAGAAGAGAAAAATTGGTCCATTTAGGTTTAAGTTCTTAAAAATATTTTTTATATATATATATTTTAAATCCTAATGCATATATTTGGTAATGATTTTTCTAGAAACTCAGTCTTCTGTGATTGGGTTGCATTGCTTAAAATCCTTCCAAACCACTAATAATGGTATATGATTCTTATCAGCACTTTTATAGTTTGTTTGTTTTCCAAGATTTGCTGCAAGAAGACTTCCCAATGAATTTGCTCCTTTTGGTTGAGTTATATATTTCATCCACTGTTACCAGAACCTCTGAGAAATATCTATGCATTTCATTGGTGAAAAACCGTAGCCATATGTTTTTTAACGGAGAACTTGGCTTTATATCTTTCTGCAGGTGTATTATAGTTCATACTGAAAAGATCAGTTGTAAAATTATTTAGATTGTCGTGATAAAGGAAACCAAATAATTTTCCTTGTTCTTATATAATGACTTTCCAACTCTACAATGTATTTTCAATTGATCTGTTTCTTAAAATCGAACCATTTTTTGGAATGCTATCCGTTTGCTTCAATCGTTTTTGCTTGCTTCCTTTTTCTGTTCAAAGGTTACCAGTTTAGAATAGTTTACTTCATATTCTGTGAGTGTTCTGCTCAAAACAGACAGCTAAACTTAACAGGAATATATATTCAACTCTTCAACTGAAAATGTTTCTGAATCAGATGTTTAGTTGACACAGGATACCAGTACAATGTGCCTGCAGTTCAGTTTGCTTTGAATAAAATAGTTTACAGAGAATTACTTCTGATTAGCTTTTTTTTTTTTTAAACTATATTGAAGCATCTACTTCCTTTCTTGGAGGTATGCTACACATCTTGTAACAAGTAAGTTCTCTAAGTATTTTCAGTATTGGTTTCCAAGCATTTTAAAATTTCCAACATGCATTTTTTTTTTAATTCTTAATTAGAACTTTCCTTCCTTTCATTGACTTTGGCCAACTATGGACCATGGGCTAGCCCTACCTGACAACGTCAGGGTGAGGCTAGGAAATTCCAGAAGGGGGACGAGATTCACATCCCGTCCAGAATAACCCTGAGATAGTAAGTCCAGGGGAGAAACGGACGAAACACAGAAGAAGAAAGAAACAGCCATGCCAACGCCGGGATTCGAACCCGGGTTCCGACACCTCGGCCACACGGCAGACCGACGTCTAGACCGCTCGGCTGTGCTGGAACGGCAATTAGAACTTTATTAATTATTTTTTATTGTAAAGGTGATACAAAAAAATAATGATGATAATAATGAACCAGGTAAGGAGAATGCAGAGCTGCAAAAAAAAAAAAAAAGAGTGACTCACAGAAGCAGCTGTGTCTGAGAGAAGAGGGGTTGAAAAAGTATAGGTATTGCTTTAATCATTCTGATCCTTAATTTAAAACTCTCATGGTCTTTGCTTCACCTGCGCTTTTAGGATAGAGTTTAGTCTTAAGTATTGAACGAATCTGCTGGTTTCTATAGAAACATCTGTTTGTACACAAAATTGACTTTTATGGCTATAAAGCTTGGCTTCGAAATGCATGTACCATATTAACTCTACCGGTACATCATTTTATATCATATCTTTTATTGTGCATATTTTTGCTGTTTAATTGAAGGGTTTCTGCACTTGGTCTTTAAAAAAAAAAAAACGTGAGGTTTTTAATGTAACCATGATAATTATTCAAGAGAAATGCAAATCCCTTGAATAATAACACTTGTTATTCAATGATTGTATTCTGTTATTTTATACAAGTTAAAAGTTAATTATATTTCATTTATCAACTCTTAAGATATCTTACTCTACTGTTTAAAACACAAACCTTGAATTCACGAATCTTTCCTTGTGTACCTAGTTTTATATTTTTAATTCGTACTTCTCCTATTTGTTTTTGATTGAAGATCTTAAGCAGTGCCAATAGAAATCCAGTTTACTTTTTGCTTTTTCAGGTTCTGTCAGCAAAAAACAGGAGATAAAGGCATCTAGCATAGATCTCTTAATTTCTGCATTTTCTTATTCTTTGATTTATTGGTTATCTCTACTTCTGCCATATTCTCATTTCAAGATGAGCCAATCTTTGCATTTTACATAAAGTTCTTTTCAGTGGGTATCTTTTGAGTAGCTTTTCTAACAGAACTACATTTTTGCTTCTTTGTATCTTTTGTTAACTCTGTCTCTACTGGCGACCGTAATTCTAAAATATTTATTTCCGAGGGGTTGCAAGATCTTGTAAGAATACAAGAAAAGAAAGAAGTCTTAAGTACAAAGAAAATTATCAGCCTTATGGTCATATTGGTATCTTTCTACTTGCAGGCTTAGGCTTGCCACTCATGAATTTATTTATAATTCAAACCAGCAGCTTATCGTAGTGATTTGCTTCTATATTTTATCAGTATCCCAGATATGATCGAAACCTGCTGGGTTTCCTATTTTTATTATTGCCATCCACTTTTAATAGGATGCTAAATCTTTATTAAGATCTTCATAATCTTTAACACATAAGAATTTAAAGTCTTGTAAAGGAAACTGTTGAATGTTGAATCTGAAACAAGGTTCGTCTTTTTATAGTTAGCAAATTATCTTAATTACATTGTGCCGTTAATGGCTGTTTATTCATGAAAGAATTTGCTTTTTAAGTTTTTAATTTGTCAACCTCTTGTTAGATTTTAGACCCGTATTATTTTAGGTGTCCCAACTTGGAAGAGTATTTGGCAAAGACTGCAGAATTATTTTCCTGTAATGTTAAAGTTGTGAACTCCCTGCTAAGACTTTATGTTTGGTATTGCTTTTTGATTCTTATTCTTTGTTTCCTGTAATGCTAAGTAATTTTCTAACCAGGATTTCAGTTTATATAAGGTGCCTCTTTTACCAAATTATATTTTTTGTCAAGTTAAAAGATATTTTTATTCTTGATTCATAATGTTGAAAATTCTGTGTGTATTACAGAAATGTTTACACTGCTATTTGTGAAAATTGCAACAGCAAGAAAGAATCGTTCTATTCACCACGAAATGTATTTGCAGATTACTCATGTTATAGTAGATAACTGATTACATTTGCAGAATATGCCAGATTTTGTTCTTCAAAATTCAGTATCGTGTGAAACCACCTTAAGCACAGTAATAGATTCTGTCGGAATGGCATTGAATGGAAGAGGTTTTTGATATCGCCCTGGGGAATAGCCTGCCAGGCTGCTTTTAAGGAAGTCCAGAGTTCATTTGTGATGGAGGGCAGAGGCACTTGATAGGCCAGTTGCTTACTTACCATGTTCCAGACATGTTTGATTAGGGTCATATCGGGCAAGCATGCAGGCCAGGAAAGAAGCTTTGAAATGCATCCTGCAAACTGGTGTTCACCACATTGTCTTTGAACACATGCGACCATCATGGTGCATCAAGTTGAATCGTGACTCTGTAGAAAGCACAACATTTTGCCAATCAGCATGCCAATGTCTGTTTGAGACCCTATTGCAGCCTGAGGCACCTGTGGTTGAGGGTCAAAGGAATTCACAGCAATGAGCTGCGAATGGCCAGTCCTCTGTTAAGCAGACAAACAGTTCGATATTGAACTGTGGAGGATAGTCTTACCTGTTACAATGCTCCACTGCTCTGCAGTTGATCACTGTCATGTGGCAGAGGCGTCACGTCATCCCATGCAGTTGTGCGATTTTGAAGCCCATTTCCTAGATGTGGCCGAGTCTGAACTGTCCATTGACGCTAAGTTCACATCACATGTATTGACATTTTGTCCTGTATGAATGGCAATTTTATGATTAAAAAAATCCAGCTTATCTCATCCCAATAATCCTTCCTCGCTCTAAGTCCATCAGGTGTTCATAATGTGTCCTTCTGTGATGGGGCATAGTGAGGCACAGGAAATACTCTTTCAACCCATGTTGGTATCTTGTTTGAGCCACCTATTTGTGTTCAGAGGGCACTGCTCCAAAACCATATGTGCATTGTTACTGATATTAAAATCATTTGTATGTCCCAACCTGCTGTACATATCTTGTAAATTTCAATTAAATCAGTTCTTCATGGTGTTGCAACTTCCACAAACTGTAGTGTATTTGATAATGCTGTTTTGTGACTAATTTTTTTTTTGTTCTGAACATCTGGTAATGTGAACTCAAATACAAAATTGAAGAATTTTCAGTTACTGAAAATTAGGAAAAAAAAATCCTTCATAATCCCATATCCTAGAAATATTTATAGGAATATTATTATAAGTATATATCTAGTGGTTGTGTTCAGATTTGTTAACTGTAATTGATCGTTGACAATTGATCTTGTGACATCAGTGTTGATGAATCAGTTGAATCTCAAAATGGCCGACACTATCATTGAATTGTGTACTTTTGTTAATTTCAGTCTTAATAAAATTTTATATAGACTAGCAGGATGATGAACAACTGATAATAAGCTGTAGGCTATGCAAAAATTGTTTAATGGACGAGAATAGACAGTTATACAGAGGATCTAGTCCCACACAACATAATCAAACAATGAATCAAGAAAGCACCTATCACGTTGAGTATCACGACAGTTACAATATACATATAATGGCAACCGGCACCAACCGAGTTGACATATTCGAACAACAGTGCAGTGATCAATCCGAACACAACCAGTATAAGAGAGAAAAATATTATAGTAAATAATGAAAAATATTATAGTAAATAATGAAAAATATTATAGTAAAATATTTTCTGAATATTACTAAAATATATTACTTAAATTTTTAAATGTTTAATATATAGAAAAATATTATAGTAAATTAAATATTGTAGTAAAGCTTTTCTTATCCATTTATTCATTCAAGAACACCCATTCTCTTAAGATGAATACTAAGTCATTTAAAGCTATCGTTTCTTGCATTTGTTTAATTTGATCAATCATTTTTTTTTCCCTTTTGTTTTTAAATGAAAAATTACCAACACCTCCCTCTCCCTTTCTCAAAATTCACTAAAATATTGCAGACAATTATCTGAAATGATTTGTTGTTAATCTTAAAAGTTCACACTAACAGATTGTTCGCTTTTGTTTGTTTTTTAATAAGAAGTCCTGATTCTATTTGTTTTTGCCCCACAGAGTAAAGGCGGCATTCTGGCCAAGGCTTGTGATTACATCCAGGACCTACGAGCTGCTGCCCAGCGGTTAGCAGAAGCTCTTAAGGAGAATGAGCGACTGACATTAGATGCAGAACTCTTAAGGCAGCAATGCGAAGAATTGAAAAACGAGAACGCATTGCTGCGAGCTCAGTTACAGCAACATGGTATTGTCATCACCGACATCTCGACCACTTCTTAACACACCAATTAGATCTATTTTAATATAACTAGGGGAAGGAAAAAAAATGTAAAAAAAAAATATATATATATAAATGAATGTAGTTTACTTCTATATTCAAGGTGGTGTGAAGTCTTCAGATAAAATCTGCAACAATTTTGTTTTGTAGCCACATCACCTCTCCAGTACCTGTTGACTGTTGCAGTTGCTGTTACTGCAGTGGAGAGAAAAAAAAATTGAAACATCCTGTTTTTAAGAAATTTATGCCCAAAGACAATATAAATGCATTGTATGAAAATGCAATCTGTTTCAAACCAGGATGAGTTAGTTGTAAATTATGCAAACATAAAAGAAAAAGAATTTGCAATGTATAAAAAAAAATACAGTTCTATATTAATAGTATTGAATTATGTATATGTAAATAGTTATAATAATTGAATGCTGATTTCTTTTTTATTATTATTATTACTAACGGATTTTCCTGTTCTTATTATTTACTTTTCTCTCTTTTTTTTTCCTCTCTCTCTCTCTTTCTATTTTTTTAGTTCTTTTTATTTTACAGTCCTCAAAAGATGATTATTTCCACGCAAATAACACGAAAGGGAAGAAAAAAAAAAAGAAAAGATTGAAATTCTTAAAATAAAGTGCCTTGCTGTTGATCTTGTGAAATATACATGGACATTTATAAGTGCTTTTTTTTTATTTGTTTTTTTATCTTTTTTATATATATAAAATATTTTTGTCAGTAAAAAAAAAAAAAGTTACAGCAAGGTTTGGAAAGGATATATCATTAACATTTTGAGGACTGGAGTGGAATAGGATAAAGCTCCTTGATAATAAGGGTCTATTATTGCCACAACGATGTGATGCTGAATGCGTTATATCAGAAGTAAGGAAAACTGGCCATGAATAAATGCCAATATGTCTGAGGGTTTTATGTTAAATAAATATATCTACAGAACAGCAGCTTTTCAAGAATCAGAATCTATTAAAAAATAATATATCATGGAATACTTGGTGTTATCAATGCATTTCGTTTAGGGAGGAAACAAGCCTGCAATTGTCGCTTCTTCCTATTGGTCCCTCTGTTTTGAAAACTTACGAAACAAATTTTTAGTGCAGAAAACATTGTTCCTGCAAACATTAAACGTTACAGCGCAGGTCACTATCGGACAAGAATTCAAAGCATTAATAATACACTTATAAAAAATATATAATATATTTTTATTTAAAACTGTAAGAATATCATTTTTCTCTTCAGTTCATTCATTCCTCTCTAATTAATAGTAGAATCAAATGAAATTCGAAACTTTTCTGATCTAGCCATGCTTTATTTCATTAAGTTTCCACGTCAATATTTAGGTATTTAATTCATTTATGAATTATTATTTTTGTGTAATTTATTCATGGTATTGCTTTGTTGTTTGCTGTTTGTACTATTCTTCAACAGCCTTGCCTGTAAAATTGAAAAATAGAGGCCTGCATGTAATTATGCCTTGAGCTTATTATCGCGGGAAATCTGGGACAGCTGTTTCATCCTTGTTAGGACTCATCAGCCAGGTTTACCCCCGATGTTAAGCTCAGAATATTAATGAAGTTACAGAACCCTCTCCCAGAAGTGGGAGTTCACAAAAAGAAGCAACAATAAAAAAATAACTAACTTACAAAAGTTGATTTCCCTCTTTCAGCTTTCGGCTTTCGTTTTGTAACCATTCTGCCAGCCTTGGTTTTCAAACGAACTTTAGAATTTTTCAACGTAATGTTTCATGAATTGCTGATTATCAAGGAAGATGAATGTCAAGCATGGTTTAATTTTAACTACGACGATAACAAAGACATTACGAATCAGTTGAAAAAGCTGCCATCTTTGCTCATTTCTGGGAGGACTACTACAATGACTATTCGATAACCGTGTGGGCTTGTTTTTCTTGGCACAGACTGGGTCCTGTGGTTAAAATGAGGTCTACAATATCCAAATATACTTACGTACAAGTTAAAGTTATATTTTATTGTTGTTTCTTTTTGTGAAAAACCCATTTGCGAGAGAGGGTTCCATAACTTTTTCGCGCCTTCTGAGCTTATCATTGGGGGTAAATGTGACTGATGAGTCCTAACAAGGACGAAACAGCTGTCCCAGATTTCCCCCTGATGATAAGCTCTCAGGGTTGGGAGCATAATTACGAGAGGCTTTTTATTTTTCAATTTTATGTTCAATTACTGCACGTTAAATTTGAATATCCTTGCTTATATTGTTGCTGCTTCCCTGAACTAAAATCAGTGTTAAATTCTTGAGATCATTGTTACATAGCTAACTGTGATACTGATGTGGCGTGTGCTTTCTCACTCTTAGATCAGAGTAGTAACGAATTTTACCTAATGCTCTTCTTCTTATGGTAATAATGAAAAGAAAATCTATAATCTGGTGTCGTTGTGAGCCATCAAACAATGATCTTAAGGAATTCAAAATAAAGGATACAGGAATGAAGCAGTTTGTTGAACAAAAGAGCAAACAGCAGTCAACAGACTTACCATATAAATAAAGCTTGGGTATTGAAAATAAAAATGTGGTTTGAGATCAACGGCTAGTAGTAATGAGTACTTTGAGAAGTTAAAGTAGTTGTGCCAGGAGAAAAAAAACAACAACTTGTTTTTATCAAAATGCGTTCTTAGATATTATAAGCAAGTTGACACTTAGAGTTCAGATCAATGGCGTTTTTGTAGATATGCTTCTTTGAAATCAAACCCTCAGTTTCACACAGAGGATTCCTCTTTGTTTTACTATTATTATTATTATTATTGATGTTTTGTTATTTCTTTTGTTAATCAGCATTTTGACTTTCAATTATGCATTTTAGAAATTTCACTGGAAGTAACTTTCGAGACCTTTACATCAATAAGAAGTTTAAACCATTCAGTTTGACTGTTCAGAATTTCTGTCGTATCGTTTATTTTAAAATGATTTAACAGTTTTGTTCTCATGTATTAAAAAAAAAAAATAGTAATACTAAAGAGAAAGTTTGTAAAGAATGATTTTAATGCTAATGAACAAAAAAATTCATTACGATCAAGCATAGATATTTTAATTTTAAGCTATCCATTTGTTACTGTTTTAGCATTAGATTATTGTTTGACAACAAAGAAATGCTTTTTTTTTTTTCTGTTATTTAATATATGAAAATATATGCATTTATATTGCAATGTTTTTCGATGGAACCATTCAAATCATGTTTTAAGAATATCTATAAATCTGTGATTATACAAGAAATGCATATAGAGTAGTCATTTATTATTGTTCGAGGATTGGAATATCTTCCCTTGATTACAATTGATCAGTGATTGATTAAATTTGCTAAAATGGGAAGATTCTTTTTCTTTTTCCCTGAGTTTCTAACAAATTGTATGCCAACAGTTTTTTTTTTTTTTTTTTTTAGAATGTAAATATGTAATGCACTGAAACACTTCACTACTTGGAAAAAAAAACCACTTTGTTCTCATCGTATTAAGTTTACGATAACATTGGCTCAACTCGTCAACTGGTGCTGTTATTGGTACGCAGTTATCCCATAATCAACATTGAGTTTTTCAGGTAAAGTTACCTTATAAAATACTGTATTATTTACGGTTTAAAACCGTATTGGCATACTATATTGCTCACACCTTTACTTGAGCCATCTTTGTGTTTGCATTAGCTGAAGAATGAAATCCTTTTATTCCTGGTAAACACATTTCACTTATTTTTGTGTCGATGTATGGACCTTTTTTTCATTAAGAGCATTTCGCTATGCTTTCTGTTCAGTTACGAAGCAAAGATTTAAGTCAATCATTTTATTGTACTGTTTGTTCTTTCTTTTTTTTTTTTTTTTTTTTTTGCATTATTAAAACCTTTCTTGGCAAACCGTTTTATAAAGTTCTCTCTTGGAACTCGTACAAAATATGAGGACATACTTTTTTGTTGCAAACCCCAGGGAATAACGGAGATCTTCTCTTAAAATGAAACAAATCATTGTGCTAATAGAATTTTCAAATAGAGTTGTACTTCTTTTAAAAACTAACCCCATACCTGCTCCTATTAATGTTTTGAGTTTAATAATCTCAAAAGATAAAAATGGCTAGTCATTTGCAATTACTCCCTAAGACTTTTTTAGTTCCCCTCTTCTCCCTCTTTCATTTTTATGCAGTAAATTTTTTGAATCACTAATTCCCAATGGGCTTATGATGACTATTTTTTTTTTTTTTTTTTTTAACAGTATTGGGATCTTATGAATTTAGGGCATTATGTTTCATTTTCTTGTATACAGGAATTTGTGGATCTTTCTGGCTGTTGATGGCCATGTAATTCATACACGAATTAAAACATCTACAATTCTATTATGTTAATTACTTTGTTGAATTGTATATCTATTATTATTTCTTGAAAACGAAAGAAATGTACACAATATCCACAAATTAAAATGATCATCAGATTTAATTCAAATGTTTTCAGAAATCCCGTAAAATTCAGAGCATTTCGTCACTAAAAGGAAGTCAAAACATGAAACTAAAAATAGGTGTAACAAATATTAACAAATTCATTATTTACTTTGTAATAAATTATCTAAATTTATTTAAATATTTACGAAAACTAATTACAGTTAAGACATTAGTATAAATTATATATTACTCAAAAGAAAATGTCAAGAAAGAAGTTCTTGAAACGACTTCAGATCTAATGAAAAGCAAATTTAACGTCCATAATAATATATAAGTAGAGAGAGAAAATCACAACTGGACAGTAAATATGCCTTCGCACACTGAGCCAACATCAACGGGAATTCTGAACAGCTGTTTCATTCTTATTAGGAATCATCAGCAGAATATACCCTCGATGCTTCCCGGGACCCAGAATGCTTTTAGCTTAGCTTTCGCACAGCTGAGCCAAGCTTCGAGGGTAAATTCTGCTGATGATTCCTAATAAGGATGAAACAGCTGTTTAGAATCCCTGTTGATGTTGGCTCAATGTGCGAAGGCATATTTACTGTCCAACATCAAATCTACTTATCTTAAATGTTTCATTTTTTTTTTTTTAATAAGTCTTATAAACATGACGGAATCTTTCCTACTTAAACTTGGCAAATTATCTGCTGAACACAAATAGTTTTCCTTCAAATTTTTTATCCGTTGGAAATTAATTAAATCTGCAAATACTAACTTAACGTCGCCTAAGGCAAAGAAGTTTTTATCAAACCGAAGTAAGTGAAAATTAAAAATGGCGTACGGTGCATTGTTCGACTTAAATAGAAACTCATTGCGAGACGCCACTAAATTGTTTCTCACCAATCCTTTGCTGTGGTAATATTTGTCATATAAAGGTGCAAATATCTTCACATGAGAACTTTGCAATTATAAAATATAAATCGTCTTTTGTCCACGAACGTGAATACGAGACGAGGTGATGTTGTTTTTGTTTTTTTAATTCTACACTTGAAAGCAGAAAAATCGCACAGTTGCATTTTTTAACTTTTTTTTTTATTTTCCAGTGTTTGATTGAATCAAAATAATGACAATTTAAAGATCGTTTCATCACCTATCCAATGTATTTTCCCTTCAAAACCAAGACAATAACAACAATAGAACAATACCCCAAATTAATCAAATCGATAAAAAATCGAATGAGGGCCGTAATTAGGCTAGAGGAGGGAATACCCGTTATTAATAAAGATTGTTTTATAAATGTTTGTATTTATTTTTGTTTTAATCACTATTTCTCAGGCTGTACGAAAACGAGGTTTTCTGATAGGCTAGGAGATTCCTCCAAAAAAGCACTCTGCTGACACGCAATACGCACTTAAAGTCCTCGCGGCGAGAAATGACCCTCCCAGAATGCAACGCAGATGATAGATTTATCTTTCCTGGCCTGTCGGTCACATTCAAATGTAAAACAAAATGGCGGTCGTTGGATTCACATTCAACATTTCGACGAGGAAAAGGTCTCAAAAAACAAGTAGGGAAATTATTCTTAACGTTGCTTGTCGATTTCAAGAAGATGTATGTGAGATTTTTGATATTTCCTATTTTTGATAATTGAGATGGATATTTTCTGCGGAGCTTACGGCATTGATACTGGAGAAATTAGTCAATGATAATGTGTTTGCGGGTTCAACTCTCACTGCGACGATAATAAGTAGTATCCTTGGATAGGTGATGAAACGATCTTAAAATCGACATTATTTTGATTCAAAAAAATTGCGAATCGTGAGGAAAACAAAAAAGTAAAAAAAAAAAAAAAGCAACTGTGCGATTTTTCTGCTCTGAAGTGTACAGGTAACCCCCGAACAACACGGTACTCAGAACACGGATGCCTTCCCTGAATTACACGGTTTCAAACTACACGATTTTCGAGTGATTCTTTTGAAAACGAATAAAAATACATATATTATTTGATATAAAATTATAGTAGTTAAAAATTTAGAGTAATATTCTCATAAATTACGTCGGCGATTAATGAAGTTTTAACCTTTAGTGTTTTAGAATAATATTATATTTTTCCCAATTAATTTGACTGAATAATTTATATTTTATATAGTTTTCCAATCTTAAACCAAAATTATTCTTCAATTTATTGATTTGAAAGATTTTTAACCAATTGTATCGAGTAATTTTTTTCATTATTTTGATTATTTTTTTTCCTATTCACATTATAAATGTTATTCATAATTATTTTATAAATAATTTTTTTCTTTAATAGTATTTCAAATTTTTTAAAAATGAAATTTTTTAATTTTATATTTAACAAAAAAAATAATTTAAAACGTAACTTTTTTTTTTTTTTTTTATTTTTACACTTGAAACGGAATCCCGTTTTTGTAGTCTCGAACAAGACGGTTTCAAAGAACACGGAACCAATTAATCGTGTTCTTCGAGGGTTACCTGTATTTGTATTCGAAATTCCGTACTTTAAAAAAATCCCAAGGGGGGAAAAAAAAAAAAACCCAGCAGAATTGAGAGAGTATGATTTAATAAAACCAAAGTCTTTGCTAATCAGAAAGGGTTACTGAAGCGCCAAAGTAGAATCTCAACCAATCCGCGATTTAAAGGCATTATTAGACGGCGATATGAAAGATCAGTTGCTTTCCTGCCTTTAACTCTCGAATCATTTTATGGAAGACTCATTGAAACCTAGGGCCTCTTTGGAGGGAACCAAGCCGTGAACTCTGACCCTTGGTTAAAAAGCTTAGTGTCTCAAAATCCTTGTTGCTTCCGTTTTGAAATACAAGTTGGAAGTGAAATTCGTTTCTATACTTTTATCAATAGTGACCTCATTGATCTTCAATTCTGACAGTGAAGGTAAAGTAAATGATTTCTATAATTTTTCTAATTTCAAATCACTTTTTTCAACAATTGGTGAGAAAAGATCTTGGAATTTTTCAGTGAACCAAAGTTTAGGTTATTGATATTATCTTGACATTAAAATCTCGATATTGAAAATAGAAATTAATGAGTAAATAACAAAATATTTAGCATCAAACGATGGACTAAAATATGATTATGTCGCCGTGGATTTTGTTTGTTATAAGATTTAATACATTGAAAATTCAATAAAATTTAATAAAAAGGAGCTTTTGAAAAATATTCGATACAATTTATTTGAAAATGAAAGTTTATTTGCTAAATCTTATTCAGTTTGATTGTAATTGCCTGCTACTGAGTCTGCTGCTTGATTTCAAGGTCTTCAAGCCATTGCCCTCTTTCTGCTGACATACAGCCCCGAGCCAAAAATAGCTTCCCCAAACTACTTAACCTGTTTGACAACAGATTGACGAGTGTTTATATTTTGATAGGGGAATGTAAATAATTAACACTTATGAATTAAATAGGTAATGATTAGCACTTCATTTATACTAAATATAGAGGTGGCGAAAAGAATTACATGAGATTTGACGATGTTACTTTTTCGTTTTAAATTTAAAGAAAAAAAATCTGACGATTTATGAACTGGTTAAGTTAAACATTTTTGAATATTAGAAGTATTTATCGAAAACTAGCAAATATACAAAGTTTGTTTGTCTTTCGTCTTTTATATATGTGTTGAGATAAATGAACATCTTTTCAATAAAAAATTCTTATTTCTGTACATTCCCGTCCACCTTCAATAAAAGATGGCGCTAAAATTGTACAGTAAACACTTGGTGGTTCATATAAAAAGAAACTGCAGATTTTATTTATTACTTAAGCCAGCCTTTCAAGCTCATAAAGTTATCGTAAAACAAAGTCTACTTGTACCCAGAATATATACAAATATTTATGAATTCTGGTGAACTGCTGAGATTGGTGATAGCTATTACTCAAATTTATTATTGGCTAATTATGCATTTTTGTTAAATATTTATTTATTTATTTTGATAATAGTTAAGTTTTATTTTTATTACGTAATTTGTGCACAGCAAGTACCTGGCATACAGGTGCAAAAATAAAAAGTAGGCCAAGTTACAGCGTACGGTAAATATGTCTCGTCTTTAATTCACAGAGCGAAAAATAAGTATCGCTGGCATGTCCTGTTTTCATTTCTCCCAGCAATAAGAAGAAAAAGCGGAAAGATTAATCACTAATGAAGGAAATAGATGGAGTGGGTGGTTTGCAGTTATAAATGTGCTTATGTTATTCCTTTCGTGTTCATAATACAAATATTAAAAACCAACTTTCGAATGTCTGGAGCAGAAGGGAGAAAAGAGAAGGTTGTTCCAGACGCCCCGCCCTTCCCTCGGTACTGAACCCGAATAATAAAAAAGGTAGGCCTTCTATTGGGAACCGCTGAGATCGGCTACGACCTCTGGCGGCGAAAAAAAAAAAAAAACGGCTTATGGGTGATCAGAAACTCGACAGTCAACATTGATGTTCTATACAAGAATCAATATATTTCGTTGTTTCTTGCGAATTTATAAATCGAATCTTTTTTTTTTTTTTCAATATTTTGTGAATTTGTGATTCCCAAGAAGAGTATATACCTCTAGGAAGTAATCCAGAAGCCGTTTCCTAAAGAAAATTGAAGCGAAATCGAAGTTTTAGCGTCGATTACAATGACTACAGAGAAGAAGCAGATTAATGAAACGGCTGAGATGTAAACACTTTGAATTGTTCCGTTGAAACAACAAAGAAGTATTTAATAAAGTAAAATAAATATTTCTCCTCACTGTATGATGTTAATGCATCTTTTTCACCTCGTTCTGAATTGCAAGAAATTTGCCTAAAAATATAATTTTAATACAAAACGAAAATTCAGTTACAGCTTAGTGAACTGTTTGTTTACTAATTTCAGAGATTCAGCAAATAGCCTCAATTTTGAAATATTAAATGAAGTTGTTTCTTGTAGGTCAGCCTCGTTGTTATCTTGTTCTCAATGGTCAATCTTGCGTACCAGCTGTGGAGCTTACGGAGAAGATTTTAATTTAATTTAAAAGTTAATGAGAAAGAGAGAAAACTGGCGACACTTGAGCAGAGAAGTGTATATAGGACACACCCAGACAGGTGTGGATACAGAGAAATAAAATTGTGTCTGGACCCAAGGACCAAACTTGATTAAAAATCCTCTGCCGAAATTCTGAATTGTTAGCCCGATGTTTTTTGTAACCGAGATTCGTTAGTGACGAGTTATCCAGTTCTTCCGCTCTTGTGTTTCTCTAAAGAGGGCGATATGTTTCGAAAGGTCCTCGAAGTTTTTAGTATTAGTATGTCAATATGGTCAGTGCCTTAGGCATGCGCAGGACGTTGACTTCCATGATTACACCAATCGCATCCTTTTCGGAAGAAAACTGCGTTAAAAAAAAAGGAAAAAGGTCACGTGGGGGACGTGAGAGAGAACTTGTTCGTTGGTGTCGAATGAGCATATTATTGTTTGCATGATACATAAATCATGGAATGGTCACTGAAATTGGCTATATTATAGTATTTAAATGTGGTATCATCAATTGATTTAAAAAAAAAAAAGTAATTCACGTGATATTCCTACCTTTTTTTTTTGCTTAATGTTAACTTCCTTGTTTAAGATATTATTTCAGCACTAACCAAATAATCAAAATGAAACGTAACAAAAAAATTAATAAAAAGGTAATGAAAAAGTTGGGTCCACCATTTTAATATATAATTAATATACTGTATATTTACTTTTACTATATATTTTTATTTTTGCTAAAATTAGTACCAATTTTTCAATAATCATTAAAACAAAACTTAGTAATAACGCATTTATTATTAATATTATTATTATTTTAAAAGTATATTACTTTCATTCATATAAACTTTGGGTAATTTTAATAATTGAAATAATTTTTTGTTTTTTACTGGCCGGAAGAGCAAAGTATCTTAAGATAGACATATCCTTCAGTTGTATCTTAATTATATATGAATCTTTTCATAATATACTGTATATTTATTTTGGCTGAGTGAAGAAAGAAGGTCTTCTTTGGCAAAAATTGGTATTTGCCTTATTTTGTTTAGATCAGCGTAACAATGAAATTAATTTATTTAATTTGAAAAAAAAAAAAAACATGCTTTCAATGTCACTGTTTGACATTTAACAGTTCTCCACATTAATCTGAGGCGAACAGTAGGTATTTCTAACGCTGACTGTATATTGTTTTGTTTTACGTCTGGGCAATCTCCTCATGGACTGCATCATACATAAATTTCGTCTTATACTGCACTAGGCAAACAGTTTTCATTTTGCAATTGCGCTACAACTTAAGAAAATTCTGGTCACAACATTGTAAAAAAAAAATTTCATTTTAAAAGCAGAACTTTTCGAAATAAATTTAATTCATTTACAAAAAAGTTATCACCGTTTTAATTATTTTATAACTCTGCAGTGGTCTTCTCGATAAGTTCTCAATAATTAACAATACATGTAATTTACCAGTCTTCGGCAGGTTCGAGCGGTGAAGCCGCGAAATAGCTATCCCGAGATGGTTAACTGCAATAGATGCGCCAGATGCTTTTTGCTTCCAAAAGTTACCTGGTTAAGGAAAGTAAATTAGACGTAATGCTGTATTATTATCCAAATATTGTTTACATTTGCTTGGCCCGATCACAGCAATGAATTGTTGACACTTCCTAACAATTAATATAATGTAAATTTAATATAATGAACGAATTCAAATGAAATAAATTAAAAAAAGCTTAAATATCTAAACACTCGATCCTTGAACCATTACATTCCACAATCCGTCCCAGCAGAAAAATATTTCTTTTATTTATTAATTGTTACGAAAATCCAGAAGTGCGTCTTAAAATACTAGTGGTCACTCCTTAAATGTTTTTTGGGAAAGTTTCATAAACTAGAGATTGTGAGATGAACAAAGTAAAAAGAATACAAAAATTCTGGAATCATCTAATCGTGTATTGGTAAATTTTGAAATGTTGGTTTAGAGCCTATTAATGGTTCTCGATTCGCTTCGTCAACGCAATCGAGTTTGTCCTCAAAGTCTAGGTCTCCAGGCTGTAACCTACACATCTGGAGGTCTAATAATCAACTGAAACTAGACAGCCTAGTTTACTTTTTTGACTATTTCTGTCGCTGTGTCCTCTTTGAATGTTAATCACTGCGACTAGAAAAGTAATACCATAATAATTTCTTAAATTTATGGTAAGTTAATAAGTTTGGTAATTCTAACAAAACTAAGCGAGAAAATAAAAATAAAGTGTGTGTTTTCAATGAAGAAAGTGGTGTTTTTAAAATGAAATCTGCTCCTGTTATTTCATTTATTGCATCGTTATGACGATATATGTATTAAACGAATTATTAAGTAGACGAACTAAATATTAGGCCGCCATTTTTATACACTTAACAATTGATCTGTGGTGGACAGTAAAAAGAGATGAATTCTACGATTGTGATGCCATCTATCGGCATTGACAGTGAGCAGATGGAGGATGTTTTTGCACTAAAAATTACTCTCATTTTATATGCTTATTTATATATTTATAAAAAAGCCAAAATCTGCACCGTTTAGCTGGAAAAAAAATGGAATAAAAAGTCTCAAATCTATTCGTCATATTAGGCCCTCCTCTATCTTCCATCCTCTTTTTGGTTAATTCTTATAGAAATACCAGTAGAAAAACAATAAGCAACGTCATTAGGGCTGCTGGTAAACTGAAGCGAAGCTCACGTTCTTAGCAATACAGAACACTTGTATGAAATGTGAAAAAAGCCATAATTGTGTTGAAATTTTACAATAAGTTTAACGTTCGGAAATAATATAAATTACAATAAAATACATTACAAAATTACCTAAAAATGCACAAAATAGAATTAAAACTTAATACTTATCTTCAATGGCTTTATATATTAATAATAAGTTTATTTTTTTGTGATCTCGCTTTTGAATAGCTTATTGAGCAACACGTCACTAAAGTTTTCTACATTTAAGTGACAGCAACATAATATTCTTTGCTGAGAAATTATGTTCTAAATAGACGTTTTTACAAGGACATAGCTGAAGAATGTAGGTGGTTTGTTTTTTTATCACTGGAAGATCATCTTTCTTTCTTGCAGACGAGTTACTTCAGATACCTTGTGCGCAGTCGGATTTTTCTCCAGGATTTAAAGAGATCTAGAACCATGTTCTTACCAACTTCCTCTCCAACTTTGAGAGAGAGTGTTATATCTGCTTTACTGATTCAATTGCCTCATTAGTGTCGACAGCCTTTCTGTGGTTTTTTACCACTACGTCTTTATATAAACAGGTTCCTGCTCACCTCCTTAGCGGGAAGCACCTGTTGTGCCTTCTGCACACAGATGATACCTTCATCTTCAAAGGGGTCGATAACTGAAGGAAGTATAACGCATTGTCAATAGTTTTGCAATAGGCTTTAAACCTTTAAACACAGCATTGAAACGGTTCATCAAGTATCCCACTGGCGACAGCGGTATTTTCCAATTGTTTTCTTTGTATTCAGCAATGCATTGAGATAATTTCAAGAAGGATTTCTTTTTTTGTACTGGCTAGTTATTTCATTTACCTTAGCGTAACAACACCATATCTCCTCATCGTGTATCGTACAGAATAGAATATCTGTGATATTTCCACTGCTTTCACCACATTAAAAACTTCCTGAACTCACAAGGCTGACTACCCGAAAACATTTATACAACATAATAATAAAAATAAGCATAAAACGCACACACTTAAAAAGATTCACTGAACTATTTTTGAAAATTTTATACCGGGAACACAAGACAGACTGTTTCGAGGTGCCTACCTCTCATCAGTTGGATTCGCCCAGTACTCATAGCTCAGTGGAATTCAAAGAAAGATAAACAAAAGACAAGATTAAACAAAACAATGGCCCTTGAGTTAAAAAAAAAAAACATCAAAAACAAATTAAGAATAAAAAGAACAATAAATTAATCTCCGCTAGCAGATCGCTTAGCTTGGGAAAGATTAATTTGTAAACATGATATAAACATAATGGTAAAGTTTAACGTGCACGGTACAAGTATAACAATTAAAATAAGCACATATTTTGTTTATCATTCTTTGGATTTCACTGAACTACGAGTACTGGGCGAATCCAACTGATGAGTGGTACCTCGAAACAGTCTGTCTATGTTCCCAGTATAAAATTTCCAAAAATAGTTCAGTGAATTCTTTAAATGTGTTCGTTTTTATGCTTATTTTTATTGTTATACTGTATTTGTACCATGCACATTAAACTTTACCATTATGTTTATTTCTACAACATGTCTATCTGTGAAAATTTGGTGGTAGATTGGATTGACAGGCATGATATTTTACTTCTTGATAAAATCAAGATACGTCTTGATATTAACACAATAATAATTTTGAATGTAAAAATAAATAAATTCAGTTCATTTGAAACCTGAAGCAATTCTTAACGTATTACTATCTGAGAATCTTAACGATTGTTTTGAGTATCTGATATCACATTATTATTCAAATAAAATCACGGTCCACTGAAGTGTTCGTCGACTTCTCATAGACGTAGTAATACTTTGAAAATACTTTAAACGGGTAGTTTTTGTTGAATTGAGAATTTATATTGTCATTTAATTATGGATGTATTCACTTACTTAATTTTAGAACGTTATATTCATATTTTCAAATGGAACTAGTTTATAATCAACATCATTCAAGATTCTACAAATGGCTGCCTACAAACAAGCGATCTGTAGCCAAATGTTATAAAATGCTTTTAAATTAGCATATAAATAAAAAACTCACTTAATTCCGGTAAAGAAAACTTATGAATGATTAAATTGATTATCATCTTTTCCGTATATTATTGAAGAAAATAATCTTTTCAAACCAGGACTGAGTGAAAAATAAAATCGTAGAATCTTCATGTTTTTGCTATAGGTTAGGGGGCGTCCATTAATTACGAGAGCTCAAAATAGGGGGTCCTGCAAAATCTCACCAAATCTCATTTAAAAAAAGGGAGGGTCAATGAAAATCTCACGTCAACTTTTAATTCAGAGAATATACATTTTATAACAGAGAAAACTGTATTTCATAGAAGACATCAGTAATGCTTTAGGTATTTAGTGGTTTGAAGGAAAATACATGAACATATCAAATAAATTTAATTATTTAAAAATTATAGGGGAAATCTCACGTGAGGGGGAGGGGATCCAATTTTTTTAAAAAACACCTCACGTAATTAATGGACGCCCCCTTAACGAATCAAAAAAAATATTTTTGGGATACAGCGAATGCTTAAACTGATTAACTAACTAATAGATATTTGATAGTGTCTTCTGTCTATAAACTTTTATTTAAATTTTATTTGAAAAAAAAGAAAAAAGTTTTTAAAATAATTTATGTGTCAGTCAGCATTTGAAACTGGCCCATTCTCGTACACTGCCCTCTAACGCCAACGCATGGTCCAAGAGAGGAAAGGGATAGAGGTTCTTCATCTACTTCAGGAAACAAGACACACCCTCTTCAACTTTTCCTTCTTCGGGTTCCGTCTCCTGCTCATAATGACCTCATGACAGAAGTAGAAAATAAAATATCTTTTAACGAAATATAAAATATTTTTGCTGAAATAGGCTTAAATCGTTAAAACAAATTAATACCTATATTTAACGTGTACAGAATTATTTTAAACTAAAAAAGAATCAACCTAGTGCGCATAAGTATGCTTTCCCACTCTGAGCTATCATTGATGTTAATCTGGGATAGCTGTTTCGTCCTTATTAGGACTCATCAGCCGGATTTATCCTCGTTGATAGATTCAGAACTGTGCTAAAGGCTATGGATACCACTTACGCTCCAGGCTGTGGTATCCAACAACAACGAAAAATAAACTGTAACTTCACAGCTTTAAACTCCTTATCATTACAACTGTAAGACTCAAAGGACACAGAGGTTCAAACAACACAAAGAGTCAATAATACAACTGAAAAAAAAAATATTTAACGTGTTAAATAGAATAATGTTAAAGGTTATGGATTTGTTAGATTTATTGTTTGTTGTTAGATACTAATGCCGGGAGCGGAATTGGGTATCCATAACCTTTCGCACAGTTTTGAGCCTATCATCAAGGGTATCCGGTTGATGAATACTAATAAGGAAGAAACAACTGTCTTGAATTCCCATCGATGATGGCTCGATTTGCGAAAGCATACCTATGTGCACTAGGTAGATTTTTTTTTTTTGGTTTAACATATTAATATAATAATCATAAAAAGTTAATAAAAGAACATAAATCTTACATTCATTTAAATTTCCTTTCCTTTCTGCTTTTTATTTTCTTTGTTTATGAAGAGAGCATTAGAGAAAAGTTCTCCGTAGCTATAATATTCGCCGAATGTTAACAGCCTATTTCAGATTTTCCATTTGTTGATCATATTATCTCATGCACAAACTTACAATGGATTGCAATGCATTGTTGGACCTCACTGTTTGCTATCAGGGCGTGCTAGTTGCTTCATAATGCTATTCTAATGGAATGCTTGTCATCTTCAGGAAAATTTCGCCAAAGATGTGGTGAAAATTTTTAAATACAAAAGTTTAGATCTTCTCTTATCCCTAAATATAAAATAAAAAAAAAAGACGTTCACCGGGCCAAAAATTAGGGATGCATACAAATATAGTTTGTTTTTTTTGAACTTAAACGTATAGTGCTTCATCTTAATATATAAAATTGAATGTTTCTTTGTTTGTTTTTCCCGTATGCGTTCCTATACCGTTCATCAGATTGCGATGCTTTGGTGAGTTGTTGTGCGCACGCCCGCGAAGGTTTCTGAATTAGTAGAACCATTTTACAATATCTGGTGCGCGAGGCGTTGCAACAAATGAATGTATTTCCGGTTTCAACGATTGCAGTTTCCGGTGCCACTCGCATTTGCAATGATTATCAAAAAAGCACAGGGACAACACATGGACATCTATATGTGGCCTGCTCACCCGTCGGAAATTAAAACACAAATACTTTCTTTGAGTGGCATTGCAACGCATGCCAGGTACAGCTACTTTTCTATAAAAATATAAACCAGACCTACTGTTCGGTAATTCCTATACACAGCATTCACATTATTTATATTCAATTACATTTTCTAAAAAATGAGTTAAAGTTTCCCCTTACAGGCCTAAGTGGTCCTTGGGATAAGGCTCGCAGCGTTCCATGACCAACCGGATTAAGTTGACGTCGGATAGTCAGCCCGACACCTGCCCGGAAAAGAAACAGGTCTCCATTTTATAGAGGGCTGTGTGAATCCTAGGACCGACGGGGAAACAAACAAGGGAAACATGCCCGATCTCCGCGGTCAGACCAGAGTGGGCCCATAACCATCAAAAAATATATTAAATGAAAGATCTAATTGTGTATCAAATACTAGCAAATTCCTCATTCATCTAGGAACCTAAAATTGATAACCTTGAGCTTAAGTATGACTAAATCGCATGAATTTAGTCAATAGTAATAACAACAAAAGAAAAAGAAGTCTCGGATCGTAGAAAACCATTCGAAGTCTTTTTAGAGTTTTTGTGTTTTGAAGTTGCTCAACAATGGCCTAACTGAATTTTCTGGGGGGAAAATAAAAAAGTGTTTTTAGATTTCTCGTGTTAATGTTTTACGTCTGGGGCAACGCAGAAGTCTTATAATTGCAATAAAAGCAACTATATTTAATAATTATTCTTCAAGATTTTCCGGAACTAAAGAATGAAAAAAAAAAAAAAATGAAAATTTAAAAGATGACCTAACAAACAAATATTGTATTCAGATATAAATAATAATAATAATTATAATAATGAATTTTTTATTTAGGTTTGGTTGTTATGTTAAAACTGATAAACCCAAACACTGCCTCAATTATTTTATAATGTTATAAAACCTCTACTGTAAAAATTCACAAAAATCATTTAAGTAGATGTTGACGTCAGAAGAAAGCAATTTTAATAGGATTTTTTTGCTTAACAACAACAAGAGTTGTTCAAATTTGCATGAACTATTCCAAAAACAGAATAATAATAGTTATCATGATAATAAGAATTCCTTTAATTGCTTTGGAAGGACATTGAGCACCGGATACTTCCTTCCTTGTTTAATCTTTCGCAATTTTATTAACCATTAACCTAAGTTAGCGTAAAATAAAAGGAATTAGACGCAAGGGATTCGTAACACATCCAATGAAATGAAATTCGGTTCACGTGTTGTTGTTTTTCGATTATTAATAATTAGTAAAACAAACAAACAAGCATTTAATAAAAATATCCTGGTAACATGTGAAATGTGACCTCTTATTGGGAGTTTCTCGTGTACTTTAATTTTTAGTTAAAATAAAGTAAATAAAAGAAAGTTAGACTTTAAATGAAACAAAGTGATATTGATTCTAAATTATATATATATATATATAAGAATCACATAAAATGGGGACGTTCGGTTTTGCGTATCTCAAAACATTTGTTTGTTTTTAGGACATTATTCTGGCTTTTGTCCGGCCGCACTCAAATCACAGTGAGCTGATATTCATGTACGTTGTATCTGCTAGATCAATGAAATTTCATGATGAGCCTCAAAGGAGAATGGGCAGATCTGCCCCACCACTGTATAGCGATAAGATAGGCTATTTACGTAAGGAAAGATCTCCATCAATAGAACATTTTTTATCATTACGACTTGTCTTAATTATTAGTCCGTTCGTTATATACGTCTAGAGTTATATAAGTCTAGATATGACGTTTGAGTCATTGATTGTAATGAGTGTGGGTGCAGGGAAGCCAACCACCCATAGCCAAGCACCCTCCCGCCTGTCACCCACACTCATTAGAATCAATGACTCAAACGTCATATCTAGACGTATATAACTCCGAACGGACTAATAATTGCGACGAGTCGTAATAATAGCATATGTTCTATGTAAGGAGATCTTTCTATAGGTATATATTTTATCACTATACAGGTTGGGCAAATTCCCATAGAGTTTGCCTATTCTCCTTTCAGTAAGACTGAATAGAAAGGAAGGGCCATAAATTTAATATTTCAATAATGGCGGAGTGCACCAAACTTCAGTTAACTTAAAGGACTGCTATTTGGACGGAGCTAAAATTAGTGGGGGGTGCTGCTCCACAAAAATTTTAGCCTATGTTTTAAAATTGTGTGAAAGGAAACATGTATAAAAAGAAAATTTATTCAAAAACTTGATAAATTTCTTTTTATACATGTTTGTTTCCTTTCGCACAATTTTAAAACATAGGCTAAAATTTTTGTGGAGCAGCACCCCCCACTAATTTTAGCTCCGTCCAAATAGCAGTCCTTTAAGTTAACTGAAGTTTGGTGCACTCCGCCATAAGGCTTTCATAGCTAATTCTATGATTGCGTAGAAAGTATCTCCATCTTGTGAATGCTTTTGAAATTTTTTATTTTATTCGATGCGCCGCATAAAATATAAATGTCAGAACAAAACAGCGCATGCGCCTGATGTAGCTATAGTTTACCGTACACATTTTTCTTGTTATTTTAAATCATTGAAAGCACGAAAACAGGAACATGTCAGATAATAATTTTTAGCTCTTTATTGGTAGGGCCTACTGCTTTTCTATTTATTTTTTAATAATCGAAAATAATTGAAATTGTTATTTTCCATGACCTCCGGCGCTAACTGGGAAAATTCCAAGTTCAGTCCCCTGTATTCTCCATCGTTTTATCATCCACTCGAAGTTATCAAGAATAAAGACTTGTGATGGGCTTCTCTGCAAGTGGGGGGGTCGACTCATTGTTATCGACACTTTCCCCATTCTGGTTCCGTTCACGTTCCGTTGACCCACGCTGAGCACGCCGAATTACGTACGTGTCACTATTTTTCTGCTGAAACCGGATACGGAAGACGATACATTAGTTGTGAATGCATCATTGATTCAATCCCATATCTTTCTCGTTTTCATTCAGGTTGCTCCTTGAACGCCTTTTTGGCAGCTACGTCTGATTGTTATGACAGTGTGACTCTATTACTGCTTTATCTATGGAAACAACAGAAAGATGAACTATTTTCTTTATCATTATATACAATAGTAACAGTAAAACCTCTCAAATCCGGCCCTCGGTAATCCGACCTGGTCCCGAGCATTTTTTTTTTTTTAATAACTAAATTCATTTCTCTATTTTAAGTCAACTCGGCCGGCGCGTTTATTTTTACCACCTAATGTAACTTCTATTTGCCAATCTATGGACCAGGGTGTCCTGGAAACACTCAAACGTAAATATCGCCGCAAAATGCTCACAGTGTTAATTGCCGGTATTGATGGAGGAGACGGCATTAACGTTTTTAATACGTTTTTAATAAATATTTGAGTGCAAAATTATGAAAATGGTGTTAAATTAATTAAACCTGGCATTATGTCTTCACAAAAATTGAGCTATTGAGTTATTTTAAACACACCCTCGGTAGTCCGGCTTTTCTGAAATCCGGCCTACTGGGTGCCACATCAGGCCGGATTTGAGAGGTTTTTCTGTAGTTAGATACCGGTTTATTATCTTATTCGTCTGTCAAGTCGAGATTTGAACAAGAACTTAGATCTGTCAACGTGGTAACGCTAACTTAATAATATAAAAACAGATAAAACATATCCGCCTTCACGAGTTAATCCGTGTATTATAGCGGTGATATTGAAAAGAAAGATGTTACGGTACTTAAGAGAAATTATTATACAAAGTATGGAATTTAGATTTTGCATGAAAGAGTTGCCCTAAGCATTAAGGATTGCTTTAATAAATAAACAACACATAATTTTGTCCTTTATGTATAATATACTAATGATGATAGCCAAAGCAAGTAGACAGCTTAATAAATTCGTTATAGGATTGCAGTATCTGAGTGACATTGCTTGTGTTCGGATATGTCAACTACAGTTGATGGTTGACGGTGGGCGGTTGAGATGCGAACAGGATAGTTGATACAACCTCAGCGAGAGTATCCGAACGCTCCAGTTGACGCTCAAAATGTCCGACGCTATAGTTGGATTATGTAGTTAGGTTAATTTCAGTTTCAATAAAAATTTAGAAAGGCAAGGCAAACGATGAACGATTGATATAAGCAGTGGCCAATACAAAAAATATTTATTGGACGAGAATAGGCAATTACGCAGAGAATCTAGTCCCACACTGCTAATCGAGAAAAGTACCCTTTCTTGAGTATCACGACAACTACAATATGAATACACGCTGTTTGTACTGTCTTTCGGATATGCCGGTTGTCAACTACATAAGCCGTCAAGAGAGCAGGGATCAACCTGCTCTCTTGACGGCTCCTTTAGTTGACAACCGGCATATCCGAAAGGCTGTAGCAGTAGGTAGTCCTAATGTGACTGTGGGCGAAGTTACTATAAACGAGACACTGGGGTATTTCCCACGTCGTTGAAAGGAAGATAGACGATGCCTATTGTTCAGGAATCATCTTCAGGTGAAAAAATGAACAAATGAATCGTCAGAATCAACAAAGGTGATTCTGTTAGCGAACTGGTATTTCACTTACGGGGGAAAATATTAATTAAATTATCCTATTAATAGGCGAAAGTTGTACGATCTTTGTAAATTTGTAATTTGAAATAACCAATCACAGTGCAGCGTTGGAACACGTCAGGCATGCACGCCCATGTTTAAAGATGGCGTCTCTACTATTTTCTCCGTTTCACCACGACGATCGCGATTACACAATTATTATCAGCGTATTGAGATTTTCTTTCCCACATAAATGAAGTTTACACTGAAATTCATGCGTCAAAATTTATCAGAGAGTTTGTTAAAACCTCGGTTTTTACATAATTTCGGCTGTGTAGCCACTCTCTCACTACACAACAAGTAGGGGGACAATGACGAAGTACGTGCCGTCATTATTGTCCATACAGGATTATTGGTATTGGCTTTTGGATATTCGTTATTGTTATTGTTATTGTTGAGACTGGTAAATCAATTTTTTATTTTCTTTTATTTTAACAAAATTTGACTTAGTCATTCAAATTATATGTGGACTGTTGCGGAAGTCATGGCTTTTAAAAAATGAGCTTAGAACATATTTTTCAATCTTGTGTTTTTCAAAAATTTCAGGATATTTCAAAAATGTAGCATTTGTTTTACTTCCGTTAATATTGCCTCAATTTCGACGAACCTATTCTTTTAGGACAGCAGGTTGCCATTATGTTTCATAATGAGAAACCGCAGCGCTGGCTTCTATGAAAGTGGCTACTGTCAATTCTTTTTTATTTTTTTTTATTTTAACAATATTATAATATTATTTTAACAAATAAGCCGATATTCAAATTACATACGGGCTGTTGTGGAAGTCATGGCTTCTAAAAAAATTAGCTTAGAACATCTTCTTCAATCTTGTGTTTTTCAAAAATGTAGAATTTGTTTTACTTCCGTGAATATTTCACGGGTCGCAACTAGTTACTTATTAAAAGTCAAGCTTGTTTTATTTGTTAGACTTTCTCTTCAAATGATGATAGTTTTCTTTTGTCTTATCATTAACCGGTTCCCATGACCTTTAGATACTTATACATTCTTCCAGATGTGGCCCCCTGATAGCCATATATTGTCCTCCAAATGAGAGATGGCCGCCCTGTTTTTGTGAGATCTGCGCATGTATGATCGATTAGTCTGGTCAGGCACTTCCGTCTGATTTTATGACAGGACGCCGCCATTACGGTAATCGCTTGTTACTTTGCAAAAGAGCATTGTATTTATAAATAATATATATTTATTTATTTATATAAATACTTATTGTTAGCAACTGGTATTGAAATAACGCTAAATAGTCGAGAGAAGTTTTAATTTGGCATTATCAACATATCTTTCTCAGTGAAAACAGACGACGGCGTCCATTGTGACAGGAAAACATAATTGATCAGTTACCGGAAGGGCTGCGCAGTTCAAACTTCCGCCGGCCAACTTTCATTTGGAGGACAGTAATAGTCTATTATGCAAACATAATTCTTTTAAGGAACATCAACAAAAGCTTATTTTTTTTCTATTTTTTTAAGTGCTTACATGGGCTAACAATTGTAGCAACCGTAAATTTTTGTTTTAAAATAAAATTTCGAGACAGATAACAATAAAATTCAATCGTTAATAGTAATAACAATAAAAATATCTATCAATATAAGGAAACAAAGGTTGAAGCAAAAAAAATATAAACAAGGTAATTAATGCTTTTTAGACAGTGTCAAGAGCAAAGCGGCCCCATAATATGCACAATTGTATAAACAAAATAATTACAAGCAAGAGCATATAAATGCAAGACCGTTCCTTTATGTTTTACAGGCAAGCTGTAACCTAGGGGCCGCTAATACAATGCTTAGTGCATCATTTGGATATGTTAAAGAATTTATGAAACAATACGTTGGTAAATATTAACAATGACGTCCTGTTGGCAATTGTTAGTATTGTTATGTATGAAGCATCAGTATTATTGTTAATTGTTATCATTATTACTAACACTGCTTTGGAAAACGTTAATTTGGGGGGGGGGGGGGGTCAGGGAAGGGTCCTACAGATCTGATTTTTTTTTTAGGTTGTCACCTACTTTTTGATGCTGAACACAATGGTGAAGGTTTCATTCTAATATCTCTAACCGTTTGGCCGCTACAGAGTGTGAGAAACAGTGTGACAGACAGACAACACAAAAGCAAGAGCGGTTCCCTATGTTAACTGTATCATGGGACCGCTAAAAAGTATAAAATGGATATTACTGATTCCTCGAAGCAAAAAAATGAGAAAATGAAAAAAAAGTGTGAAACCTCCTTTAAAATAAACAAGTAAAACAATACATGTAAAATAAGGTAAAAACTAAAGTAACATTATTATATATGCAATAAACTTCTTTTGGCACTCATCAAACGCTATTATAAGAAAACCTTTTTATTAAAAAATAAATAGACAGAAACAACATAAACGTTAAAAAAATAACGTTTAAGAAAAATGTAGTTTATTTTCGAAATATTTATTTAATGAATTCATATTATTGATAAAACTAAGTAATCGATTATTTCATTAGTACTGACACATCGATTTATTCGCAATTAGCAATTAGTTATCAGTTTCCTGTGAATCGAATTCGATGTTAGGCAGACTTGTAATAGTTCTTTGTTTTACCATATTTACTCGAATATATAACTCGGTTTTTTTTTTCCCCAAAATTAAAGTTAAAAAATCCTGGGGTGCGAAATATATGCGGGGATTTTCAGAAACTAAAGTTTTTCAGGAAAAAATTAAATTGACATTTATAATCAAATCCTCGATATTCATTATAAAATTCAGATTTATAAAATGAATTTAAATTTTAATTATCAATGTCACGCGATCGGCCGCTCACGTGATATATTTGAATCTTTAGTGACAATGCGACTGTGATTAAATTAAAACAAACAGTTTTATTATTCCTCGTCCTTGTATAAAACCATAAGGTCACCATGATTTAAAACATATGAAAATGGATATGATATCTTACCAAGAATCTCCCATTCGCTATCGCTACTTCCGGTCTTGAGCGGTTTCTTCGAGTTCATTGTCAAGGTCATCTATCCAGATAGCATCATTAACGAAGGCAAGGCGGCGATTGTTATAAATGATAATTCTCTTCAACCGAATTCCAAAATACGTATCGAAATTATCATAACAACATTCATTCTTTATTTCTTAAAGTGTTCAACTTTTTACGTATGTGTCGAGGTATATGCGAAACATTTTTAATTTCGTTTTTTGTAAAGTAAAATCAGGGGTGGGAGATATACGCGAGTGCGAGTTATATTCGAGTATGTTTATGTTTATGTAATGAATGTGGGTGGCAGAGAAGCCAAGCACTGCGACCGGAGGTCTATTGTACTATCCCACTGAAATATGGACAGATGGGAGAGAAAGACTGAGAAAGTATGGTGGGAGAAGTGCAGGGGAAACGGGAGAACCCCGAGAAAACCTGCTCAGCGCGGATCGTCCACCATCACGAAACCCATATGAGAACCGAACCCCGGTATATTCGAGTAAATACGGTATTATTATTTTTGTTTTTTAAAGGCGCGAAAATGAGCTTTCTTCTTCGAGTTTATATGATAAATAACTCAAGAAAATACTATTGATTCTAACTGCTTTTAATGATTAAAAAGAAACCGGTAAATTGTGTTGAGAGACAAAAAAATACGTTTGAAATCGAACTCCAAAAGAAGATTTTCACTTATATTTTTTTTTTTAATCCCAAAAAAAAAGACGAAAAAAAAACCCTCTCACAAGGGAACCCATCCGATTCAATTCGAGATATAATTATAGTTTATAAGGACAAGTGTCATTGTCACTGCTACTGTTTCCTCTCGATTTTTTTTTGATTTTTTTTTTATTATTAAAAATTTCACATTCATTTTTACAAGTGAGTTTAAAAGAGCTATTTAAATAAAACTTTTAAAATTTGATACGATTTAAAAAGATTCATTTTCAAAGTTTAATTTTTTTCTCAAATAAAAATGCTTTAAATGAAGATAATTTAATAATAATATGACCAATACCGTACAATACATATAAAAAACTTTAATAAAATAACATGTTTCGAGATGCCCGAAGTAAACGGTTCTCTTCCTCAGATACAAAAACCAATAAAGGAACTTAAAGAATCAATAAAAACATAAAAGAATTAACATGGACAGTCAATGGAATCTATCAAGCGCTGATTGGCTGTCCATGTTAATTCTTTTATTTTTCTATTGATTCTTTTACGTTCCTTTGTTGATTTTTGTATCTGAGGAAGAGAGCCGTTCACTTCGGGCATCTCGAAACATGTCATTTTATTAAACAGTTTTTTATATGTATTATGCAGTATTTGTCATATTATTATTATTGTTTCTTCCCGCACGTTAATAACCTTCATAAAGATAAGTTTATACTTTCACTATTTCATCCGGATAAATTGTACGTTCCTATTGCGAGAATTGCTTACCGTTAGGTCTATATGAATGTGTTTGCAATAGAACCTCGCATTATCAGAGCTGTTGATATTGGATAATTGCTATCGGAGTGAGTTCGGATTATAGAAAAAGGAGTTCGAATAATATGGACTAGGAAAATAAATAAAAAAATAAAAACAAAACTCAATATTTCATTATTAATAGATCAAGCATTCAAAATTAATTTTGATATTTCTAAAGATTTCCTGTGCAAGGGTCTCTAGTGTAATTTAACTGATTAAAAATTAGAATTAAGTGTACAAAAGAAAAACAAAACACGATAAAAAATATAAAATTACAAAAAAAAAAAAAAAAAAATACATAACTAACTTTGCTTCTCAGACCTCAATAGTTGCCGCTCACATTCAAATTTTTGTATAGGAGTACAATATACAGATATGAGCCGCTTACGTTCCGTCCAATAGGACATTACGCGAATTGGACGTTATGCGAACATCATATATAAACAACCCTTTATACTGTACTGCCTAAATAGCCAAAATACTGTGCTGTATTCCAGTGCTCCGCAACCGGTGTGCCACGGCACAATGGTGTGCCGTGAGCCAATACAGGTGTGACGCGGTCAAATAAGACAATATTATAACTAATTTTTCTACAATAATACAAATAAATAATATAAATAAATAAATAAAATAAATAAATAAATAAAACAATACTACAAAGCGAAGTATGCTTTGTATATATATCTATATATTATATATCTATATATTTTAGTTTTTGATGTGCTGCGGAATTCTAGGAAAAACTTTGGTGTGCCGTAGGTGAGAAAAGGTTGCGGAGCACTGCTGTATTCCAACTAACTATTACAGTATTGTCAGGGCCGTCGCGTCGGCGGGGCGATCGCCCTGGGCGGCGCGGCTAGGGGGCGGGCGCCGCGGCAACGGCAACAGAAGATTCCGTTTTTTTTTTTTGGTTGTTGAATTGGAGATTCAGGGGGAGCCTGACGAAATCTTGCCTCGGGCGCCAACAAACCACGCGACGGCCCTGAGTATTGTAATACTGTAAGTACGTCCTCTATGTCCCGTTAGCCGATCAAGATTTTTCGACTGTATGGCATCTCGGACGAATATGCAAACGGACGTTGTCAGGAAGGACCATAAGCGGCGCTTGACTGTATACGTTTTTCGTCAGGGCCGGATTAACTCACTTTGGGACACTAGACATTTTATTCTCACCGGGCCTCCTCCCTCTCCCACAAGAAAACTAAACTATTTTATTTACGAATCTTCAAAATAGACAGTTTGACCGGGCCCTTCAAAAAACCGGGCCCTAGACATTTGTCTCATTTGTATATGCGATAATTCGGCCCTGTTTTTCGTAATTATTTATTTGTATCCATTCTGTTTTTTGCTTCTAGTGTCTTCTCATGTACAAGTTCTGTTCTTTCTTTGTAAAATCGTACAATACTGTAAACTTGAAAAACGAAGAGCAATAGGAAAGATTAATATCATCGTATTGTCACAACTTGACAATGAATATTCAGCGGCTGTCTTGAGCTTCAGATGTATACTGTTAGAACGCCAACAATAATCCTGAAGTATTTTAAATAGATCATTGTCAAATTAAAAAGTAACTTTCTGTTTCAGCAGTCGCAATTTAAATGAGTTAGTGATAGCGATTAGTAAACCAATCACAATGCTTCGCAATGACTTCTGATAAGAAAGAAGAAGAAACTATAATTGACATTGCTTTAATTTCCTTATTATTATAAATGTGATTGTTGCGAATGCAAAAGGCGCAATTGTTGCGATTATTGTGATTCTTGTGAGTGTTGCTGAGCTGTATCATCAATGTGATTGTTAAGAATGCAAAAGGCCGTTCGATTGTTGTGATTGTTGCTGAGCTGATACATACCTGTCCACAGACGGACAGACAAAACGGGGATATAAGGCGTCTGATACGTGGTATCAGAAGCCTAAAAGTGCCTCTTGATCATTGCTTTTCACTATATTTTTTATCGGTCGGACACAATATGTTTGTACGGCTACGGAAAATTAAGTAGTTTGTGAAAATTATTTCTGAACCGAAAAACTATAAAAGTGTATGGTTTGGATAATACACGATTATTATCAGCGTATTGAGATTTTCTTTCCCACATAAATGAAGTTTACACTGAAATGCATGAAGTTCAAGCGTCAAAATTTATCAGAGAATTTGTAAAACCTCGGTTTTTACATAATTTCGGCTGTGTAGCCACTCGCTCAATACTCAACGAAGTAGGGATAATGACGATGCACGTGCCATCATTGTTGCCCAGACAGGATTATTGGTATTGGCTGTTGGACATTCGTTATTGCTATTGTTATTGTTGAAACTGGTAAATCAATTTTTTATTTCTTTCAACAAAATTTGGCTTAGTCATTCAAATTATATGTGGGCTGTTGCGGAAGTCATGGCTTTTAAAACATGAGCTTTGAACATCTTTTTCAATCTTGTGTTTTTCAAAAATATGGAATTTGTTTTACTTAATATTTCACGGGTTGCAACTAGTTACTCTAAAAATCATAAATACAAGATGGGAAACCAAATTATGAAAAAAACAAAAGCGTAAAAATAAATACAATTCAAGAATAAGCAATCTAAAAATTGAAACGAAATATCAATAATATCAAAGAAAATAAGAAAAAATCACTGATAAAAAAAATAATAAAAACAAGTTATATTTCGCAAGTTTAAAATTGAATTGGCTTTGTCCTATCAACGCTGATAGCAAATAATAATAATAATAATAAGCCATTTCAGTTTGATTTTTATTATTTTTGGATTTAACTATTAGTTATAATCGGGTTTTTTTCTGTATTTTATACATTTTCGGTTGTTTTTGGGATGCATATGTTTAAATTATTGTTTTTCTAAACTATAGATTACAAAAAAACGTAACCTTAAACCAATATTTCCTGAGGAGGAGCAATATTTCATGCGCCATCAATTTATTAAGAGCGATCCTAATCAAAAGTAGCCGCCCAAATGATATACTATTCAGAACTTATGCAAATGAGAAGGTTGAGGACCTAAAGATTGCGTAACGCCAACGTAGCCCCATATCTTCTATGTATGTCGAAGCATCCTCAGATCGAATTGAGGTCAAATGGGAAGTTCTGACTGTAGCCAACAGTGACAACCTTGAAAGATGTTTACAATCATTCGTAACCCTCGTGTTGTTGACACTTACATAACACAATTGACTGCAATCTGATTCTTTTCTCACTGCAACGCTTTTCATCGGCGAATCAATAGCTGAAAGACAATAGATCTTTCAATAGAAATAATGATTACTAATAGTATAATAGCAGCTAGATACTATAAATAGATAGCAGTTTTTATTAAAATAGCCTTAAATCCGCTGACCTTAGTTTTTGGATGTGATTGTATTTCTTTCTTAATATTCTGCATTTCCATTAAATTGCTAGTAAACAAATTTATTGTTATTTTATTTAAAATTTCTTTTTTAATTTATTTAATTTGATAAAGAATTCACGACAAAAAAAAAAGTCCTATGATAATTTAGTCATTTTATACACACCTTGGTCTCATCCATTGTTATTATAATTTAAAATTTTTGCTGTTTATTTTTTTGGGGGGAAGGGGTTCCGAAGTTAAGAACTGCTGTTTCAGGCTGCTTGGTGCTCAACACATGAAGCCACTAAGGTGTCAACATTTCAGGGAAGAGGAAAATATTAATTAATCAGACAAAAAAGAAAACTGACCCTTGTAAACAAAGAATATTAAAAGAAAAATTAAATTTAAAAGAAATAACTTTATCATTGCAAACTATAAGAATTCCCTTGGTCAGGTAGCAAGAGAATTGAACTAGAACAAGAGAAACTCTGAACTAGATTCTTAGGAATGAGAAGAGATCAAGAAAATGTTCGCATGATGAGTGGGAGGGAAAATTTTACAGCTTTATTAGATTTGATCTGAAAAGCTGTGAACAGAAAGAACTGGATAAAAAATAAACATATTTTCATACTGCAATCGATTGAAAATTATTTATGATAGTAATAATAGACTAATAATAAATTATTACCAAGTTGTATGCATTTTATAGTGTATTTTAAATTTGAAAATTGCAATGTGTTTTAAATACAAATAAAATTGATTAGGTAAATCATTGAATATCTTGAACCTTAATTTGGTTCAGTGTTTTAATTAAAAAAAAAAAAATTCTTCAATAATCTTTCTCCGTTTCATCTTTAAATGTATTAGAAAGGATATAAACAACTTCACCACTCTTAATTTAAAATTAAGAAAACAGATTTAATACAGTTACTATATAAAATTAAGAAAAATTCTGGAGAGCTGCATCATTAAAAATACTAAAGAGCAAAATTTTAACATGTATGAGAGTACCAGTGTAGACCCTAATACTATTTTATTAATTAAGGATTTTATTAAAACAAATGTTATAAAAACTGCTTCCTTTGATGTATTAAATTATTAATAATGTCTTTTATATTGATTATTTAATAGTAGAGATCCCTTTGTTATAATTCTGACATGATTCATGTATTGATATAACAATGTAACAACAAATAAGTCTGTTGACTTATCATGTCTTAACAATTTGTTGATAATAATAATAATAATATAATACATGATGGAGATTGTTATTTTAAACCAGTTTTGTTTGTTGTTTGTAAGTAAAAGTTTTTTTTCTATTCCCATTTATTTATAACTTGAAAAAGGAAAACGGATATTTCCCGAAAATTTGCTTCATGTATTTAAAATAAATATTTTTAAATACTCATGGAAGAGCGGTAAAGTTGTTTAAATCCTTTCTATAAAAAAAATAATTAAATCTTAGAATTTTTTTTCTTGTTTCTTTGCAAGAAAAACTTTTGCTGAATAACTTTCTATAAGAAAGGAACACTTTAGGTTCCTTTATATAAAAGAAATCAAATGATAAGAACAGTAGCAATAAAAAATAATATCACGAGATTAATTTTTATAATCATGAGATTAATTCTCTGTAGGGACTATTTTCATTCTACAATGTTTGACGACCTTTTTTTCTTTCTTTCTTTCACCTCAATAGATTTACGAGCAGATAATGAGTTATTTGGATATTAAAATTTCAGACATTAGTAAAGTAAACGCCTTCACGAGATCACAAATGGGAAACTGCTTTGGAGATTTAATCCCAGAACCTGAATCCCAACCTAAACGACAGAAAACAATGTTTTAACAATTTCCTTGAAATTAAAAACTAGTCCTAAAAAGAAAGTAAACAATTAAAGAAAAAAAAAAATATTTTGCTCAAAATTTAGCAGAAGTAATTTATAAAGAAAATATACATATACAATAAAATATCTATAGATTTTAGATTGCCTAGTTAAATTTTATATATTCTATATTTAAATTATTTATTTTCATTTATATTTTTTTTTCTTTTATAAAGCCGTAAAGTTATAAAAACGAAAAAAAATTTTTTTATAATATCTATTGCGTAAATATTCTGTTTTCTGCAAAACGAAAAAAAAGCAGCATTATTTATTTAAATCGGATTAATTTTGAAGATTATCATCATCAGCCACATTCGTTCTATCCTGGACGAAGCAACGCCATCTTGAAAACATGGCGTTGAACAAAGACCTCCTCCATTTTACCAATAAATAAGGTGACCAGACGTCCCGCTTTTGGCGGGACAGTCCCGATTTTTAACAATTTGTCCCGCGTCCCGCGACGTTTTGAAAAAGTCCCGACTTTTGGAAAGAATGCACGACAAGCTTGAATTGGAGATTCCTCTTTTTTTTGGTTGTTGAATTGGAGATTCCGTTTTTTTTATTTTTGTTTGGTTGTAGATTTTCGGGATGGGGGGGGGGGGGCGCAAATATCAAGTGCCTAGGGGCCCTGGGTGTTTAAGTCCGGCCCTGCCAAACAGACCAAATTTTTAATCAAGACCCCCCCTCCGGTCAATAATGTCCCGCTTTACCAATGTTAAAATCTGGTCACCTTATAATTTGACTTAATATTCATTGACAAGGCGTTTTCTTCTCCTCTCGAACAACTTCTGAACCGCGCTCTGGATGGATCTTCTTGGAACTTGGTCTGCCTATTTGAGGATTAAGGACTGTCTAAGTTTTGTATTGGAAATCTTTTGCAAATGGGTCATTGTCCGGAAATTAGCACGAGAAGAAGACAAAAAAAGCCCACAGAAAAGCATCGGAATCTATGGATTTCTCTCCTATTTCGGTTAATATTTGATTGCCTTAAACAATGGGAATTAATCCGTTTAGCTAATTCACTGCGCGTGGTTTGAGATGATTAAAACACGGATTTAATTCTTTTTTGTTTTAGAAAATGCTAAATTTGTGTTGTGTAAATAGAAAGAGAAAATCACAAACGGACGACAAATATGCCTTCGCACATTGAGCCAACATCAACGGGAATTCTGTACAGCTGTTTCATCCTTATTAGGAATCATCAGCAGAATATGTTCAAAGATATTATAATTTAAAAATAAATGTAGGTTTCACGCAAATGTTCTTTCCACTATTTCAAAAAAAAATAAGGAAAAGTTTTAAGAAATAATATTTTTTAATGGGGAAAGTAGGGTTCAACTTCATGATTTGTTTATTTATATGCTTATTTTTTTCTTAAATTTAAACTCTCATAAACATACTTCAAAAAAATATTCAAAATTCCGGAAATATATTTTTCCTTTTAATTGTGTCGGCCATTTTACAAAAATAGAATTATTTAAATTGAGTGAATCGTAGCTGATGCGTGAACAAGTTAATAGAGGATTATTAATTTACTTTATTTGGATGACAAACGTAGCAGAACACTTCATAAGAGCGTCGTAAAAATCATACAAGCAAATCGCACGCCACGTTTGATTCGATGCTCAGTCTTTAGCTCATCTTCAACGTACTAATCGCTGAGTAATTTCGCGCTTCATTTCGTTAACTTCTGGGTCAAATCTTTCTCTTTTAATTGGAAGAAATTAAATAAAGAAGCAAAAATAATCTTAAACAAAACTCCATTCATTTAAAAACAACAGCGATGGTGTATAATTATAAATTTAAATCAGTAAATTAGCACAAATTACTCCTATGTACATTAACTGCAATTATCATTAGAGCCAATACTAATCTTTTAATATCCTAATATTTACAACGTTTAATCCACGAAATAATATAAGCTGATCTCTCGTGTTCATTACTCGTAAATTTATGTAATAGTTCCATAAAAATGTGGGTATTATCTCGAATTAATCTGCAAGTTTGTATTCGCAACAAAAATTATCAGCAAAGATTTAATGCTCTGTAACGTCGCAGGATTGACGACAAAGCAACTGGTTTACAAACAATAACAACTTTTATTCCACAAACACAGCCTTACTATATTACAAACCAAACTCTCAACGGAGCAACTTCACAACCTCCTCTCCCTTCCACCATCAACCCGAGAGCCTCTCTTTCAAATCGAAACTTTTCCAATTACAAAATATTAGTCTGCACGAGGCAACATTCTACTCCGCACATTCGTAAATCTCCAATATATAAATTTACAAAAAATATCAACAACTTAAATAAAATCCAATAAATAAATCCAATTCCTTTACAGCTCTTTCGTTTTTGGTATTTTGAATTTCAAATTATACGTAGACAGTAAAATACAATTTTATTTGACTATATTTACTAATTGAGTTAAAGGTCAAAAGTCTCAAAGGTCAATTTACTGAAGGTATTTTTTTTTTCTAGCATATATGAATTAACAATTCAGCAAACCTGGAAATTTAGTGATTATTACACAATGCGGTTCAGAATCTTTTAGGTCTGCTTATTATTTTTACAATTGCAGCTTTAACATATAGTATTTATAAATGTATAAATTTTTATACATATGTATATATTTTTCTATTGGAATATAGAACTATGTAATCTTTTATTTAGAGAAAATGGGCTGGTAGCTCAAGTGTGGAGTTACTGGAAGAGTGGGGTTGCATTCCCTTTGCTGGTAGGATTTTTCTTTGGTTATTTCTTGGTGTACATCCCATCCCGTCTGTTAAAATGGCTACCATATATTTATTTCAAGGTCATGGTAGGCGAGCTCTCGTCCTGCCTCCAGTTATCCCGTAAGGCGGGTGATCGCAGGAGCCTCTGCATCATTTGGGAATACAAGCGTGATGAATTGAGGGAATACTAAACAGATGTTTAAAAACACATTAATAAAAATACCACTTTTTAGGCTTCTGATACAAGTATCAGAAGCCTTATAACCCCGCTTTGTCCGTCCGTCTGTGGACAATTATCTTTAAAATATCATTAAATTATCATTAGCCACAATCGCAACAATTGCGTCTTTTGCATGCGCAACAATCACATTTATAATGCAGCTCTAAAACAATAATCACAATAATTGCAACAATTGCGCAGCAATCGCATTTATAATAATAAGGAAATTAAAGCAATATCAATTATATTGTCTTAAACGCATCAGAAGCCGTTGCGAAGCATTGTGATTGGTTTACTAATCGCTGTCACTCAGTTTTCTCTGGAAATGCTGCTTTGAGTGTAGAATGTGATTTGTAATGCAAAGTACAGAACGCAAATTCAGGAAACCGTCTAGTTAGAGACCGTCTTCGAGTTAGAGAATAAAAAAAAAGCTTGTTTCTGTATCTCACACGATTAATTTTATATGAAACTTACAATTGAAGCAAAAGTATTCTGATTTTATTAAAGTAGAAATACAGTGTAGGTCAAAGAATATGACTTCCGTTACTTCCGTTTCTAAGTTTCCTACTGTTTACTGAAGGCGGACAAACAAAATATGTCACCTTTAAAAAAAAATTAGGAACAATAAACAAAGGAAGTTTGAAAGGAAGTCGAGAAATAAGTGGCTGGGATAGATGCGTTGGGTTTTTTTTTTCGAGGTCAAGGACTGATGTTTCTGTTCTCATTCTTTCTTGGGTAAAAGGTGAAGCGGCGTGGGAGCGAAAGAAGACCCGGGTCGAAAGTCAGGAGGTCTGATCACTTTACGAGTCAAATACGATCTAAATTTTCACTGTGTCAGGAAGATAAATGGCTGAACCGTATTCAAATACTTATTTGGATTTGCGAAGAAGTAATTGGTGTAAACTGATTCGTTTTTCGTGACGGTATATTTCCATAAGTAAACATGCTGCTGATAGAACGATTTACGATAGCGTTACTAACTTTTCTTCACTGTTAACGTATTTTCATTCATTTTAATTCAAATCTCCAAAAGAAATGTGAAAGATCAGTAATGTCTGATAAGGGCTGATAGTCATTGGAGAGTGCCGAGACCGTTGCATCAGAAAAAGGACGCGCTCTAATGTTGACACTTAGATAACGCGAACAACATAAGCGAAATATTTCGCATTGTTGGAATCAAATGTAAAATAAAAATTAAAAAAAGAACTGAGAATTCCTGCTGTTTCTCTAATGGCTAGGATACCTTCGTAAAAGCCAACTGAGCTTGTGTCTCTAATAAGAGTCTACAGAGATTCGTTCTGAAGTTGGGTGAGAGTGCCGTGTTTCTTTCTTAAGCTGGGCGAACACGCAGCAATTAGCGGCAATATTGTGGGGACAATATGGCCCAATTTTATTGCTGATAACCGTTATCAAGCGCGAACACAGAGGTTTTCCTGAACGAATATTGCCGCTTCGTGTTTCACTAGGGAGCCCTAGTCATTAAACACTCAGTGAGAACGCCTTATAAACACACCACACGAGCAGAGCATAAATGCACTGGGAACAATATTCCCAACAATTGTACGACATCGATTTTATTTATACAATTTATTTGCGAATAAAATGGGAGCTATCCAGTGTAAGCGTACCTGCGGTTAAGCCTAAACTTGTTATGAACATACAGAATCGATCTAGTATTAAAAGCCTTACCGCGGTAGAAATCAATTAAGATTCTTTCATTATCAATTGACAAAATGTTGTTGTTTGAATTATCTTGTTGGGGCCGACCTATGTTGCTGATTTTAAGCCTTCTCTCTCACAAAACATGGTCGGCGTGAGCGAGTTAGTTTCCGATTTGCCAAGTCTCGCCTTCCTTTTACGTCACCATTGTCACGTGATTTCATCCGTTCATGTGATTCGCTCGCGAACCAGCAATATCTCCCGATAATATTGTCCCAACGAAATTGTTCCTTTTGTACCGACAATAAAATTGGGGCAATAGTGTTCAGTTTGGGACAATAAAATTGCTGCAAACGGTTGTCAGCAATAAAATTGGGCCATATTGTCCTACAATATTGCCGCTAATTGCTACGTGTTCGCCCAGCCTTAGAGTTCTAAGCAAGCGTCTCACCTCCACTTGATCCCGAATAGATTAATGAACGCAAGAAGCGATCTTAAGCTGCCCATCTTCACTTGGGGATGCTGTAACTTTTAAGCATGTCATCCTGCGCTAGAGCTAGTTTAGAATAAAATTTTAAAAAAAATTATCAATAAAGCTTTTATCAAACGATAACCATGGTTAATAATTTTAATGATAGAATAAATATTATGCTTAACATATATTCGTTTTCCTTTTATATATTTTACATTAATTTTTGCTAAATTTCACGTGATTGCTATGGATAATGCTAATATAGTCTGACAGATGAGTGGCGACGAACGAGATTTCTCGAGGTTCACGTAAAGTCCGAGACAATAGCCGCTTTCCGAGAATTCTCGCGAAATGTTGGCACACACACTATTTTACAAAGCAGCCCACGCAAAATTATATTGCAAGTAATATTGTAAGAATTCTACTTGCAATATAATTTTGCGTACGCTGCTTTGTAAAATAATGTGTATCGACATTTTGCGAGAAGCCTCGGAAAGAGGCTATATTGTCTCGGACTTTCGAGAAATCTCGTTCGCCACCACTCATTTGTCAAACTGTAGCACCGTACATATAGTCCTCAAAATGAAAGTTGGCCGGCGGAAGTTTGAACTGCGCAGCCCTTCCGGTAGCTGATCAATTATGTTTTCCTGTCACAATGGACGACGTAGTCTGTTTTCACTGAGAAAGACATGTTGATAACGCCAAATTAAAAGTTCTCTCGACTATTTAGCGTTATTTCAATACCAGTTGCTAACAATAAGTATTTATATAAATAAATAAATATATATTATTTATAAATACAATGCTCTTTTGCAAAGTAACAAGCGATTAGCACAATGGCGGCGTCCTGTCATAAAATCAGACGGAAGTGCCTGACCAGACTAATCGATGATACATGCGCAGATCTCACAAAAACAGGGCGACCATCTCTCATTTGGAGGACAGTAGTCGCCTGCTATCAGCGAAAGCTTCGAAAACTTCAACCTTTCTGAGTCGGTCAATATAGGAGCTTGTAAATCTACTAGCAAAAAGCCGGGCTTTGGGTAGATTCGAACACTTAAAATCACTTCCGAAAACTTGCATAATAAATATATATGCATGTTAAGATTGAAGCTATTTAAAAGTGACTAATGCTACGACGCTGTAGGATTATTAGAAATTACAAATTTTTGTTTCGGTTTCAGAACTAAAAGCGCTTTTGTTATGGTTTTTCTTATTGTTTTTTACAAGTTTTTAAAAACAAATGATTCTTATAAAATTTACATTGTTGAAAATATGATTGTTCACTTGTACATGGATTTCTACGTGGGTATGCAAAATTTCATATTTCTAGCTACTGTAGATTTTGAATAAAACGTTCACAAAATATGATCTAATTGGGAATGGAGAGACTCGCTTCGCTCGTCTAATTATAAATTAATAAAGAAATCTTAGAAATATTTCAATTTATTAAAACATTGTATTGTGTTTTCCTAATTTGAATTTTATATTCACAATCATTGAATCACAATCAATGCATAAAAACTCAAAAGTTTTAAAACGTATCAGCAAGCTTTGAAGAAGCAAAAAATAATATAATGACAATATAATTATTATAAATATAACTGTAGTTTTAAAATTATAAAACAAGTTTATTTTTCAACGAGTTAAAATATATTGACTTTTTTTTTTTAATATAAACTTAATGACCAAAATTATTTAATGTAAATAAAAAAAAAGTGAGCAATTTTCAGTAATTTGGAAAAATATTAATGAAAATAATGAATAAATTAAAATATATTGCCGTGAATTTTAAGGTTACATTTTTAGTTTCTTAATTGCTTATATTAAATTGATTTTTAATGAATTACTGGATTGTGCATAAAATTATTAGCAGTTTATTTTTCTTTAAAAATTGTTATAAAAATCGAGATTAACAGGATGTAAATTTTACAATTTATTAATAGTATTTTGATATGCAATTATTTGTAATTATATTCCACGAATTATCGATAATTGTCCTTGAAAATTTCTTTGATCCTGTTGGTTTCTTCCCTCAAATAAGTTACGACCGGTTCAACCCAAAATAAGAAAAAAACAAATCTATTCCAATTCTTCGTAAAAACAGGTTGGCCTGCATTGTTTTGTTATAATCTCTCCGTCTACCAGTATCCTAACCACTTCAACTTAAAGAAATGCCACAAAAAGACGACTTGTTTTACACGAGAGTACTCATAAAAAAATGTTGAGTAGGAGATTAGAGGAAGGCAAAAATAAAAAGATTATCAGACAATTGTTGGTGCGCGCGGTTTTAAATCATTGTTATTGAGTTTAAAGAAACATGAAATGGAAAAAAAAAAAATGAGATAGCGGAAATATAAGTAAAAGAAGCACAAAGAAATGAAGGCTGATATTTAAAAACTGAAGAGTTGTGCGTAAAGCGGTTGAATGATCTGTTATACAAAAAAAAAAAATGGCTTAAAACTTTAAATTAATAGTAGTTTTACTTAAAAGTAAAAATGTACGTTTTGATTCATAGGTAAGACAAATGTAAATAAAACCACATAAAATTAAAATTGATCTTCTGTTGAGCTGTAATGCATTTAAGACAGACTACTGGACGCATATTTGGAAAATTGCTTCGAGAAAATCACGCCTTCATCGACGGTGAAGGTCAGTAGGTCATCTTCAGCTAGAGATCAAATTGCAACAGAAATGTCTGTTATTTAACGAAGGAATTCACTGAAATTTTTGTAATACATTGTTTTTATTCTTTTTTATTTTTTTATTTTTATCATTACCACCTGTACCGCTCTTCTAAGTTTGCCTAGAATTAGAAAATGGAAAAATTTAGAATTAGACACACAAGGGAAAGAATTAGGCGTTATATTGAGGCGTTTGTAAAAATACATGGTAGAGCTAGAGGAAATTTCTGGATTATTCAAGTTAAAAATATAAAAATAGCAATATTAAGCTTCTTGTTTGATTAATCTGATCATTTGGCATAAAAACAAATGTTCTGCTTCCGTCATTTTAAATTCGTACATGCAGGCAGTTTTCATAAGTTTTTATTTCCGAAATAAGATAACTTTTGAACAATGAAATTCTAAACGTATAAACAAAGATAATGTAATTTCCTAGGTTTGTCCGTCCGTCTCAGTAACTATCATCACTAGGTCGGTTCAACCAATCTAATGAGAAGTCTATGTTGTTGAATAAACAGATTGGCTAAGTCTTAACCTAACTGTTTACTTAGCCTAACTGTTGAAGTAAATAGCTTGGCGAGGAAGAGAAAATAATGATCACAAGTTACTAGTCTACTACAGAAAAACTGTTTCTGGATATATTTATTTCTGAATGTAGACTTTGATAAAAGATTCTGTGACATCGATGTCATTTTTTGACTGGCAAATATGTTAATATAACAAAGAAATGAAGTTATAAAATATAATAGACTGAAATGAAATTTAGTAATTCATTATTCTAGAATAAACTGCTGCCCAAGCAATTCTTCAATACGAAATAAAAATGCAAAATAAATATAAAATTTCCAAAGTGAATTTATACGTTTTTAGTCTTCTGATAAGGATCAGAAGACTAATATGCCTGTTTTGTCTGTCTGTGGACAAGTATGATTAAAATATCATAAGCAACAATCACAGCACTCGCAACAATTGCGTCTTTTGCATGCGCAACAATCACATTTATAATACAGCTCTACAACAATCACGATAATCGCAACAATTGCGCCTTTTGCATTCGCAACAATCACTTTTATAATAATAAGGAAATTAAAGCAATATCAATTATATTTTCTTTTATGTATCAAAAGACATTGTGATTGGTTTACTAATCGCTCTCCCTACCTTGCTTTTAACTTGATATTTTTATTTAAATGGGAATAATTTAAAAAGTTTCATAATCGAAAGACTATTGATGTTCGCTCGACAACAATAACAAAATAATTTTATTTAAAAATAAATATTTTACATTTAAATATTATATTAAGGAAATTAATCAATTAAAAATAAAGTATTGTCTTAAAATAAAATATGAGATTACAAAGTAAGCAGAATAAATCGTTAGGCCTCTCTCTCTTTTCGTACCAGATAACAGGTCTTTATCTGTTAAAGTATCTTTCCGTTAACCTAAAATTCTATCCTGAAGAACTCGTTGCTCAATAAAGATGAATTCATTATTGCTAAACTGAAACGACAGCATTCCATAGGATACTTCGAAATTTAATTACATCAATTAGCAAGTTCTTGTTCCAGAAATATCTCATTTAAACGGGAGCAATCTGAGCCGAGAGGACAAATAAATTGTCATTCCATTATTAGAGAATAAATGTACAAACTGTGGAGCTTTCAAGTTCAGCAGAACGTAATTACAATTCTAGGATTAAACTGTGTTTCAAAATGAGATTATTATTATTAGATAACGGAAAAGATGAACAAGCAAACAAAAATTCAAACTATTTATATTTTTAAATAATATTTTGTTTGTTGTTGTTTTTTTTATTTATAAGTTATTGCTTAAAAAAAAAAAATCTTCATTCACACACCAAATTTCTTCTTTTTTTCTTTTTCAATTTAAAATTCTTTAACTTATTTCTTTCTTCATTAAACATATCTATTAAGTTTGTGATTATGTCGTTTTCCATAGACGTATTCAGAATTTTGGAATGGCAGGGGCTATGTTCGTAGCCTTCCAACCATAACAAAAAAAAGTTCTGTCTTTTATACTGGTTGGAGATTGGTATTCAACGATGATCTTTCCAACCACAAACAAAAAAAAAAACAAGCCCAAAATCCTAGATTTTTTTCAATTTTTGCAAGCCTGTCAACCCCACCACCTCTTCTCAGTATGCCAATGTCTTTTTCTTTCTTATTAATGTACTTCGAAACTTTATACACATCTAAGTAACCATGACTTTGTTGGTAAAAAAAAAATTGTCCTTTCAATAATAATTTTAATTCAATTCTATGACGGATTAAGTTAAAGCCCTGTAAAGGAATGGACCGGCTTCGAAATTTCTTTTGCAGTTAGAAACAACGGACAACTTAGGTAGGACATCTAACAAAACACTCAAAAACTAAGCTAGACTAATAAAAATGGCGTAAGCATATCGCTACTTCAAAGGAAGAATTAAGACTAGTAAGGAAAGACATTATTCGATATATGTTGTTAAAGAAATTGTTGTTAAAGAAATAATATATGTAGTGTTGTTCAGACGGAAATTTTAAATATCAATAATCGCGTTCATTCACTTCTCTCATGAAGCAAGCGAAAATAACATCTTTCCTAGTGCTATCCATGGAAGTTCGCGACCACACTACAGAAAAATATGCTCTTTCTTCAAAGATCAGGTCTACAATAACACATCAAACTGAATACGTGTGTTTCCAAGTTATGATTATAAAGTTCCTTCTTTGTAGTATTCGTGGTACTGAACTGTGGCTCGGACAAATTTTACAAAATTAAACAAATTTTGACCAATTCTAAGCAGTTTAGATTTCACAAACTGTAAAGAAAATTAAAGATAATAAATATTACATATGAAAAATTGCCTTGGAAAAGTGCCCAAAACGAGCACATCATCGCGAATAAATTAAATACTTAATTGGGCTAATGAATTAAGATAACATTTTTTTAAGAGGCCATTATCATTCCTTTCTTTTTGCTCTATTATTAACGGCCATATTTTTTCACTCATCTGAATAAACTCACTACTGCCCATCTGTAAAATCTCCTTAGCATCATCATAACAGATTACTGTTGTCTGCGTGAAATAATGTTTCCGCCTCAATGCCAAGACAACGCAACGAAAGCCTTGTTTTAAAATTGCATGGTTGTAGAGAAATTCTCTGATCCATTTTGACACAAATATATATTCTTTTCTTATTAATTCGAAACGAGATGCGAACTTGTAATTAAACGTAATTGCCTCAAAAAGATAAATAAATTAACTGAAATTGTTATTTGAATCAAATGTCGTCAGAACATGGCATTCCAAACAATAGGAAGAAATTAACAATAACGAACAACAATTTAATTCTTTCAGTTAATATCATTATTGGAAAAAATCGAAAATCTTTAAAACATCTGCATGATGTAAGTCTGCATTAATATAAGTGATAAATATCGTTATTATGATATTGTAGTGCTATGAATGTACAGATTACTATGCAGTTCTATGTATACATTTTATAGAGATTACATAAATAAGATGCATACAAGTGAATACAATTTTGTGGTAAACTATGAATTTAAGGGCGACCCATAATAATAAAATAAAATAAAATAAAATAAAATAAAAATGATAAGTACATTAATGTAAAGAAAAATAAAAAAAAAGTTAGGAAAAGAAGAAAAACAAAAAAATCCACTCGGACATTGAGGGAAAAAAAAATAGGTATACTGATTCGAACCGGTAAACTTCAGCATATGAGTCCGAGACTTACCGACCAAGCTATAGCTGACAACTGATATGAGATGGTTGCATTTCTAATATTTTAAGCTAATAGCGGAAATCCAATGAAAACAATACCAAATATTTCAAACATTGGGAGGGGGAGGGGTGTTGGCCCCTGAAAATACTCTTTTCCTATGTTGTTTGGGCCTCTGAACACATTGGTGAAATCCGTTTGTCGATCCGACCTTCCGTACGGAAGTTGTTGGGGGGGGGGGGCACAATAACAAGAATGCCAAATATCTCGAACATGGGGGAGGGAGGCATGGCCTTTAAAGTACATCATTCCTATGGTGTTTGGGCCTCTGAACACTACGGTGAAGTCCGTTTTTCGATCCGATCTTTCATTCGGGATCTGTTTGGGGTAGATAGACAAGGACGGACAGGACAAACGCAATAGCTACCGATTTTGGTCGCTATACTTCTCGAATGTATGTGCACTTCTCGAATGGGTCGCTATTAAAATGTGAAGAAAATAGTGATCTGTACTTACCTAATAATTATCCATCGCGAATATTTTGCAAAATTAATCGCTTCAATATATTTTATAAATATAGAACCTCTGTTAGCTATTATTTAAAAATGCTTTTTTAGATTTTAAAGATTCTTTAATGTTAATATTAAAGAATTTTTAAAATCTAAAAAAATCTAACGAGTAAGGAAAATATAATTCAAATACTCATCCAGATGTAACGTTATGATGCTTCGTTTCAAACCGAAGTTCTGGTTCTAATCCCTAATTATCCTGTTAATATAATTATTTTTAATCCGCCAAATATTTTCCATTTAATTATTTTGTTCCAAATACCACATTTTGCCGTCATCCAGTACTGTGCTGAAAGTGTCTACAAGTTTTAGAGATGATTTATTTATATAGTTATTATAATATGAAATATCAAACGATACCTCTGAACATCATTCTAATATATCAGAATAACCTTGCATTTACTAGAATTAGAGGATTATGAGAAAAATGTTTCTTAAAATTTTGCAATCGTGAACCACTGGTCAGAACAAAGGAATCCACAGATCATGTAACTAATAAAAAAAAGGCATTCTTAAATTAAAAGGAAGAAATTAATATGCATGTGTCATTTCAGATTTTGGGCTTTATTAGGAACCTAGGATGAATCCAGTAAACAATAAGGAAAATGTTTAAGTAATATTTCACTGTTAAAGAAATAATAATAAAGATTTACACTCTTTTCTCACACTGACTTTCGTTAGTTGCTTAACAGCTTAATAAACTCCCGACAGTTGTAATTTTAAATTTTTGAATCGTCCAAGACAACGCTGTTTTGTGAATCTTGGTGGTTGCTAAGTGTATAAGTATACTCTCGATATCTCGAACTTCGATATCTCGAAAACCTTGATAAGTCGAAAAATTATTTTTCCCCTTGATATTACATATTCATCTAATGTTAATTTTAATTCTTATGTCGAAGAGTTTTCACTCAAAACCTTGTTATGTCGAATATTTTTCGAAGTAAAAAAATGAATTTTTTCGGAAAAATCGCAGTTCAGTTGAGTCCACATTCCACGACGCATCATGGAATGCTCGGAAAACGTGGAAAACGATGACTTGGCCGCTATTTTTCAAATAGAAAACTTGGTTGAAGAACAATTTCAAAAGAGATGTCGCCAGGCCACGATACTGGACTTTTTTAAGAAATTTTACTAATTCTTTTCAATTTAATGTAATTATTTTCGACTACTTTTAAAAATTAAAATTATCATTGCTGTATTTGACTTATTGTCAACTATGATTACATATTTATACTTATTCTCATCTATCAAGACTCTAATTTTTAGAATATTATTCCGTATCTTGTGTTTTTACGTGAATTTTTATGTTTTGGTTATGACCTTGTTATCTCGAAAACTCGCTATCTCAAATTTTTTTTAGCGTCCCTTCGACTTCGAGATATCGAGAGTACTGTATTATGTATTGAGCACTTCTCAATTTATTATTTTATTTTATTTATTTATTTATTTATTTATTTATTTATTTATTTATTTATTTATTTATTCCCTGCGAACGCCTTTCAAAATTACATTTTTTATCATTGAACAAAAATAAATAGTAAATTGTTCAAATTTTTTAATATTTAAAATCCATTTTACATTTGATATCTTTACGAATCCTTTGGAGTTCGCGAAAAACGGAAATCAACTGTTGAGAAACAATAAAATTCACATCAAATTACAATTTTACTGCTTGCTCCTGTGAAACATTTGGTAAAATATTTTCTTTTTGTTTGAAAAACACAGGTATTTGAAGTCGATCTTTTATTATTCCAGTAGCCCATATTCTGAGCTCTACATCGCAGTCCAAATAGATTTGGGCAATCGATCAACGAGGTTAATTTATGCAATTTATAATCAACTATTACAGGCAAAACATCTAATTAAATTACACGGAAAATCGTTGGTTTATAAACAAACCAAGCTTCATTGGACAATCCAATTTACATTTCTATTACTGGCGTCTGTGTAAACGAAAGAAAAAAGAGACCAATAAATTTTTCAAAGCAAATAACAATAACTTGGAACAACCCAAAAATAAATATGGTTATTATGATTGTCTTGCTGCCTAAAGAAAAAGACCGCTGTGTGTTTAAAAGAAATTATAATACTAATAAACAATATAGGCTTCCCTGTAGGTCTGTTCTTATGTGAATTAGCTTTATCTTTATGCCCTGATTTACAAAGAACTGCTAATAGGAATTATTTGACCTTGAAAAACTAAATTAAAACAAAACAAAAACAAAAAAAAAAACGTTTTATGCGATTTATATAGTTAAAACACAATTTATACTATATACTCAAATAACTATAATTTCAAATAAAATAAAAAATGCATAAATTCCTTGAATGCAGGTTTTTATATCAGTAAATTGCCAATAGCTGCATTGACCTTTAGTTATAAAGAACCTAGTAATTCTCAAAGGAAAGGGATGAACAACATGTTCTTCAATCAAATTTGACATTATTGTAATTTTTCGTTTATATGTTTTACATTTAAATTTTAATAAAATATTAATTTGAAGAAATCAGTTTGCTAAAGGCTTAATTAATAAAAAATACTTATATTTATATTTTTAAATTTTTAAATTTTTCCCATGTGATATTCGTTGTTATTTTGTTTTTTTGTAAGTTACACGGAATTAATTTGGAGACGTTAAATATCTGTTTAAGATTTATGCTTATCTGTTAGTACTTTACATCTAAAATAACTTTAATAAGAAGAACGTTAAAATAAAAAGGTTTAACGTGAGTGGAATAATTTGAGGAGTAAAATAAATAACCATTAAAATAAATGTATTTACACTAAAAAATTTAAAAATACAACATACTTCCGACCTCCTCAGGTAGCTCCTAAATATTAACGTAAGAACGTTAATATTGTACCAGTTTGTACATAAATATTTTAGAAATCATTTATTTATCTGTATTTTTGTAGAAATTATCTATTTGTATTCATTTTTATCCTTAACCGTTATTTATTCCTTTTCTATTTCCTAATTATAGCTGTTCTGTTTATTTTTAAATTCTTTTCCGTTGCAGCCGTTGAATCAGTTAATTCATTTAAGTTCGTTAGGTTTTTATCCAATCATTCTATATATTTTTAATTACTTAGCCAATCAAATCAAGCTAATTCTATAAAATTCCATGTTTTTCATTTACTAAATTAATTCAGTTCAGTTCCAGAACTTGACTCGTTGTCTTTAGATCCCAAAGACTCTCCCAAAACACATTTACAATATTCTTGTTCTTAATTAAGAAATAAAAAACCTGGATTATTGATTAATATTAATATTCACACTCTGCTTCTACAGCGACTATTAAAGAATTTCTTTACAAACTTTAGAACACAGAGATGTGGAACGTCTTCAAAATACTCTTCCAAATCCAAACAGTAATAGCGTGATCGAGATAAATTAGTAACCATATCTTACCCTTCTAAAGCTCAAAGACGTATTCATTTCATAAATAAAAAAATATAAAATGATAAACGATTGAAAATATAAAATTCACCGATAGTTAGTTGGAAAGATGATTTATTTAAAATAGATATGGGCAACAAAAGAAAGGATTACACTTATTAAAAATAGGAGTTATGTTTATGTTTATGTATTATGAGTGTGGGTGGCAGGGAAGCCGAGCACCGCAACCTTTGAGCTATTGAAAAACAGGAGTAGTTTACATTCTGATTTGCTGCATGATAAGATGAAGCTTTTTTTTAATAAAAGTGGTGGTGAATTTGAAAATAATAAACTTAATTTACGAGAGACGTTAAAGTTATTATTTAACTAGTAAAACCCGTAGAAAACGTGCAGTTGGAAATATAATTCTCCTAATAACCATATTTCCAACCGTAGATTTTCGATGAGAAAATCATCAAAGTGCATTTAACCAGTTTCAATTGTAGGAGGACGCAAGAGCAGGGATCCAAGAGGCGTCAATTTTTTATGAATTTTTTTTTATTAAAATTACTTTTAACAAAATTTGAGACCACATTTATCCCTGTATTCCTGTGGTTCCGAAAATTACATACAATTCTTTTTTTATATCTATATATAGACAGAGTAGATAGTTAACGTACAAATAAAACAAAAAATATAAGCCTTTAAAATAAGGACGTTATATTCAAAGTGTACCGTGTACGTTTTATTATAATCAGGGGCGTATATAAGGGGGGACCGAGCCCCCCCCCCCCGAAAATGTATTCTATATACGCCACTGAATATAATTAAACTAAAACTCTATCAGTATTTATTACAACACGGTGTCCTCAGTAAACATTGGGCAAAAATGAATTGCCAGTCAGCGGGAAAACTGTTCTGTAATTCTTAAAAAAAAAACAAATAATTATCCTATTTATTATAGTAAAACATAGTGTTTCGTATTTCTTTACAACGATTTCAAAAAGAAAATCAAATAATGTACTGAAAACGGAACATTTTTCGCTAGAAAACTTTCAAAAGTATATCGTTTCACTGATTTTTTTGGAAGAATCAAAAGAATGCTTCCAGTTTCCGTATATTGCAGCCATTAAAATGGTTTTGTTTAACCAATAAACCACTTAACAAGATTTAAATTAATGACTGTTTTCACTGGGCGAGACCTCTTTAACTAAACAATGTGACCGATAAATAAAACTGGTTTTAGTAAATTTGTAGGCATGTGGTTTTGCAAGTTCGCTGATTTTCAGCTAAACAAAGATGACAAATTTTTCCTGGAAAAAAATGTAAACAACTCGAAGCTAAAGGCGATATCTAGATATACCAATGTACTAATCGAAGTACAAAGACCATACAGCAGTGTTTCTCAACCTTTTAGTACTTGCGACCCAATTTTCAATCACATCTCTCATCGCGCCCCCCGAAAAAAAAAAACCTCCGAACCTATCTGTTCAACCAAAAAAAAAAAACCTCCAAACCTATCTGTTCAACCAAAAAAAAAAAAAAATCCTTCAAACCTATCTGTTCAACCAAAAAAAAAAAAACCTTCAAACCTATCTGTTCAACCAAAAAAAAAATAACCTCCAAACCTATCTGTTCAACCAAAAAAAAAACCTCATCTAGTTTTTTAATAAGATGTTTTCCTCGATATGCTCGCGCCCCCCCCTTTAGTTTTATCGCGCCCCCCTAGGGGGGCGCGTCCCACAGGTTGAGAAACACTACCATACAGTGACTTTACAACGACTTGCTCATCAGCGACCCCACGCGGAAAGAGTGAAAAGCTGTAGCAGAAGTAGCAAAAATGCAGCCTACTGGTAACAATTAGTGCATCTTTCTTTTCAGATTTTTACCCTACTAATTAAATTTTGATTTGCTGTCAATATCTAGAGTAGAACCTGCTTATTTTCTTCTCTAAACTAACACGATTGTTTTTATTTATTGGTACCATTAAAAAGATGAACAGTTTCATTCTGTTTCGCAAAACAAAGCAGAATTGATGGCTATTTCCCCTATATTTAGGTTAATGGCTCCCAATTCAAAGAAGAATGGAAACATCGTTTTCTTCTTGTCCCACATTCTCTGATCAACATTGTCTATCTATCGTTCCGATGTTTATCGTGGCGTGCAATAGCTTTTGCTACTGAATGCCGTTTTCAGATGCAGTATTTATGGAGAAGGCGTGCTTGTCTCTCTCTCTCTCGCTACATCTCGGAGCAAATTCCCCAACAGTTGTTCAGAGTTTTATTGCCACGGGCGACCGCACTCGAACAAGCTTCACGGACGCTTGGCGAATGTCAACGGTGTGTGTAGGGCACTGCCTTGCAAAAGAGTGCTCTTCATCTGACTCACATGGTTTTTTTTATGGGAACTTTCAAAAGAAAGATAACATTTATTATTATTATTATTATTATTGAAAGAAAAATTGAAGCAGCATGAAATAACATGGACTTGTTTGATGCAGAGGAGAATAAACGTCTGTATATAGAAACGAAGAAAAAAATCTTTCTTTTTATATTGAGTCTTTTAAACAACATTTAAAAAAAAAAAACAATTCATGGAAAGCCTCCGAATAGAAAAATCAACATTTCAGATTCAATAAATACATTAATAATTAGGGAAAAGTGTGGAATCCTTAAAAAGTTAACCCCATGAATGTAGATAATAGGAAAACAGACTGTGAGTAGTTAAATAAAAACAACTTTAAAATAATGAAAAACCACATTTACAAATGTAACCGGTAAGACGAAGAGTAAACCCAGGAAAATGAAGTAGACTACACAAAAAAAAAAAATGGAAGAAAAATACAGTATATTTAAAAAATATATATGAACTTTATTGTTATTATTTTTTTTTCTTTTGCTGTTTCTCGCTCAAGCATTTCAAAGATTTCTAAACGAAGTGCTTGTTGATAAGATTTCGCTGTATAAAATCAATATCAAAGATGATATGAATGTCAAATTGACTTAAACATCTATACTATACCAGCACGATAAACAAAGTTCAAGCTTACTGTTGCAAAATTTCTTGGTGACAATTGGTAGTTCTGGGAAGTACAAATGACATATGCCTGTTTTATACTGATGCTTTTTTACATGTTTTGATATATCTGCTTTATCTTTGCTTGTACCAATAGATAAAATGAATATTTGCTGTAAGAAATATATCCCAAATTTTAATTCAGAAAGTTAAAGATTAATAAACAACAATGAGTGAGACCAGGTTGTTGACTAAGTGACATCCCAGAACAGCTGTTTCACACTAATATGACGCTCATCAGCTAGGAGCAGTCACCAGTAAACAACGAGGTCTCAATACACAGGCCTATCTCTCTTTGTAGCTGTAGTTATAGAATATAGTTACATAACTGATCATGAATAGTGGGCCCGGTAGCCGAGTGGGTAAGGGCGCTTGGCTGCGGGTTGGAGGTGGAGGGTTCGATTCCCGGCCTCGGCGGAGGACGGGAATTTTTCCACGCTTCTTTCTCCTCCAAACGGGCCCTAGGGTCTACCCAGCCCTCTATAGAATGGGTACCGGGTTTCTTTCCAGGGAGTTAAAGGCGGGCGAGCGACGGACCGACACCCCGTCCTCAACTTTGTCCCGTAGGTTCTGAACACTGGAGCCTACCCTCCAGCTGCATTGCGCGGTCCTCTGGGCCTGATCGCAACTTTAACTTTAACTTTAACTTAACTGATCATGAATAAACTAATCTTTTAGTTAAGTACAGTATGTAAATAAATGTGATAACAGAATAATTTAACTGTGTAAATTTATTTGTGTAGCTCATGGTTGGTAAAAGCGTTTCTGGAAAATGTGGTTAGAGTTCTGCTAATTTGAATCTTTCATCCAATCAAAAGTTTTCTTTTCCGGGAGGTAAATGCGATCTCGTCATTTCTCCTCATCTCGAGGACCGCGTGATTGACCTTACGATTTCAATGTTAACATTTACGGAACAAGGAAAAAGCTGTTTCTCAAGGAAACACAGAAAACTCTGTTTTTGTTGTTTTGCTCTGTGAATAAAAGAACGGGGAAAAAAGAATGTTTATATCTCGTCCGGATTTGAAGTATGGTCTTGCAGATGGACGCAACAAACTCTCCTTTCGAGGCTACGCTGATGCTACGCAAAGAAAGCGTTTTAGGAAATGCGGTATCAGAAATTTCTGAAAAGTCAATAGCAGATAATGGACAGACAGAAAACCAAGCGGTACCTCGTCCATCGAAGACAGACAATTGGTTATTGCTTAAGTCTCAGGCAAATCGTAAAGTGGCTTGAAATTAGAAATAGATTAAATAGTCTAAAACAACCTTTGCAATTTATTTAAAAAGGTTAATTGAGTACTAACCTCGCTTCACAACTTCCCTTTAAGTTCCTGACTCAGCAATTCAGGCGACTGCAAACCTTTTATTTCTTTTATATATTTCTTTTCCAATGCATCTAACATTCTGAAAATTTAAATATGAACTTGTGAAGCATCTGGGATTTCCATTTCCTTGTTTTTAATTTTCATAATATTCTGTAATTAATTAAATTAAAATTCAAAAACTGTCAATTTTTTGGGCGTTTTCTAGATATTACTCGGTATTTCCAACTTAAAAAAACTTGACGAAAACTACATAGATCCTTTTTTTTTTTTGAGGGATTTTTTTTCCCACTCGGGATGAGATATTTTCTCGATATTTCGGCCCAGTGCCTCGAGCCTTCTTCGGGAGATGTTTATACTGTATATCAATTACCAGGTGAGCGAAAACCTGAAATAATAAACAATTCGTGAAATAATGATTTGTATTTAAAATATTTATTATTAGTGCTATAGTTAATTTTTTAAAAAATAAAAATTATATTTTTTAAAATTGTGTGAGATTCACGTTTTTTTTTAACGTGCTATCAAATAATCATAATAAAAAAAAATCTTCATTAAAGATAAATGATATTTCTAAATATGCAAATTCATTTGATGCTGTTCGTTTCCAAAAATTAATTTGTTTTGAATCATTTTTTTTATCGAAATAGATTTAATAGAATTAGCTGTTTTTGAATTTTAATTTAATCAATTACAGTATATTTTGAAAATTAAAAACAAGAAAATAGAAATCCCACATATTCATATTTAACAAGTTCATATTTAAATTTTCAGAATTTTGGGTGCATTGGTAAAAGAAATGTATAAAAAAATTGTACGCATGGAATTTACAATTTTTTTCAGTTAAAGAACTGTTTCTTACACCAACCCATCGACAAGCAAACTACATGCAAATTAATCTCGTAAATTGATGCTATATAATTTCTTTAAAATTACATAGAAATAAATAAATAAAGTGTTACACCTTGATAAATAAGAATTTTCTTTGTTTCCTTCGTTTTACCAATTCTGGTATCAAAAAAAAAAAAAAAATAATAATATTAATAATGTTATTTTCATTTTGGTTTATTATTTATTTTAATTAATGAAGTTAGTTATCCAAAAGGAAAAAATAATAAAACAAACAAACAAATCATTTAATCACTTTTTTGTAAAATTGAAAATGAAAAATCTGTATTTATTATGGACTTCTACGATAATTAAAAATACAAAAACGAGAATCATTACAAAGAACATTAACTTTATATGAACATTATTCTGGGAATTAAATACCAAAGCTACAACAAAATTGCTGAACACAAATATTTCAGTTACGAATAGTTCTTAATTCCATATCTTATCTCAAGTTTAGCCTCGTTTTTGACCTTCTTTTTGCCACCTATAAACCTCCTGGTGCATTCCAAATCCGTTGCGCTACAGTTTGGGAGGGAATATGTAATACCCAAAAATTTGAGAGTGATGAGAAAGTCGTCAGCATTTCATTTGGGTTAAAATCAACTTACAAAATATATTTCCAACCTACTTAAAATCAGGGTTTTATCTCTAGCATTCATTTAAACATTATATTAGATTTAAAGAAATTGTACGTCATTAACGAACATATTTGAAATATTGTTCTGCATGATAAAGGGGTCAAATAGAGATATCCCAAAAATTCACTAAGTTGTTGAAAAGATTTTATTTAGTGATTTTAGTTGAAGGGCCCCAAGGACAAAGGTGCGACAATTTCATAAAATTTCTGTTAAAAGCGTTAACAAAGCTTTTCGACCAATAAATGTGGTTAAACAAAATCATGGTTTTTTTTTTCAGGACAATTTCCAATTATTAGGGATAATTAAGCTATATATTGTTCACAATAAATTATTATTTCCAGGTAGCAGCCAAACTTTAACTTTTAATATCTCGAAACAGCCAAGATGTTACTTAACACCTTTGTCCTTGGGGCCCTTCAGTTGTAAGTCGTTTAATATTTAAAACGGGTAAAAAGAAAAGTTCCTCTGAATTTTTTTGTGGTTTAATATATGTGATTTATCCAGATTTCAATTATATTTAAAGATCTCAGATAGAGAGTAACTAGTAATGCTGGCCGAACACGTAGCAATATTCGGCAATATTGCTGGGCAATATTGATTAAAATTGATATTGCCAGTTTGTATCACGCGCGAACACACAGTTTTTCCTAAACGAGTATTGCCCTTCATATTGATGGTTACGGCGCTTCGTGTTTCACTAGGGAGCCCTAGTCGTTACACACTCAGTGAGAACGCCTTATAAACACACCACACGAGCAGAGCATAAATGCACTGGGAACAATATTCCCAGCAATTGTACGAAATCGGTTTTTTTTTTACAATTTATTTGCGAATAAAATGGGAGCTATCCAGTGTAAGCGTATTTAAGCCTAAACTTGTTACGAACGTACAGAATCGATCTAGTATTAAATGCCTTACCGCGGTAGAAATCAATTAAGATTCTTTCATTATCAATTGACAAAATGTTGTTGTTTGAATTATCTTTTTTGGGCCGACCCATTTTGCTGATTTTAAGCCTTCTTTCTCAAAAAAAAATGATCGGAGTGAGTGAGTTAGTTTCCGATTTTCAAAGTCCCGCCTTCCTTCTACGTCCCCATTGTCACGTGATTTCATCCGTTCATGTGATTCGCTGGCGCACCAGCAATACTTTTCGACAACTAAAATTGTTCCTTTTTTTTCAGCAATACCAATATTGTTGAAATGAGCAATATTGTCCAGCAATATTGCCGCATATTGCTACGTGTTCGGCCAGCATAATACATAGTTCAGTTTCACCACATACGAAAATATCCAATATCAATTGTATCTTTCATAATTAATATTCCAAAAATTAGGACTTAAATTAAAACGATTTGTAAAAGTAAAATATTTTATTACAAAAGTAAACATTTTTTACTTGCAATATCTCTACAGACGAGGGAAATCGAATTTATTCTTTTTTTACAGAAAGATCCATGCAACTAGAGAACTGTGTTCCAATCCTGAAACATCCAGTTCCTTCTCTATAACTAAGGTTTAAAATTTTCAATTTTTCCTCAATATAATGCAAACACTCCATTTAGTCCCTATCTTGTTTATTTAATATCGGGAACTGATAAAATCCATAAATTCATATGTTAAAATTATTTGAATGCAATTTACTTGAATTAAAATCGAAGCATTCACCAACAGGCCATAATCTGTGACACAACAGTAGATATACTCCGTTCCCAAGTTACACAACGTGATCTTGGGTTGAGGGGAGCGGGTGATGATGACCCGCATTCAACCCGTCCCATAATAAATACCTACAAATTTTCTCCCAAACATAAATATCCTTTTTGCTTCCTAATTCGGTGGGATTTCCGACAACCTCCGCTTTTTTCCCTGTTTCGTAAACACTGGGTTGTTTCAGTGGGGAAGCCTCTTGCAGTGCGAGCGTTGCAAAAAAACAAAACAAACAAGAACATTAATATTTGTCTCTGAATTTTTTCCAACGGTAGTGTCAGGCAGTGAAACCCGCTCTGTAAGTGAAGGTAGTATAACCGGGGAATATTATAGTTACTCTTTTTTGCCTTAACGAGAAACGTACATTGTCATAGCATAATAACCCAACTACCCTTATTTGCCAGAAAATATATAAGGAAGAATTTATATGAAAACAATTTTATGCAAATTCTGTTCATCTTATTCCTGATATAGGCCGATCATTCGTGATCGAATCACGAATTGGGAACTTGTGGGTTCACATGACTCCGATGGTACCTTCTTCCTTCTCCTGGAAGATCCCACGTCTCCCGTGCGTCACTATGATTGCAGTCTTTCTAAATCTCATACTGTATGTTCAGACGTGATAGAGTGTTTATAGTCTGACAGATCAGTCATGACGAACGAGATTTCTCGACATTCACGTAAAGTCCGAGACAATAGCCTCTTTCCGAGGCTTCTCGTAAACTGTCGACACATTATTTTACAAAGCAGCACACGCAAGATTATATTGCAAGTAGAAGAGTATATTTCGGAGGGAATTAGTTAATGGATGACCTCTCATACCTTTTGAAAGAATTCAGTTTCATTTGCTAATCACAAAAAATGCAAAATAAAATAAAAAGAAACAAGCTTGAATGTTTCAATTCAATTTATGTTTTAATTTCATTGACAAATTTAAATGAAATGAATATGGGAAAATGCACGAGGCTTTTCCTTTATTTTAGTCTACTTTTCATAATACTGAAAATAGTCAAACATCATCGTGTAGCATTTTCCTACTGATAGACAATCAACTGTACTACATTTCTTGAAACCTCAGAAAGAGGCTAAATCTCTTTCAAGATCTCGGGCTTCCCGTGAATCTCAAAAAATCTCGTTCGTCAGACTGTACGCTATGCCTTAAACTTTGCTGATGTACTCGTTTCTCCAGCCTGGCTTGGGCTTTTAACTTTCTTTCTCCTCTGTTATCTCACTCTAGCCTTTCTCTTTCCTTCAGGCTAGCCACCAAAATCAGCTTTCTACAATAGGCTTATTTTGACCTCAGTGCGCGTTGGGTGTCCATACCATTACAATCATTCAATCATTACTTAGCCTTTATGCGGCGATTATGTATACCGTAAAGAATCATTCAATATCTTAAATTGTTGTTTAAAGCTATTAAAATAATACTGCCGAATCAATTGGTCACTGTGTTATCGGAGAAATGAACGACGACAAGAACAAATAAGCCGAATAGCCTCTAGCAAACGAACAAAGCTTCCTTCTTGCCCGGCTTTTAATGAACTACAAATGAGTTTCTGAAATTTTTTTGAAGAAATTCAGGTTACCGTCACGGTTTGACATTGAAAGATACGTTTGTATACTCAGCTTTTCGGCCATCAAATCTGTTCAATTCTTCCTGTGACCAACATTTCAATTTTATTTAGGGAAAAAAGTTCCTAGGTTAAATCGTGTAATTTATACGAAATTGCGTCGAGAGCTTCCTCTTGTAAATTATAGACTAGGGAGACTAACCTATTCATTAGCATCTCACTATTTCGTTGGACGCAGCTTTCAAATTTGAAAGGCAATTTAAGACAAGTAATGTCCACACTGTTTCAGTAATTAAGATTTAAGTGATTCAAATCAAATTAAAAAGCAGTTCGTAATTCCTTCGGCGTCTTCGTGGAATTGGTGGCGTGGCACCTTCCTCCTAAGAACGCGTGCTGCGTTCGTGAGTTGACGCCTGATTTAAAGTATCAATAGAACATGTGTGAGGAGATAAACTGATGTACGACCATCCATTGTTTAACATTCCAAGGAGCCTTCGTTAAGTGTAAATTCAACAAGATCAAGTTTTAGCGATGCATTTGGGAGCTATTGCGTTTGTCCGTCTGTCCTTCCTCTAACAACTCCCGAACGGAAGGTCGGATCGACAAACGGATTTCACAATCGTGTTTAGAGGCCCAAGCACTATAGGAATGGGTTATTTTCAGGAGCCAATGCCCCCCCCCCCACACCATGTTCGAGATATTTGGCATTGTTGTCATTGTACACCCCTAAAAACTCCCAAACGAAAGGTCGGATCGACAAACGGACTTCACCACCATGTTCAGAGGCCCAAACAACATAGGAATAGGGTATTTACAGGGACCAACGTCTATTCTTGTTCGAGATATTTGGCATTGTTTTCATTGGATTTCCTTTATTAGCTTAAAAGTTAGAAATGCAACCATCTTATTTCAGTTGTCAGCTATATCTTGATGCATAAGGTCTCCGACTCATATACTGAAGATTGTCTTCAGTTCGAATTCGTATATCTGGTTTTTTTTTTATTATTATTTTCCTAAGGATTTATATTTTTATCCTAACTTTTTTTTTACTTTTCCTTACGTTAATGTACTTCCTATTTTTATTATTATTTTTAATTTTTTTATGTTATTATGGGTCGCCCTTCAATTTATGCTTCAGCACAAAATTATATAGTTAAAGTTAAAGTGCCCCACGATAAGCCTACACAGGCTTTTGGGGTCGCAGGTCAGGCTCCCAGAGTTTAGGACCAACGGGACGAAGTTGAGGTCGGGTGGTCAGCCCGACGTCTGCCCGCCTTTAACTCCCGGGAGAGAAACCCGGTACCCATTTTACAGAGGGCTGGGTAGACCCTAGGACCCGTTTGGAGATGAAAGGAGCGTGGAAAATTGCCTCAAGCCCCCCCCCCCATACCTCAAGCTCTCCATTATTAGACTGGTTTAAGAAAAGCAATACAGGAAAGCACTACTTCGCAATGTGACATTGGGAATGCCATCCACAGTACATTGTCTTATTTTCTGTGCTTTTCTTCTTGTCTTTATCCTTCCGGCCGTCTAAGATGACTACCATCTATTGTATGGTACAATATACAATAGACTACCTATCGCTTTTTCAAAAAATAAAAATAAAATAAATAATAAAAGTAAATAAATAAATAAATTGCTACGGCAATTGAAAGTCACTCCCTTCGTTACACGAAGGTTTTTTATAGAGATTTTTTTAGAAAGACATATCTATGAAATTTTTTACTGGATTATTGTTTCCTAATCATTTTTGAAGATATGTGCAGATCCGACTCTTCTGCTATTTTATGGTTAAAATCAAGCGGGGAAAAAAAGGCTTATTAGTGACCTGGTTTTCCCCCCCCCCAATCTCGAAATGTATAGAACAGATGCTAATTTCCTTCTTTTTCTTTTCTGGTTGGATGGCCGGTTGAGAAGAACTTGTACCCCCACCCACCCCTTGCCTCCAACGTTTTGAAGATGATCTTTTTTTTTGTTTTTATCTTTTGGAGGTCGGTTTCCTAACTTGGCCCATCCCGAGGTAAAATCCTATACGTGCCTTGCTTATTCGACTGTTCTCCAAACATCAGTTATAATATTAGAATTTATTTGAATAAGTACGTACAAAAATGAACGATTTGTCTTAAACGTTCAACCCAATTAAGTAACTTCTTTTTTTTCAACGAATCAACAACATGATGTTTATTTCATTTATTCATTTATTTATTTTGTTCGTTATTTCTTTCATAAGTGCCGGAACAGCTGGTTTCAATATAACCATTCTAAGAGTGTTTCCACCTAATTTAACCTCACGAAATGGTCCAACAACTACCGTTAACTTGTAAGAGCTTAAAGCAAGTCATCGTAAGCCACTGGAAGCAGTCCTTTGGTCCTTGACCCGCCATATTTTGTTTTTGTCAGGCTGGGGAAAGGTTTGAAACTTTTACATAATATTTTTTTTTTCTTAACTATTTCACCGACGGTGTGTTTAATCCGGAGGTAAATACATTACAACTATCGAAAAATGAAGGACTTTTTTTTTTTTTCATACAAATAACTTAACAATATAGGTATAGTTTATGAGATAACGTCTTTTCTAGTAGCAAGTGTAGATCATGAAATCCAAAGATTTCATTTTGTTTTTTTGTATGTAATCAGTCATTCTGTTTAAGGATCCTCTTAGGCTTTCTTTTTCGGTGGTGACTGTGTCATTTCACGCCCAAACTAAGATGGCAGAGCATGACTCCACGACTTTTTTTCGCTTTTCAAATAACCACCCTTGTCATTGAGTTCAAGTGAGAAGCTTTTGCTGCGATCTCAGACGGAAAAATAAACCATTCTAGGTCAGTGAGCTGTTTAATTAGATAATCTAATATATACAGCTTACTTTTTTTTTAATCGTACTTCGTTGAATCCTTACGTACAAAGAAAAAAAAAATCAAAAAACAAGTCAGATACACGCCGTTGAATGCATCGAAAACAAAAACTTAACTCAACGAACTAAATCTTCTTCAGAACTGGGTCTCCAGTTGAAGGGTTTTTTTTTTTTTTGTTTTTCTGTTATACGGTGATGAACATGATTTGAAACCGAAAGAGTGGGTTGGTCAGATGGTATTACAATGAAAGTACAATCGTTCTACAATTAAGGGTTTTTCTCTTGTGTAATTCTCAAAAAGAGAGTAAAAAGTTTTTTACCTAAAAAAAATCAAAATTTCTTAGGCCGGGAAAAAAAAAAAAAAAAAAAAAATTTAGAAAAACAACATTTAAATTTTTTATCTTCACTGTATCATATTAGTTTCTTTTAAACAAATTAATAATATCGCTTTAGTTTTCTAAATATTTACTTACACACAGAAAAATTAGACAGACATTCCAAAAAAGTAAATAAATAAATAAATTATTCCAATACAGTCATCGGATATGTTTTGTGTATTTTGTAAGTTAGGCCTAAGTTGTTCTTTTTTTATTTTTGTCATATATACTATAGGTAGCAAGTATCATTCTATTTATTTATTTTTATGTCTCTATTTATTTTTAGTACATAATGAGTTAATTGATAGCTACCACTTCTTCCATGTCATTTTGATCTTCGCGTAACGTTGGACCACTTGAGGATAGGCGGGGCTTCGTAGTTCCGAAATATCCCACCAGTCTACTTTTTGGCTTGTGGGATAAACAAAGCCATGTGCTTCGTTTTACCCCTAGTAGATATAGAGGCTGAACTAAAAGTTTTGACTTGGATGCAACGATTGTAAGCCTTCCAAAATTTTCAGTTTGGATGTAGAGTTGATTATCACCTATTGAAGAAGATGACAGCAATACATTTTCAAAGAAGGATGTAATATACAATGCTGAATTTCTCAGTTCTGCCGATCATACACTCAAATCTGATTTGCGTTTGATTATTGCTAGATCCGTTCAAATTGTCTGGAAGTTACTGATAGGAATTACAAAGGGTTGGGCTGACCTTAAGGATCAGCTGATTAAAGCACACCCTCCTCAACAAGTAAATATCTTTGACACGAGATGATTATATCTCAGTATCCGATAGAAAAAAGTTGCCAGGATGGCTGTTTTGTAATTTCAATTTTCTGAAATTTCTATCTATAGTGGAAACAAGTATTTTTTCCTGATAATTAGCTTCAGAAACCTAATCCAACCTCTTTAACCCGTTCATTAAGCAAAAAAAAAAAATTCTTATCATCTAAAAAAATATAATTATAAACAAACTAAAAAGAATAATTTCTCTGCATCAATGTGATTCAATATTGTGAGATTTTAGTAGAAAACAATATTTCTTCAGATAAATAAATAAATATTATTTAATTAATTTAAAATGAATATTAAGGTAATAATTACAATTATACTTAAAATAAAGAATGTTTATTTTCATTTTAAGCTGTGGTATTTTTGCATAATTTAAGATGTTTTTAGGCCTTTACGTAATTATAATAAATATTTTATTCTAATAAATATAAAATTCAGATTCAAAAGCAATATTCTTTTTTTGTAAATTCTTACATAGAATCTCGCCTTTATTTATTTATTTATTTATTTATTTATTTATTTATTTATTTATTT
>JAFIDM010005346.1:38075465-38089996 GCA_023159025.1 Thereuonema tuberculata
TTTATTTATTTATTTATTTATTTATTTATTTATTTATTTATTTATTTATTTAAAAATTGCAATTCACCACTTTTGGAATATTAACAATTCCTAGATAAAAAATTATAGTGTTGATAATTTTCAGTATCCGGATTAAAAAAAAAAAAAATCTTCCATATGATATTGTAACAGTAGGTAAATATTTTTAGATATCATTTACATTTTTTGTAGAAAAAATGATATCATTTTGTATTTTTTGTAGAAATTATTTATCTGTATTTGTCTGTATTTTATTCATTTTAATCGTTAACCGTTATTTAATTTAAATCATTCGTTTTCTATTTCCTGATTACTGATGTTCTGTTTATTTTTAAATTCTTTTCCGTTACAGCCGTTTAATTAGTTAATTAATTTAAGTTCGTTATGTTTTTATCCAATCATTCTGTATATTTTAATTAATCTTCCAATCAAATCACAGTATGTAAATATTACAAAAACCAATGTTTCTCATTTAATAAATTAATTCAGTTCAGAACTTGACTCGTTGATTCTCCCACTAACAATACTTCATTACACTATGAAATATTCTGATATACAGGCACTTGAGTATCACTGCATGGTAGCGTGTCAAACACGTGTTCAGTATAGAATCCAATGCATTCAATGCATTCTTCAGTAATTCCTGAAAATGTTATTAAGATTTAAATAAATGAAAAAGGATTAACCCAATTCATTTATCGAGATTCTTCTTTTTAATTTTTGTAACCCGAAAGTCTGAACACAAAGCTTTAACGGAAATTTGCACTTCAAGCTTCGTTGATAGTCTGAGCTAAAATTTAATTTTTTGATAATTAAAAAAAAAAAGAAATCCAATTTAAAATAAATTTCTGTATACATAATTTTTTATATTCATTTTTAAAAACATGGCAAAATGGTAACAACTGAACTAGAAGAGTGATTGTGGAAATAATAATTAACGAAAGAGGACGTAAAATCGTAGTCGAATAATTTTAATGGCTCTTTGTAGAGTTTCTTGGTGTATAATTCCTTACAAAAGAGTAATTAAAAACATAAACACACAAGAAGCACCTACAAGAATTTACAATTCTTTAAATATTGTGGTTTTATTTCGTTTTTTTTTTTTTTTAAGGAAAAATCTTATTATTTAAATTTATTCTATGCGTCGAATTAATCTATACGTTCAATTAACTGTAATTAAGTTATAATAAATTTAAAAAAATGAATTATAAAATACATTAACGTGTATAAATTCATCATTTACTGTCAGTTAGAATTTATTGCTTCGTTTCTATATAAAAGATCTCCCATGTCAAAATTCAGGATGATACGTTCTCAAACGTTTTAGAGGAAGAAACACTTAAACGTACGCACAGATAAACTGATTTTGTAGGCCTCAATTTCCTTAGAAAAATAGGAAATCGAGTTGCTTAATGCTCTTTGAATATAGTAAGATGTTCGTCTCATAAGATAATGTGGCACCGAACATGTTATTTTTTTTTTAAAAAATATTAATCAGAAGTTGAGTATGTTAATAGTGTTCCTGTAAAAATTGAAAAGACCATTTATATCCTGCCTCTACAAGTCACAAGTGTACGTATAATTTATAAAATCAAATATCCTTATAAGTGATGGATCGAGCTTGCATGGGGCCCCTGGCTGTAGATTTTTATTGGGCCCTTGCATCAAACTGATTTGTATACTAGTAAAAAGGGATCATATTCTGGTCAGATGTAGCAATTGATACACCACACAAAGGGTTAGTAAAATTGGAGAACTCAAAAAGTAAATTGCGTTTTTAAGCGGCGTATTTGCCACAATTTATCAAAAGCACTCGCTACATACGAGCGACTAAATGGACACTCGATTACAATAAGTGCAATCGAACAAATATACACATTTCGAATGTGACGTAAATAATGCGCACCCACGCGAATTCCTCGTTAACTTTTTAATTGTAGTATATTTTTAATTATATAGTTTGGAGGTCACCCCCCCCCTTAATCTGCCAGTGATTCTTATCCAAAAAAGCAAGACTATGGTCATATAATGCTTAAATAGTATATGAAATTACAACACAAACACCTTGTAGTATTTTGTGTTATTTTATAACTTATCCAATAAAAAAACAAAACAAAACAAAAAAAACACGAAATGATTTCTTAAAATTAAGACAGTTTGTAATTCTAAAACCTTAGCCATAAAATTATTAAACTTCAGGTGCCTTTCTCAAAAACAAAAACAAAATACAAACTTATTTATAAGTAGCTTGCTTTAGGGTTTCCATTTAAATAAATCAGAATATATATATCTTTTATACATATTTTTTTTTATTTAAAATTTTCAATTTTTAGCAATTAATAGAGCAATCAAAAACGCTAATCCCTTCGGTGCAAATCCGTCACAAATCTGGAAAACGCATTTTTTTTTTTTTTTTTTTTTTTTTTTTTTATGTTTTAAAAAATCACTGTTTCGTGATGCAGTGGTGAAGTCGAGGCAACAAAGCATAACAACTTATCTAAAAGAGTTATGTTTACATTTATTTAATCATGTTTTTATTGCTAAATAACATTTTAAATAATATTTATTTTATATTTGCAAAATTGCAGAATCTCCTATTAAGTAACGAACATAAAGTTGCAATTCATAAACGGAATAAAGATTGCATAATGTTAGTGTTAATTAGTAGGAAGCTCCATTCCACGTGTATATCATAATAAGCATTAAAATGCTTGATATTATATCTTTCCAGAAAGATAAAGATTAAGGTTTTACACCGTAGCGTGCATTTCTCCAAGTATTTTCGCTTATCTCTCATTCTAGATCGCTGAAGAGAGCCAGTTCTTTAAATACATGAATAATGAACATATAACAAGTAATCTTTATAGTAACACAGTAATGATAAACTGCAAAACAATAATAATGTGCAGCATTAGGCCTAATAAATTTCAACAATTTCAATATTTTTATATTGTTGTAATGTGCTTCCTTTTAATTTGATTTAACAAGAAAGAAAAGTTATTATTGTGTGTCTCATACGGCCGAAAGACAATTCAGATTAAGGAAACAGTCATATTTGTTAAGTATCCGGTATTGAAAATACCGGACATAGTTTCAACTCCCGGATATTATCACGCCTCTTCGGGGTCGTTGATATTCGTTATTGATAAACATTTAAAAAAAAAAGGGATTTTAATATTTTATTGTCCCTCTTTAGCTTTCAAGAAACGATATTTTAATTAAGTTCTTTTAAGGAACTTTGTAAATTATTATAACAAAAGTAGCACTGCAAATAACGGTTATTGTTTTAAAATAAACTTCGAATTTAATGTTCTTTGGGATGATCACATCCAATTACTACTATCGTATCGTGTCCTGGAATTTTGAGTTATGTGCGAGGAAGGGAGAGGGGGTGAATATTATTTAGGGAAAATATCAAAGGTCAAACCATTCAGCTAACATTAAAAAAAAATAAAAAATAAAAATAAGCAAATGTCATCCAACCAAAAAAAAATATTTTAAAATCCCTTCCTTTTTTATTAGGATTTAATAGTAAGGGTTACTATCTCTATCAACCTCCCAACATGTCTCTGCACATAAGTTGCAAGTTATTAATAAAAAGATTGTTATTGTTTTTAATAAAAAGGTCATTTGTTTGCGAAATTGAATCAATTATTGACAGGTAACAGATATCTTGAATTTTTCAAAAACCTATGTCTGATTGTTTATACCAGGAAGACAATAATAAAAAGGATAGCTAGAGTTATTCATTCATATTTTAAATAAAATTTAGCTCTAAATAAAATACAATAATTGTAGGAAAAAAACCTTTTTATCGGAGTTTATTCTTCCTTCATTTCGATGTTCATTTATAAGTTATGGTAAAAACTCCAAGGATTATTTTTTTTTAATTAAAAATTAATTAAATTAGACCTTTACCCCATTTTACATTCCTTCTTGACCCCTGCGGGGCTGTTGGAGTGATAGGGATGCTGTTGAGGTCGGATGGTCCCTCCAACCTTTAATTCCGTGAAAGAAACAGGGTTCCCATTTTACAGAGGGCTGGGTGCACCTTAGGACCCACTTCGAGAAGAAACGCCCAGAGACAAATTCCCGACCTCAGCCAGGAATTGAACCTGGTTCCTTTAGTTTATAGCTCAGGACAACCGAGCCCACGGAAATAAACTACAAAAAAGAAAAAAATACAAAATAAGCATATTGCACATTCCGTTAAGTAAATCAAGCCCGTTTGCTTCGAAGAAAAGGAAGTGCTTTCCATATGTAGACAAATATAAGATACTTAGATTAGACTAATTGAAAGTGGGTGGCAGGACTGCCGAGCTCGTCGACCTGAAACATCTTTTATACTATCCCACGGAAAGAAGGACAGACGGAGAGAAAGACTGAGAAAGGATGGTGTGAGAAATGCAGGGAAACGGGAGAACCCCGGGAAAACCTGCCCAGCGCGGATCGCCACCATCAACGAAACCCACATGAGAACCGAACCCGGGACTCAGAGGTGAGAGGCCAGTGTCTTAGCGACATCGCCAACCGCGCGGCCATTAAGACACTTAGTATTTCTTTCTAATAATGGCTAAATATAATAATTAAAAAAAGCTACCAGCTATACTGCGACATTAAACTTTCAAGTTCTCAAAATTATTTTTAGTGAGATATCACAAATAGGTCCTTATAATTTTTACGAAAACTTTAAAAAGTTGTAATTGATAATTTCCCTCGCTTTCTGCTAATAAATTGGGACCAATGGAACGTTGCTTTTTACTCCGAATTTGAATGGCGTCCTTGGAGCAACGCAAATGGAGCAAAAAAAAAAAAAATCACAATAAACAACAATGAAGGTCGCGACAGTTGTTACTACGAAGTCTTTTGATGTCATTTACAATAGCGAAAAACAATTTACGAACATTTAACAATCGAGCGTAATAATATTCTTTCCATTCTCAATCAATCAAAGGAAAAAAGAAAAATAGAATATCACTGAATCCAAAGAAAAGTGATTATCCATGAAAAGGTCGCAATAAAAGACGTTCCCATGACGGTGAGATTTATTGTGGATGGGAAATAGGGTCACCTAACCCTCAATGACGAAATAAGGTCATTTTAAAGAAAGCTTTCAATGCTTACAAAAGCCAAGGAGGCGCCGCGAGTTCGTTGGATAGTGAAGAGCAAATGGGTTTTTTTTTTCTCCGTCATGGAAAGCTACGAGAATCCATTAGAGAGTTTAGAAAAAGCAAGGTGTGCCCTGACCTCCCGCCACCCACCGCCATCTAGTGTGTCATCTGGTCATAGGCTCCGGATCTGAGGTGCGCGAGAGCTCCGTGCGGATCCTCTGGTGGCAACAGAGGGCGCTATGACATTGACCAGCTGCCCCACTGCTCCAATTCTGGGCCATATTTAAGTGGGTGAACGGCTTTTCAATGACATTGACCATGAAACGCAGTATGCCGCTCACACAGGTAGGTTATCCCTCCTCATCTTATTATTTTGCCGGGAAAAGAACGCCGCGGCGCGCGGGACCAAACCGTACCGATGGATACTTCAATACCGACTCAATACCAAAAGGAGATTTTTAATATCAACTTCTCAAAACATAATTTCACACAATGGGACAACAGCAATTTTTGTGGATTTACCAGAGTGCAACGGTGAAAAAAAAAATCTGACCACCATGGATTTTAAATTCGACGTCAACTAAAATATTTTGGATACTTACAAGTGAAGTTCTTCGAATGATAACCCTCCGTTTCTGTTATAAGAATTCTGAAAAGAAAAATCCTGGACAACAGTTCTTTACTCGTTGTGTATTTCTGATTACGCACTGGATTCAACATTTTTATTTCAGTGGAATTATTTTTTTAAGTTTTAATTTTTAAAAAACAGATTGACTGGACAGATTCGGGTTAATTCGAACTAACTTCACTTGTCTTAATGCCAAAAAATAGATTATAAGATTCAAAAAATGGTGAACTTGAATTTTTTAGAGGAAACTGAATTTAAATATAAATTTTCTACGTAAGTTATTATATGTTACTTTCAGATTACAAAAGTCTACTTAGGTAGTTTATGAGTCTTTCGCGTTTAACAAAAAAAAAGAAAATAATTCTCTTCTAAGTTTTTATTAATTTTTAGACTTTTGATTATATCGTTAGTTGTTAAAAATTCTTTAGGATTTGTTTGTTTGTTTATTTGTTTGTTTGTTTTTTATTTATTTTTAATGTCCTTATTAGCCAAAATAATTCGCTTATTTTTTTTATAGAATTTGTAGAATATATTTTTATCTTTTAAATGATTACTTGCCTAAAAAATCCAAACGAAAATAGATTCTAAGTATTATTTTAATATATATATATATATACCTGTTAGTATTGTATTCATTTTAAGTATAAAGAAGTTATATTTAAATAATAATACACGAGTGGCAATTGTACAGGAGGTAATTAGCTTGAAGACGTAATTAGAAAACTGTAAATGTATCATTTTAAAAAAATTAATACTCTTCCAAAGTTAAGTAAAAAATTATCTTTATTAATTTATATATTAATATTATAAGATAGGATGATTTTTATAATTAAAACCCGTATTAACTTCAGGAATTTTTGCCTAATTAATTTCCTCTTATTATTATTATTAAGAAGGTCCTATCGCTGGATCGTTACATCAATTGAGAGATGTAGGAACTATGTATTTTTTTAAAATGTCATGTTATTTATTTTTTAAAAGAATTCTATGTTGTTTTTTTTTTTTTTTAAGATAACATTAGAAATTTAGTTTTTAAGCTAAATTTCATATTTTTGTTGAGATGAAAAACATTCTTTAAGAAAAAAATCGTGTTCAGTTAGATTAAGACAATATTCTCGAAGTACCTCCGATGAATTAAGTACTGTAGACTGTGTAGAGTTTGACAGACGAATGCCCACTGTTTTTATTTTCAGTTAAATTTGATATTTGCTTTTCTTAAATACCGTTAGGAATTTTGTTATAAGATTTTTAGCTCAGTCTTTCTGAGAAACGTCTTCCTAGTATCGAATTATAAGTTGTCTACGTTTGTAGCATCTCTGCATTCATCGCTTATCATCGGAGGGATAGCGTTGAAAGCTACTCGAAAATATTAATAAGATATACATACTCGTATAAGATGCATGTACATAATGTTTTATAAATAATTTATTGATGTTTTTGTTACTTGTCTACTCTTTTCTTCCTACAGTCTATTTTAAATGCCTCTTTCTCTGTTAACTATATTTCAAGCCATTTTTTGATTTAGAATCCAACTTCTTCCAAGTACACAAAAGCTTATCAGACTTCAGAACGAAATGGAAGCCGAATACATTTCGAAATATATTACATTGAATAACTGAGAATTGCACACTTATATTGAAAATATTATTTGAAAAGCAGTACAATTATTATTATTCATTTCTACTGTGAGAAATGTAGTTAGACTTACTAGTAGCTCTGTATTTTGAATTGCAAGTCTTAAGAGCTAAAATCAAAAGCTAAGAATTAACAGAATTAAGAAAAAGAATTAATTAACAGTCTAGAATAAACATCCATTGAAATAAGATCCACAATTAAAATCACACTTTATATTGCTAAGGGATATATATATACAGGGTATTGCAGAATTCGTGTGTAATATTCAAACCACGTGTAGGGGTATGGCTAAGGATCAATATATTCCTAGTGAACCCATATCCGGAAACGCCCCATTACGGTGCTAGGTGGTCCTAAAGTGAGCCTATCCGAGAGAACATATCCTTTGCTACACCATAAGAAATGTTTTGTTTCAATTGAGACAAACAAAAAATAGCATCCCCAGATCAATGTGTGAGCTCGCCTGCAAAACATTTCTTATGATGTAGCAAAGGATATGTTCTCTCGGAAAGGTTCACTTTAGGACCACCTAGCGCCTTAATGGGACGTTTCCGGACTTACATTCATTAGAAATATATTGATCCTTATCCATGACCCTATACGTTGTTTGAATATTATATACGAATTTTGCAATACCCTGTATATAAATCACCTTTGACCTTTTCGAAATGATATCAAACGCGTACATGCGCACTTGATATCGATATCATTTGTTACTGCGCTTCTTTTGGTACAGCATAGGTTCATTATAGTAGTTTGTTTTTTTAATATCAAAATTGAACCATTTCTCTACTCCCATTCTATCTACTTTGTTGTAGAGTTAAAACGAAAATTAGCATTCTTGTGGTTCAAAATGAAAACGTACGTTTTTAGATTGTGTTTGAAGTAGTAATTGAAATTTTAATAATAAGTTAAGGTTTTTATATTAGTTTTTATTCTAAGTAGACTCAGCAAAATAGATCTGAATTAAAAGAAAACAAATGTAACATTTATGTAACAAAAATATCCTTTTCACAGTGATAGCTGATACGCCATCAACCGTTATTTTCGTATTATTGAAAACCGGTTTAACCGGTAAAAACGAATTAATAACCAAGCTAACAGTAGTACCTTATCTTCCTTTTTGATATCGTGAGATAGGAAGACCAAGGCCCCGCCTCATCCAGTTTGATAAGGATTTGGCCCAAATACGCGATCCTAAGTCAGGAAACTTACATTTCTCAACAAAGCGAACCATAAGATTGAGGAATCAGCAAATTTCTTCAGTAATGAACAATGATTTTGAAATATCTAGGAGAAAAAAAAATCCAATATGGCAAAACCATCAGTCGTAAGCCCTTGGTATTTATTTTTAATAATATTCTTTAAACTTTAATAAATAATTTTCATTGTTTAGTATTGTACAGGCCGTCTCATATTGCTATAGATCATTAAATAAACAACAATGACATTAATGTATGCTTTGTTCCAATTAGATTAATGCAATAAAAATTCATTGTTATGGTGGTCTAACAGATGATTACTGAAATCTCTCCAATCAAAAATTTTGTTAAAATTAAAAATGTTTCTCTATGTTCTCCGAACGAATATAGGCCAACAATTGTATTCACATCTCCCACCTTCCAATCTTTAATACATTTCGCTAAGGCGTTGTCTGATTCTTATTGTATGTTAGATAGTATAACTGTTCATTTTAGTAACTAAACATGGATATTTACATTCGTATTCAATGTGAATTTCCAAGTTTCTATTTTAAGAAGCTGATGATGCCCTAACTTCATAGATGTGAAAATTTACTTGAAAAATAAAAATAGAGATGTGAGTAAAATAATTTAAATGTGTAGAAAAAGCTTACAACTTTAAACAATGGAATATACAAATTTAATATGATGACCATGAAGTAGCTAAATTCAGTAACAGATTGTTGTTATACCAATATGCTTTATGTATATTGTTTCAGTATACGTCAACTAATGGTTATAAAAAATTAATAATAAAAATAATAATAATAAAGCTTTTTCAATGTTATCACTTAACTTCCGTAATTATTCAGGTGGATATTTTACAGAATAATCAGAGCTGCAACTCGGCATTCTTTAGATGTGAAATTCTCTGGTGAATAAATACGTACAATTTCCCAGTTGACAGGATACCGAAATGGACCAGGAAACACAATAATTCGTCCAGATTGGCCCATATTTATTTTTTGTTATCGCTTGCAGCCTGAAGGCTGTCGTCATGCTATGAATCCGGCTAATAACATCTTCGGAACCAGTTAATTAAATTTCGCAGGGTGGAGATTTATATTTGGTCTGGTATCTAGGGCATTGATGGAATTAATGTCGCGTCCGCACACAAAAAAAAATGACCTTCACCTAGTAATGGAAAAAATAGTATTACGCCCATTAACTTATCAACCAAACAATAAAATTAAACCGGATTAACGAAATGATTGGGCTACAGTATTACTCAAAGACTGAAAGATCCTGCTGGTACATATCTTTCTAAATATTCATTCATAATTAACGCTTCCAAAAAGAACAAAAAATGTTTAAAACTATTCAATTGATTTTTATTTGTTTTCAATGATCAAACGTGTTTAAGAAATAAATAAATTAATAAATGTGTTCTGTTCCGTCTGTATTCATTACATATTTTGCTTTTCAGCAATATTAAAATGATCAATAATAACAAATAATCTAATGAACAATCTTAACGACTACATTATTTCCTCTTCAGTATCTTAGGGAAGAGGAAGAAAGGAAATAATATGTCTCAAGTAATGCCATACATTTCTATTTATTAAAAATCAACTGCTGGAGTATGTGCTGGTTCAGTGCTTTGAGTGGCATAACAACAATGGCTGGAATTGTCCTCCTATTATGGTCTTCGGACTATACTGACAAAGGAATATTTATTATTAATTCAAATATGTGGTTTAGATTCTAGTCATGCGATACTTACAATATATTTCAGTAACATTTTCCATGATATGATTTTTCTTAAAATTATACCATTATCAGAATTATACGTTTTCAAAGATAAAGAGGAAAGATAAATATTTTTTGTGCCAAAAATAACTCCAGTGTCTGCATGGAATTAGTCTATCGTGACTTTCTTACATAAAGGGGTGGGTTTTTAGTATTTTCAACTTCACGCTTCTAAGAATTCAGTTATTCAGGAAACCTCTTTTGTAAGTAGCGAAATGGTGAGATTATGTTACTATGCAAATCTGACATAGCTGGAAAATTTATATAATTTTGTAGCAAAGTGTGGTTGATTTTTCTTTTATCACAAGCAAATTAAGGACGTCTTCTTAATGCTGTACTGATAAATGCTACTTTACTATTAATACTGTTATAGTTAAGTCTTTGTAAGCCTTTCATTAAATATACGTTGAATCACTTTTTATTTTGGTTGTCTTTTGTTGTACATGTAATGACTTTCTGTATATCATCTTAATAATTTTAAAATCTCATATACATTCATCAACTGTTCTTACAGGTGCTAGCGTGCTTTGCTATCTGCTTGGCAGTCACACTGCCTCATATCAGGGCTGAAGATGCTGCAGACCACACAGCAGAAGCCACAAGTGTGGTACATCAGACAGTCGCCCCCAGCGAATCACCAGGATTCGAATCGAAACGAACCGCTTATGAGATGGCTGCGGCAGCAAAAGCGTACGCCAGTACCATGAATCAACCTGTAGCAGCGTCAAGCCCATCCGCTACCTACAACCCCTACGTCAACTATAAAGTTACCTACGAGGAAGATGAGTCATCAAACAGAGGAAGTTCCGATAACTCAGGCTCCTACTCCAAGGGCGCTCCTGCCCCGTATCCTTACATGAATAGCTTTAATCCCTATGGGGCAAGCGCAGTCCTTAACGCGGGAATGTATCCACCGCAAATGGCAGGGCCTCAGAAGGCAGAAAACGAAGTGCCAATGGCTAAAGAAAATTCCTTCAACTCTTACGAGGTGGATTCAATGCCACAGAATTTCAAGTCTGAAGCCAGCATACCACCTCAGGGATTTGACTCCAAAACCCCTAACTATGCTGCTGATAATAGTTTCGCACAGAATTCTAATTTTGCACAGCAGAATTTCATACCCTCCAATAGTTTTGTAGCCGGAGGAAGTAGCAACGACGCTAGTTTCAACTCTGGCATGCCAACGGAGAATACTATGCAAACGCAGGCTGTAAACCAGAATTTTGCAAATGGCAACATCCAAAACGCTCACTTTAACCCTAATTTCGCACAAGGCTTCGTCAATCAGAACGTCCCCATAGCAACTGTAAACCAGAATAAGTTAATGGCCAATCCTATGGTTGTTACACCCCAAATGCCATTTTCCAACTTTGGAATGATTAACCCCCTTGTTGCTCCAGCGATGAATCCCCTTTTAGCCGGTGGGATGATGCCTGCCACTGTTATGCCAGTTAACCCCCTTCTCGGCCACGGTTTAATGCCACATCCCTTTACTCAATTTGCCCTTACGCCCCAAGCCGCTGCCTCTAATTTCTACAAACAGGCCGCCCTTAGCAAGCAGGTTCTCGCCGCTAGAGCCGCAGCCAGTAACCAAGTTCAAACTGTCGCCCCCGCACCAACGGGAGCAAACAACAACAACAACAACAACATGATGACACCGAACGCAATTTCAGCTCCACAGTTTCTGTACAACAACATGGCCTTGAGTCGCATCGCGATGGGCTATCCTGGAGCCTTTAATCCCATGATCTATCCTAGTCCAGTGTTCATTCCTACTATGGCTCCCATGTTTCCCCATCCTTTTACAAACGGTGGAGGAAAAGCCCGAGGGTCTTCCAGTTCCTCATCTTCGAGCAGTCAGTCACGGCAACAGCAGCAGCAACAACAGCAAGAAAGCAAAGTAGATAGGGACGATAAAGAAAAAGATGATGAGGAAATGGCAGATGATGACAGTTTAGATGAAAGGTAAATGTTTATTTAATTAAGTAAGTTTCTAAAATCTATTTTTGCTTCTTAAATATGAATATACAGGGTGTTTCGTAAATGGTAGACAAAGTGAAGAGATACGGATTCCAAAGGTCATTTGGAATCGAAAATGTTCTATGATATTTTGTTGTACGGACTGTAGTTTTAGAGTTAGGAAATGAATGCTTTGGGAATGGTCCCTAATCAAAGAAAGCTCAATTCACATTAGGAAGTGTAAGTAAATAAGTTAAAGGTTTGTTACAAAAAGCAACCCGGATAACAAATGTCATGACTGAAAACTGGTATGATAATTAAAGGAAATGCTGAAAATGGCCAGAACTGAGCTTTTTTTAATTAGGGACCATTCCCAAAGCATTCATTTAATAACTCTAAAACGGCTCGTACAGCAAAATATCGTAGAATATTTTCGACTCAAAATGACCTTCGGAATCCGTATCTCTTCGCTTTGTCTACAATTTCCGAAACACCCTGTATTAAGAAAAAAAAATTTCGAAAATATGACAAAACAAATGGAAATTTTAATAAAGTTTCACGTAAAATTAGTAGGGTCCTACCAAAAATGGAAAAGAAAGAAATCGTAGATCGGAAGTTGAATAAGAATTCTTTGAATAAAAAAAAAAATCTACACAGCTAATGTGAATTGATGGTAGCATATCCACTCCCTTTCTGATGGATTATGGTTAGTCCAATAAATGACAGCCTTCAGTTCAGATTTTTAATAATACGTTTTTAATTGCTGGTATAAACGTATCTTGCGTTTTATTTATGTTATTTTAAAAAAAAAAGGAAAAAGCTATTTTGAGAAAAATATCTTTAGTTCTTGTCCCTTATTTCTTTTGTAATAAAGCCTTTTTTTTTATATAAAACCTATTCATTATATGATTCTTAAACAAGGGACGAAGCAGAAGACATACGGTTAAATCCGTCTGAGGTTTCCGCAGAGGACATAAGATTAAGTACTTCTGGGGATTCGCCACTTTTTGCGCCATTAAAACCCAACCAACAACAACGAGATTCGCCCCTGCTCGCTCCGCTTACCAAAACCTCAGGAGTCTTCGACGCTCTGGACCAAGGTCTTCGTTTTACTACAGGCCTATCACTGCGGCGCTGCTGTCGCTAGTGACGTCTGACTAAGAGGCCTTCATTGTCTCAGATTTCATGTAATGTCAGGTAAATTTCAAATGTTTCCTGCACAATCTTTATATTGCTTTCTATAAATTTCCGAATAGAGTTCATGTCATTGCTTATAGTCATTAAAAGTTAAAAAAAGCTATAAATATAGTCTATACATAAATTTTTTTTATGTGAGATCGGGAGCACCCAAGACAAGCATTTTTTATTAATAAACATCAATGGGTGAGATCTAGTGTGACATCCAAGTGACATCCTCGAACAGCTGTTTCATGCTCTTTGGCGATCATCAGCTGAGTAGTCACCAGTAAACAACCAGGTCTCGGTACTGGGGCTAATAGGAATAATCATCAGATAATGAACGTATGTTCGCTGACGTCACCTGTTGGCGCCAGGAGGCGTTGACAGAGATATTCGTTGACTATGTGCCCCAGCGAACAGGTAGAACGGACTGAAGTCACATGATGCAATCACAACAATACATGTGCGCGAGAAGTAAACATGTTCCGATGCGTCACGCGACGATGCTTCGAGTGGTCATGATTGTTGTCTGTTTAGTCTGCTACAAGTGGAAAAGAACACGGACATCGGCATCTTTAAATCAGATACGTTATTATTTAACACGGAATCAAAAAACTCATACTCTGTAATGGAATCTATTTTATTTTCTGTGATATTATGTGCACAAATGACAATGCTTAGGCTTCGAAAATTATGCGAATTCGGAATTCCGATTCAGTATTGTAGACTGAAATACTTTATTATTGTTAACATGACTTCTTCCATTCTTGACAGTTATCAATTAGTACTAGTCTGAATTCTCGAATTCTGAATAATCCCTTTTTAGACAAATTAGTTGCTGTTAACATTTTCTTTTGTCTTCCCCATACCTATAGTTACCAATTAGATTAGTAACTTTTTACTATAATACTTCTTATTGTTAAAAGTTATTTCCTTATGATTTCAAAAATGATCGTTAGTTACCATTATTATTATTATTATTATTATTATTATTATTATTATTATTATTAT
>JAFIDM010005346.1:38090006-38104031 GCA_023159025.1 Thereuonema tuberculata
ATTATTATTATTATTATTATTATTATTATTATTATTATTATTATTATCATTTTATGCTATAGTGGAGAGATGGCTTAATAATGCAGAAAAAAAATAATGAAAAAATAAAAATGATGCGTTCAACATTCCGGAATTTAAAAATGCTTACTTTACAGTTCAGATTATAAAAGAAGAGAATTTGATGACGTAATTTCCTTATAGATTGATGTTTCAGGATGTAATAGCGCCATCTATTGCTAAAATCCGTAACTGAATCTTATAAACATTACGAAAACATTCTGTTTTTTTTTTTTTATTTTCTACAGTTACGAATACATTTTTATGTTATTATTATTATGTTATTAGTGTTCCACAAATACATAATAATAATTAAAATTGAAATAACTACAAATGTTCCACACTATTCCCCTTGCTTGGCTATGCAAAGTTTGTCCTTTCTTGGTCACGCTTATGCGATCACAAAACGACGCCATCTCTCGGAGTTCAAGTTGATGACGTCATGACTGGTGACGTTTGTTCCAGACAAAATCGATCGCTACGTAATGACCATATATGGCAAACCCTTCTTTTTTGAAAACTACTATAGTACCAAATCAATTTCTGCCATCCACGCATTTAAGATTAGGTTACATTCAACTTGCTTCTACTTCGAAGTCATTAACTTTTGCACTGCACGTAAAGCCATACATCGCTTTGGTCACTGAATAACAATTACTTCGCGTGTTCACGATTCATATTTATTTATTTTTCTCTTCTTTGTTTCAGTGACGAATGAACATCATTTTAAAATCGACGTTTCTCCTCCAATTCTGTCACCGACTTGATAAAGTGTTAACATAGGACTTACAACCAGCAGCGCTGAGAAACGAATCGACGAGCTAAAACATCGATGAGAAATTCCGCATTAGCGTCCAGCAGCCCTACGTTGTTAAGTCCCCGAGTGATGACCTTCACCTTCTTCTTGTATATATGTATCTTTCTTCAATACAACGAACTTTTTAAGGATTTTTTTTTCTGCTGAAAATCCAGGACTGGATGCCCCAAGGCCAAGTTGTTAAAATATTCCCGTTTGTAGTACAATAACTAGCATTTACGGACATAATAGTATCTGTGATACTACACAATCTTTCCGAAAAAAAAAAATTCTAAGAAATCTTCTTAATGATGGGGACTGACTGTAAATACAGATATGAAAAATATTAGGGTGGGCGGGATTATATTTGATTTTCAAAATGGAACTGTATTTCTGTAATACTGGAGTGGCTGGCTTCTCCATGTCATTTTATTAAAGTGAATAAAATTCATTATTGTTAATAAAACATTGTTTAATGCTATATAGTATACCTCAGGGAGGCAATCTTTTTCTTTTAATATTTTCTTTTATATGTAATGCCAAGCAGCAGATATAAACAAGAATATAAATAAATAAAAAATATTGAAAAAGGAATTGCATAAAAATACAATTTTTTACACGTAAAATAATAATAATATTATTAATTGTCATTTTGTTCTATGTTGAATTAGTTTTTCAATTTTTTTTCTAAAAACCAATGAATTATTTAAATTTATAATATCTTGTTTATAACTGTTCATGAAGTCAAGATCTTTATTAATCAGTTTGAATTCAACTCTGTATAAATATTCTTGAAAGTAATTTAAGAAAATTTAGGAAATAAAAATGTGTTTTCATATAATCGGAGGTTTCTTTGTATATTTGTTTTGCATCTCACAATGTCAGATACATTGACCAGAGTACTTAAACATAGCTATTTATAATATTGTACTGTATTTATTTACTTTCTTTTAACAATTTTACAGTTGAAAATAGCTTCTAGCTGGGCTGAGACATTTTTTTTTTAACATTTTAAATGTTCGACGATAAATTACATTAGTAATTTGGATTCAATTTTATACTTTTGGGAATTCCTTCTAGAAAAAAATAAAGTTTGCTAAAATATTATATGCAAAACCGAATCCATAACGAATTCTTCATTTAATGTAATTTTACTTGTTATGCAATTAATACATAACGGAAGCTGGTACATGTATTGTCTATAAAGCGGTTGATCATCTTGATGTCGCGTAAAATATTAATAACTTTAGGTTTGGTAGTTTTGAAATGCATCGCGGTACAATATAATTTAAACATTCTAACTTTTCGTATGTATTTTAAAGGTCTTGAAAATTAAAATTAATAAATATATAACTAAAATCAAGTATCGAAAAGTTGTGTGATTTTAATTGAAAAACAATTATTTTTTTTTTTTTATTTTGCTGCGAAGCACATCGTGAATAAGCTGAGAAACAGTGTCTCGATGCGATGGCTAATAATTTGATAACAACGTGGCATTTAGCTCGATCTACTCTTTGAGATTTGCGAATATCAATAATGTTACTTCAATTTCAAGAATTTATAAGCATTGAATATCACAAAATTTAAGATTTTTTTTTTTCTCTAATACATTTTTCTGAAATAGCAATCACTGAACCTGAAGCCGTTTTGAAGACGAAAACCTTCATTTCTGAAGGTTGTACGTTTGTAATACTACATTGATACAACCGCGAATCGTAATATCCTCTCATAAAGTTACACTTTGAAGAAAGATAAATTAACTTTTTACAGTAAGTTTATTTTCAGTTGACTGACGTGAAAGTAATAAGTACTATCTCAAAAGATACATTTATTTGCCAATGTATTTTCAAGGACTTTTCATTTTCGAGGGAATTTTCAAAAATTAGGCATTGAAAAATAAAAATAAAATAAATAAATAAAATCGATTACATTCAATTCTCAAATACCGAAAGAAACTTGATTACGGCCTGATGTTAGTCGGAGAAAAAGTAAATTTGGTTTTTCTGCAATGCACATCATGAACTTGGCTGGATAGACCAGGGATAAAAATATGTTTCATATCACGGATATAAGTGAAATCAAATTTGAGGCATTATGAAACACTTTTTTGATAATTAAAATTTCGCCCGGGTAACGACAGGTATTTTTTTTTATATATCTAATATCGAATTAAAATAAAATGAGTAGATTCTGGCCACCATACAGTTATAATTTAAATACATAAATAAAATACAATGAAATGCAAGTACTTTCAAGATGGTCTACATCTCGTTTTCAAGCGGAATAATGAAGAACATGTTGGCCCTCACTTCTTATTTTTTATAATATGTTCTTCATTATTCCGCTTGATAACGAGATGTAGACCTTCTTGAAAGTACTTGCATTTTATTGTATTTTTATTTATGTATTTAAATAAGAACAGTGTATGTGGTGGCCAGAATCTACTCATTTCATATTAAGAAACACACGTAAAATATTTTTAATTCGAATTAAAATACTTTCAAGAAATATCTTTGAATAGAAATTAAAGTAAAACTCACTGGAACAGTATTCACGCCCATACACTGCCACTTTGATCATTTCTCTATTCCTGAAAATAAAACAAAAACATTTAAAAAAAATAGATCAAATATGCAAATTTTAAATACATCAACGAAATCTGCTAACAAAGGATATAAAAGCTCCACAAAAGATAATCAACTTATCTTCGGAAGAAAACTTAGTTCCACACATTTCTACAATTATCGAACCACTGTTATTAACTGATAGTCATACACAAATAAATAGTCTTTGACAAATTTAAAAATTCCGAATATTAGATTTCAGAAGATTTTTAGAATAGTTAATAATAAAAATGAACTCGTTGTGATATTTTTGAAGAAGTAGTATTGAAAAACATAGGAAATATTTTTGTTTTAAATTATTTTCTGTAATCAACAGTATTGATATAAACTATGAGTACACGGTTTCCTTTTAATAACTAAAGCTATAATGTAAAGTTTCGATTTCTAAAGATGAATCGTTTATGAGGAGTTTTAATCGTCAGACGTGATGCAAATTTCGGCTTAAAATTGAGTATTAAAACTTATTCAATTTACTGAAGCACTTTCTGGACTCGAGAAACGATCTCAAAAGCATCTAATAAGAAAATGACACGCACTGTATATCGCTTATTGAACTGTAAGAGAGAAGTGTCATTTAAAGAAATACTATTTATGGGTTTGGGTACGACTGTTCCCCCGATTTGGGAATTTTTTTTATGTCGTTTCAATGGGATTTTTTTCCTTTAGCAGCTTACTGCTGTATTGCTTGCGAAGATACAGTGCAGCGAGAAAAACGTTTGCTACTCTATTCCTTCTCTCACAATTTTTACATCTACTTCTTTTCTAAGTTTTATTGTTTATATTAAATATAAACAATTTAGTTTTTAGTACATATTATTTCAATCAGAAGACAAATTACAATTATATGTGTTTGAAAGCATTTCACTACACTTTCATTTCACATTCAATCTGTGATATACAGGACATGTCATCTTCTTATAAGTCAAATGCGTGGCAAATGATCTTTTTAACTCTTCCAGCACGGTACACATAAAAATGCACTGTTTCAACAACAGAATCCTCTAAAGCAACGTAGATTGCAAAACTGACCAATTTTAATCTTTTAATTTTTTTTTTATTTAATTAACAATGTTTAAAAATCAAACATAACAAAAACCACGAACTCAAAAAAAAAAAAAAAAAACGCTTGTCAGTATGCAATACTGTACAAGTGAAAATCAATTTTTTTTTAGTAGCAAAATATCAAGATTTGCATTTTATTAAAAATAAATCTCATGTAATTGTAAAACAGCAGGTGAGGAGATCATAGGTGAAGCCAAAATTTCAATCTGCAGATGCTGACATAAGTTCCACCAAAGAAAAACAAAAACAAAAGAGCAATCTCTTTTCCGCCTCCCGACTCCGCATGGATAACTTGGGTATGTAAACGATCACGGAAGAATGCAATTTTAAAACAACAAAATTAAGGACCACCGCTGATCTTAAGAACCCTTTAAGCTAAGTTTTTTTTGTCGCACCACCCTTCAGTAATTATTGAGAAAAAGGGCAGTGATTAAGACTAAAAATTTTGAATAAATATGACTATTTTTTTATTACATACAGTAAATGAGAATAGATTTTTAGAACTCAATTTGGTGCCCTAAGTGTTACGGCGCCTTTGTGAACAACTAATATTGATAAAGAAGTCAGATAATGATCACGATAAAGGAAGTACTGGAGATAAAGTGAATGGTTAAGGTTTGTTTGTTTAAATAGAAATTTGACGAATAATACGTAATAAACGATCCAATAATTCTAACGTTTGGAAGAAAAAGAAACTAGAATTTTAGAGTTAAGACTTATTGCAATTCATTCGATTCAGTAAAGATGTATGTATTTGAAATGTTACAGCAAACCGAATTACAGCAAGAAATTATCTTAATAAACATTCATGATTGAAACACTAACAGATAGTTACATTACTTGTCAATAAAATAAATACGTAAATAATTTGTACAACGAAGGAATTTAAACATTATTTCGGGAAAGGCGCAAAAAAAAAAAGGTCTGAGGTAAAAATTTAGGTTTATGCCTCCTGAACCGCTATAAAATTAATTATACTTCAGAGTGTAGCCTCAAAGCTTTGGTGATTCTTTGTATTCTAAATACTTAACTTAAAATATAAACTGCAACACTAGGTCATGATAAGGTAGCAGATTTTATGAAATTTCAAATGAGAATTTTTTTCAGAAATATAAATTGTTTCTTTCTTGTCTACTTATTAATAACATAGAAAATTTTACCTAAATTTCCTCAAAAATACCATTTCTCGTAAGAGGTTCTGACTAAAAATTAATGAAATGTTAAATAAAGAAATTGAATGCCATTTTGTTAGATAAATATCTATACATATATGTAAGTTATAAATAAAAGTATGTTTATATGTGTGTATGTTCTCTACACAATTTACACCGTTTCACTGATCAGAACCAAATTTTGCGCAGATACTCTCTACTACCTTGTGGAAAATATAGACTACCTTGGAACCCGGTTAATCACACCCGAGGGATGAAAAAAGGTGAAATCTCTGAAATAGCGCCACTTCTGGACCTGGTGGTGACAATGGGAACTACACAAATATTGTTCTGGAACAATTGGGGATGGTTAGATACTATGGCGCTGTAAAGGTAAAAACCAGACTCCTGCTGTAAGTTACAAAAATACACATTAAATGCTTCAATATTTCATAGAAATTGTAAAAAAAAAAGTTTATCTATTTATATAATTTATGTAACTTTATCTAATAATATAAAAAAAGTTACAGTTGTTCAAATTTTCCGGTTAAATTAAACTGTTTTAAATTCAGTGCGAATTTTCTGGTGAAATTTCTATTCACGTCTCTCGACTGCAGTGACATCTGGTGTCGAAAAAATCTAACATCAGATTGTGGTTTCTTTCAAAAGGTTTATTTATTGTCAATGTATAATTTTGTGTAACGTATAATTTACTTACAGTTAGTATAATTATTTTTACGCCATGTTAACTTAAGCAAGTGGAGAGATCGAGAACAAATTTTATATTTTAATGTTAGATTTTTCGAATCCAATGTAATTTGTTATTTAAAACATATTGATTAAAAAATTAAAGAAGTATTCTCCCGATAAAGAATATGTTACTATTTTTTTTTCTTATAAATATATTTTCTGAGAAACATTAAATATAGATATATAATTTTTATTTATTATTTTTATTTTTATTTTTTTTACATCTAGGCCTAATTAATTACATCTTTGATTAGAACTGAATTTAGATAATAAAGGTCAGAGAAGTTTGCTTCGGTTTGTAATTTTCATGAAGTTATAATTTTTCTATTTAATTTCTATTATTTGATAAGTAAAAAATAAGTTCAGAAAAAATCGTAAATACAAAATTACTGGATACGATGATGATACAATTGACCGTCTAAAACATGGCTGACAAACCTCAAGTTTATTTGTAGAAAGCTATCTATTATATCATGAATAAGTGCTTTGGAAATACAAGGACAACTGCCAATTGTTATTGTTTTTAAATGAGAAAAAAATATAATATTTTTCTTACTAAATTAACAAAAAGGAAATAGCAACTTAAATAAATTTTGTTGTAATGAAATTTGGACCTATCCTAGCGATCAAAAGTAGTACTCGTCTCAGTGTAACTTCCGGAGTGTACTTCCGGATTTATTGTCAACATGAATCTGGAGTTGTTAGGTAAAAAAAAATATTAAATAATTACTGTTTTAATGATGTTTTTTAAATATTTGATCATTGAATCTTATTCATGTATTTAAAAATACTTATTTTTCTTAATTTCAGAATCTTTTGGTCAGAATTATCCTGAGGTAAATGTTTTTAGTTTATTAGTGATACAGTTGCATTCTATTTGTATAAACTTTTCGAGTTAACTAGTTCTTTATTTATCGTTGTAGGAATTCGATGGTGCCTTAGACTGTGTCAGCATTGCTGTCACTTGTGCGTTTAATAAACGAGGGACTCTTCTTGCTGTTGGTTGTAATGATGGAAGAATTGTTGTTTGGGATTTTCTCACGCGGGGAATCTCCAAAATTATCAGTGCTCACGTTCATCCCATTTGTTCTTTATGGTTAGTATATGAAGACTATAAGGATTGAAGAACGACATTACTGCTTTTTGATCCTTAAATTGACAAAGAAACATAAATATTTTTTTTTTTCTTTTTTAAATGAATTTTCACAAAATAAAAAATTTGTTGCGTTCTTTAAAAATTGTGTCTTATCGAAAGATCATTCTAGAAAGTTAGGTTCACCGGAGGCATCAAAAATGAAGTACGTTTTTAATAGGAGTTCAGAATTTAAAAATTTAATAGGAAATCAAAATAATAGAACTAATAGGACAATAGAAAAAAAACGCTACAAGCAGCGTAGTTGTTTATAGAAACTTCATCATAAATACTGTAAATAAAAGCACGTTAAAAATTTTTACGTGTGCTCTTAGATTTAAAAAAGTCACTTAAAGGCCAATACACTAGTATAAAAATAGACGTAATTTAAAGACGCCAGACGCCTTTTCGTCCCATAATACAAGACATTGATAATGTTCTTTAGTACAGGACGAAACGGCGTCTGGCTTTTTTAAATTACGTCTACTTTTAAACTAGTGTGTTGGTCTTTTAAGTGACTATTTTTACTATAAATAAAACTGTATAAAAATTTAATTAATATTCTTCAATTAAACAGATGATTTTCCAAGAATTAACAATCAAAAAAATTGACTTTTGCTAAAACCTTTGGCTTTCAGTTGCCGATATTAATCCGTAAGTTAAATACAAATGTTATTGTTCATGTTATATATAAAAAAAATATTCCTCTTTTTTACTCATTCTATGTCACAATAAGATTTATATACCATCCTTAAAATTATATTTTGAGAATAAAATCATATCATTCAAATAATCTGATTTTAAAGAAATAGAGAGAAATTGAAAATAAAATGTACTTACTTGTAAAACAAGAATAAACAGGATAAAAAAAGATAGTAATTAACTGATAGTTTCGGAATACTGAGCGTATTCCATCATCAGGGATAGCACAAACATATAGGACATCACAAAACACTTAGGACGACACGAGCTACCTCAAAACCCTTAGGACCTCATGTCACCCTAAGTGTTTTGTGATGTCCTATATGTTTGTACTATCCCTGAGGATGAAATACGCTTACTATTCCAAAACTGTCGGTTTATTACTATCTTTTTTATCCTGTTTTTTCTTTTTTTACAAGTAAGTGTGTTTTATTTTCAGTATATCTCATTATTTTATTATATGCATGTTAAGCCGCCTTGTTAATCTGATTTTAGACTTAACTTTTTATTCTTAAATATAAAATCCGATGAATTCATAAAAGGAAGAACAAAGGCTGCCTTTACTTGAAAATATTTATTAGACTCACTAATCATTTTTCATTTCTTACGTATAATCTTATCAACCTTTTTGTTGAAAGATAAATTAGCATACTAATAGGAATCAAATAAAAATTAAAAATAAGAATACAGTAGAGCATCGGTTATCAATCAATCAAAACATCGGTTAACCGAAGGCGTTTCAATAGACAAAAATTTAAAAAATTAATTTTAATATTTGACGATCTCTTTCTGAGGCTAAGAACGCACTTGCATATATTTATCCACGAAGTCGTAAACCAAGTCTCCCCTCCGCAGAGAAGAGTTCATTAGATGACCCTCAATTCGCCCGAGGTCTGTCACCAACGCGTACATATACCGCGAAATCTATATTTTTTCTACTGCTACGAGGGGTCATCACAATAGGAACAATTATTACATTCCTTGAGGGCAGCAATAAAAGGGGAAGAAGGGGAGAGGGCAAGATATTACTTTACGACTTCGTGGATATGCAAGTGCGTTCTTAGCCTAAGTGATACATCTGATGCAACGAAGTCACAGGACAGATTTAAAATAAGGTAATTTATTGTATAAAACATGACCTGGACCATAATTAGCAGTGCTTAAAATACAATATAAGGTTTTGTGTTTAATATGTATCACTGTTTCTGTGTTTCATATTGCTCCTATGACACTGGTATAACTTTTTCGTAAATGATCGGCTATCCAACCCCCCCCCCGTGCAGCATTGCTTCGGATAATCGATGCTCTACTGTAATAATCATGTTAATTTATCTTCCAAACATTTCTTTATTCCCTTTTACGTCAAACTAATTCTTCTGTACACCACATTCCTATGTCATTATGTATAAAAATTATAGTTCTTGTAACCATAAAAATAATAAATTTGAAATATTATCTTAATTTATTTTAGTTGGAGTAGAAATGGACAAAAGTTAATAAGTGCATCTACAGATAACAATGTTGCTATATGGGATGTATTAAGTGGAGAATGTGATTATCGTTATCGGTTTCCGTCTCCAGTACTAAAGGTGCAGTTTCATCCACGAAATGAGTAAGTATCAAAATATCATTTAACGTAAGCTACTTAATTACTATTCAGTTCTGTGCAGATTCTTTACGTTCTGTGGGACATTGACATGTAACAGTGTACATTGTAACATTTGTATATATATATATAAAATACAGGGTGATATCAGTGGTATAGTCGTAAAAACAAAATAGTACCAGGGCGCTTCTTTTGCGAAAGATTTATTTTTATTGTTGTTATATTATGATGGGGAGACAGAGAGGAAGGAGGAGAGAGCCGAGGAAATTCCCAATGACCTCTTTTGATCCTCAATTCAAGACAAAACAGATACTTGTATCTTGAATGCTTTATGGAAAAAAACAAGCTCAGCTTTTCAGATGGTGAAATTGAAGAAGGCCTCGGTAAGACCATTATATTTTAAAAAAGTGAAAAAGATAAAAATACCGGGGTGGTGCAATGGCATTACTATACCCCTGGGTGTTATATTTTTCTTTCTCTCCTCAACCCTAAGGTTGGTGAGTGGTAAGAATCAATTGAATTTCCAGGGAACGTATACTGAGTTGGTTTCCTGTTGCCTTCGAAGAGAAAGTGAAGAAGAGACTTGACAAACAGGAAAGGAAATTAAACATCCATGCTGGCGCCGGGATTCAAACCCAGGTTCCGATAGATTTACTTCCTGGCCTCTGCCTCCTAAACCACTAGGCCATATCAGAACTGCGAGTGTTATATATACCTGTATATTCTAACTATTAACAATCTTTTTTTTTTCAAATAAAAGAAAATCTAAGTATTAGAATACAGCTAACAAGTTATCTGAAATACAAATAATAATAATAATATAATATTCAGTAGCAAAAAGAAATAAGTTGGGCTACTAATGATTTCAGTTTTGTTGTTGAATTGCTTTGAATAATTATGGAATAGTATAAAATAAAGATAGGAATTAAAGAGGTAATCCGTAAATGGGAAAAAAATATAAATATAAGTGCAGAGATGGTCCACGCATCTGTACAGTCTTAGTCTGTTATCAGGATAACATTCTTCTAAAGGTTAACATAGAATTTAGTTTCTTCACTGATAGTTTTCATTGACTTTGTTTTTAAATAAGCATAGAGTTAAAAGAATAATTTCCTAATAGTAAAAATTAAAATAACTTTAATCACCCCCCCCCCCCTTTTCTTTTCTCTGCAAGTAAAAAAAAAATAAAAAAAAATTACTCGCATGTGATCAGGTCCTACCTGCTACCAAACACCTCACAGCATAATACCATGGTAATTAAATCATCTGGAAGAAACACGTGCAGAAAATGAAAAATAGAAGAATATTGAAGGAAGCAAACCTTAGTAAGACCAATAATCAGGGATATAGTCATGCCTGGTACTTTTTCTGCACTGTGAGTCATTATTTTCATTTTAAAAAAAAAATAATAATGGTCTTACAAGAGTCTTCCTCAGCTTTTTAATGACAAAGAATTAAGCATAATTTGTCTTCCAGTTTGACGGTGTATGTTACAAACCCTTCAAGTTTCCTTTGCTCTCTCCTTCCTCTCTTTCCCCCATAATAATAACAATAATAAACCTTTTACAAAAGAAGCTCCCTCGTACTACTTTTTTTTACATGCCACTGCCAATAACATAAACATAAACTTTAATACATAAACATAATACTTTAATACATCTGCCAAAGGCCTATAACTGAAGAGAGGAAAAGCAGTTGAATTTGACTGTATTTATTCTGCTGTATTATTACAATTGAACATGTGCACATATCTGAAAGGCAGTGTTTAATTTGAATTAATTAAAGAAAATCAAAGAAAAAAATTTTCAACTATCTAATGTGTGAATGTATTGTATTTTTTTTTAAAAAATTTAACTTTTTTGTTTTCATTTATTATTATTTTCGATACAGGTGAATTTATTTTTTATGAAATTACCTTAGAATTTATGTCTTATTTTTATCCTAACTTCAAAAACTGAATTTAAAGCTCCCCCCACCTCTTCTGAATGAAATTGTTCACATCGTATATTTTATATAAAGATTTACTCAATTCCATTTTGGCAGTTAAGTGATTAGCATTGTACGTATTTCTATTTATTGCAGTAAGACGTTTTTAGTCTGTCCAATGAAACATGCAGCCGTTCTGGTTAATGTGGATGGATCTCACTCAATTGTTCCACTGGACGAAGAGGTTTTTATTTTATTTTTTTATTTCCTCAATAATTTTAGTATCAGTATATTTTTCTTTAAATAAGAAATACACTTGAGAGCAGAAAAATCACACAGTTACATTTTTTTACTTTTTTTTTTTATTTTCCTGGCGATTCGCAAGTGTTTGATTGAATCAAAATAATGTCAATCTAAAGATCATTTCATCACCTGTCCAAGGATACCCCTTAAGTGTGTATTTTCCCTTCAAAACCAAGACAATAACAACAATAGAACAACACCCCAAATTGATAAAATCGAATGAGGGCCATAATTAAGGCTAGAGGAGGGAATACCCTTTATTAATAAAGATTGTTTTATAAATGTTTGAATTTTGTTTTAATCACCATTTCTCAGGGTGTACGAAAACGAGGTTTTCTGGTAGGCTAGGAGATTTCTCCCAAAAAGCACTCTTCTGATACACAATACACACTTAAGTGGTATCATTGGATAGATGATGAAAGGGACTTAAAATTACATTATTTTGATTAAAAAAAAATGCGAATCGTGAGGAAAACAAAACAAAAAGTAAAAAAAGCAACTGTGCGATTTTTCTGCTCTCATGTGTAGTCTGTCTCAGCATTGATTTCAGCCATTACAGATTGTAGGAATGCTAGTCTGAATGTCAGATAAAGTAAATTTCAAGCAATTTATCATCCCGAAACAATCTAGATACGATAGATCTTTAGAAGATCTATTCCTGTTAGGGATGGCTAGTGCAATCACTTCACCTGAGTATCCAAAAAAAAACACCCTACTTACCTTACCTTTATCAGTATTAATACTCTGTCATTAATTACTGAAGAAAAAGCTTATTCTTGGTTTTTATTTTATTTTTTTTCAACCTTTTATATTAGATCTAAGCTTCAATTAATAATTTTACCTCCATTTATTTTGAACTTTCTTCTGATATTATTAGTAATGGAGAATCAACATTAATTAATCAAATTAATCATTCTTTCTAATTCTTCATTAACTTTTATCAACAATACGAGACAGAATTTATTCATTGCAGGTTTTGTTGCATTGTACAAATTGTTATTGCGATGCACATTAAGTATAGAATAAATGTTATAGTTGTTGAATGAAACATTAAATCACCAAATTATTATAATTCTGAAATGCCAATTTTTTTTTTCTCCTCTCCTCAGTCAGATGTTAATATTGTAGCATCGTTTGATCGAAGAGGAGATCACATTTATACAGGAAATGCAAAGGGCAAGGTAAACAACAATAACAGAAATTTATAAATATCTATATATATAAAAATGAATGTATCTTTCTTTCTTTCTTTGTTTCTTTGTCTCTATGTCCCTTTGTCCTTTATACGCTACTAGGCCCTTTGACCTATCTGGACCAAACTTTGCAGAATTCCTCTTTAGGACACTGCGGAAAAGATAGGCTACCTTAGAACCCGGGCCCCCCCCCCCAAACGGGTTGAAAAGGGGTAAAAGCCCTGAAAAACCCAATATCCATCTGGTGGTCAAAATAAGAACTACACAAATACTGTGTAAAGTGAAAAATTCGCTCTCCTATGGGGGGCAGGGACACCACACTTGGGTGGGAGGAAGCCAACACAAAGGCTGAAGTGTACCACCCCGACCGACACCGGGACCTTATATTTAGGGCCCCTTCTCGGGCCCCCAAGTCAATTGCAAATAAGGAAAAATTCGCTCTCCTATGGGGGGCAGGGACACCCCACTTGGGTGAGGGAGTGGCGACACATGGGCCTAAGTGTCCCACCCCCGATCGACACCGGGACCTTATATTTAGGGCCCCTTCTCGGGCCCCCCAAGTCAATTGCAAAAAGGGAAAACTTCACTATCCTATGGGGGCAGGGACGCCACACTTGGGTGGGGGGGATGCGACACAAGGGCCTAAGTGTCCCACCCCCGACTAACACCGGGACCTTATATTTAGGGCCCTTTCTCGGCCCCCCCCCCCCCAAGTCTATTGCA
>JAFIDM010005346.1:38106081-38138748 GCA_023159025.1 Thereuonema tuberculata
AACCCCTTGTCCTCTCACTGAAAGGCACTAAGGAAATTAATCACAAAGAGGCAAATTGAAAAATTCAATAGAAAGCAAGTTTAACGTCCATAATCATTTTTTATTTGTTAGCACGTTTTGAGATTCTTGTTTGTTTTTATTTTATTTTTGTGTGATGTTGGTGTTTGGGAAGGAGAGAAATGGTTCTCTCTTCCCAGGAAGTTTTTTAAAAAAAGGCTTGCGAAATACTGCCTATGTGATGTAAGGAGTTTTAAAGTGTTATTAAAAGTAGATTAATGATACTTTTACTTTGGTATTTAAGCATTTCTCCATAGAGAAATTCCATATTGACAATTAGAAAAATGTCTGTAAAAAAGGATCAGAAGTGAAACAATTCTTTCTCTGCCACAAAAAGTGAATTTCTATAGATATCTAAAAATTCATTATACAGTGTTACCTCCTTTAACGGACACCCTGAATAGCGGACACCTCTAATTAGCGGACATTATTGCGGGTCCCAGTCCCTTACAATAGGACATTCCATGTTATCCACTCCGAATAGCGGACAGTTATTTTAACTGTAAAAAAAAAAAAAAAAAAAAAATTCGATTAACATTTCCACAAACACATCATGGTTGTATTTACATCGGTGTCCCATACATTGATACATTGTATCGATGTCCCATCATACATTGATGCATTGTATCTGTGTCCCCATGATTCAATGCACGAATCTGAGGTCCTTTTTTTCACTGCATTTGCTTTGTAAATCTCAATCCCTCGTAAAGCTATCCTATAAACGTGTTGATTAAATTTAGTGCAAATTAAAATGGCGTCAAAAAGGAAGAGATTGGCACTGAAAGAAAAAATTGATGTTCTTGAAGTTGCTGAAAAAGAAAAGCTGAGTGTGCGTTGTCTTGCTGAACGTTTTAAAGTTGGAAAAACTCAGATAAGTGAATTTTTGAAGGACAAAGATGAGATTAGAAAAATGTGGATGGTGAATTCAAACGAAAATTCGAAGAATTTGAAGTTTCGTAAAATTGAAACAAGCAAAATCGACGAAGTGGCCATAAAATGGTTCTGCTCTGCTCATGCAAAGAACATTCCTATAAGCGGTGTTTGCTTCAAGAAAAAGCCAGAGAAGTCGGTCAAACTTTAGGATTGGACACGTTTAAGGCATCAAATGGTTGGCTAGAAATTAATTTTCTATATACTGTAATTAATTTTGTCATTATTTTAAGTAAGACAAACGGATTAGCACTCATTTAAAAAGGCATATAGTAAATAATTTGCAATTGTTCATATTCTCTCATATTGCAATGGTAATTGTAGAAATTTAATTAAGATTGTACGTAATTTTTCATTAAATGATATGCTATAAGCTAAAAAATGAAAAAAAAAAAAGGTAGTCCTCCCTAATAGCGGACACCTTCCAATAACGGACGAAACTTCCGGTCCCGTGACTGTCCGTTATACGGAGGTAACACTGTAATATATTTTGAATTTTGAATATGGTAAGATTTTATTAAAATTAATTAGATTTAAATAATTTAATAGTAATTAAGAATTAATTTTCAACAATCTTAGAATGAACATTTTAAGATATTGCTTCTATTCATTAGGTATATATAAAGTAAAGGGTAGAAAACTATACAGTCGGACCCCGATTTAACGAATTCATCGGGACCGAAAATTTTATTCGTTAAATCAGGGGTTATTCATAATATCGGGGTCCAAAATAAAAAAATTTCTGCACTTACCTTATGGAACAGCCCTAATAAGCAACTATACAAAAATATCCGTAATTAGAAATTGTACAATTTTTATTCAGCAGCTATAATAATGCAGCGAATACAAAGTTCCTCTCTTGGACCTTCAATAGGTGATCATTCAAATGTCTCTCGTGGTAAGACGTGCAGTTTTGCATGAGAATGACACATACCACTGTTTTTGGGATAAGCGATTTATTTTCGTGCAGTTCTCAGCGTTCGAGGTGAAGCGCATCCCTTGCAAGTTGAAGTCGGAGGGTCAGCCCGAAGCTCACTCTCATCAAAGTACTAGAGGCAAATATTATTCATATCAGTCCGATTTAACATTGTTGATAATTAAAGGAGAATATCTTGGCCTGTCATTGAATTGTTTATACGAGTGTAACCCTGAAGAGATGCTACAAGGCATAGTTGCTAAAAACTTTAAAATGAGAATTCGGAACACAATATATGAATTTTTCTCAATCAGCTTTTAATTAATATTTAACAACTTAACTAAAGATAAATGTTTAAGAATTTAATTGCATTTTTTTTTCAACTCAGTTGTTTTTTAGTAAACACAGCTGATCGAGTTATAAGGGTTTATTCAAGTTTTGAGATCCTGGCGTGGGGAAAAGATGGAGAACCAGATCCTGTACAGAAGCTACAAGATCTTGTGAACAAGTAGGTTATACAATTATTTATTAAAAAGTTTGCTAATACGTGATATGAAAATTGCTTTCCTGTTAATTAATTACTTTTTTTTTTTTTAACTTAACAGAACTATGTGGAAAAAATGCTGTTTCTCAGGAGATGGTGAATATATCTGTGCTGGCTCGGCCAGGCAGCATGCTCTGTATATTTGGGAAAAGAGCATTGGTAATCTCGTGAAGATTTTACATGGTACAAAAGGAGAATTATTATTAGATGTTGTGGTAAGTAAAATTTGCAATTTATTTAATTTAATTTGTCAACTCTGAACTTAATTGCTTAATTGCTTGTCCATACCTTTGAAAATGTAATAAATAAAAAAATGAGCTTCTTTAAATTCATTTATCACAGAAGATAAAAGTTTTGAAAAAATTCGATATACACTAGAACCCCGGAAATTCGAACTAATTGTGGTCTGTTCGGATTCGGAAATGTTCAGATTATCCCAAAAAAACATTTTAGCACTCTACATGGTGGGCCTATACAGTATAAAGTTACAGCTATGGTATTAGCTGCCACTTGGCAACTTAGCGTAGCAGTGAGACAGAAGAATGAGGATTGTTTGACCTTGTGCCACATTCAGATGCTACAAATGCTTTTGAATTGACATTACGCTACATAGAACAACATGCAGCTGCCACGCCGATTGACATGATGCTTATACGGCGCTGGCACAATATCGCATCATCTAGCAGGTTTAGTTCCTTACGCCAGAAGAATATTACTGATTTTTCTAGTTAAGTGAAAGTTACTGTGTTTTCATATAAACATGAGCGCTACATAATTAAAAAGAATGTATTGTTAAACAGTTCATTAAAATGCAGGTACATAAATTAAAATACTGTAGTAATTTAATGTAAAATTAAATTACTGTAGTAATGTTGAAAATTCTGCTAAATACTAGCTTAAAAACTGTTATTTTAATAATATGTACAGTGCTATGATTAAATACTGTACTTCCTGTACATTGCACGTGAGATTTAAATTTTTTCCTACATCATAGATTCTGTTCGGATTATCCGAAATTTCTGATTTGCGGAGTTCGGATTACTGGGGTTCTACTGTATTCTATTCTGCATCAATAAGTGTGTGACCTTTGTCTGAACTGGTGCCATGTAGATCCTTCATATGTTTCACATCAACCAGTATTTTTTTCTTTGAATTCTTAAGTTATGACTTGTCTTCTAGGAACTGATTGAATTCTGATGGGCTCGTACAATAGATATAATGGAATTAATGAGCTAACCTGACCTCTGGTGTTTTCTCATTTTTTCTTATCTTCTCAGTCTGATTGTGGTACAGTATACTTATTCCTGCTAATATCCATAGTAGCAGTCTGCTTCAATGGGATGGCTGTTATTTTCTTTCAGTATGAAAGCTGCTGCATTTCAGTTTGTTTATTCCTTTGTCATCTTTTCAATCATTTACTTCATTTGTTAAATATTAACATTGTCTACAATATTTTGTTTTCTTGCCTTTTGACAGTTAGATGACTTTAAGTCTAATTTTCAAAAAATAATCCCAGCCCTTCTTGTTGAAATGTAGCTGTTACGATTTGGTTTCCGATCTTTCTGATGTGTTCATTGAATCCCAATGACTTCTCTCCTATCAAGGTTGATCTTATTCATGTACCACTTCCACTCTTCCATTTTTATGCTTGATTTGAGATTTTATGACTTACTTTGATGCTTTGCATACTAAATTTGTTTGGTTTACATTTGGCCAGTCATAATAACACCACTGATAGTCTTCATTGTTCCCATAACCTTTCCTCTTATATCTACTAACAAGGGAAGTGCAAGACCTCGAACGCTGAGAACCGAACGAAAATGTGCTTAGAATATAAATCGCTCATGCCAAAACCAGTGAGTCATTCTCATGCAAATCTGCTCGTCTTACCACGAGAGACATTTGAATTATCACCTATTGAAGATCCAAGAGAGGAACTGTAGTAACGCGAAGAAACAAAATATTGATGTAATAGGACCAAAAACACACATATTTCAATGTCGTGACTATATTGCTATATTTCCCTCTGCTTAAAATAATTATGCTATCTGAACAACAAACTTTTCCTACTGACCTGACAGTGTTGCTCAGCTATTCAGTCTTCAAAGTGCGCTAGCAGACAACAGCTGAGTTTTGCATGGGAATGACTCATACCACTGATTTTGGGATGAGCGATTTATATTCTAAGCACATTTTCGTACAGTTCTCAGCGGTTGCGGTCACGCACATCCCTTGTAAGACAACAAATCAACATTATTTGCAGCTTTTATATAATTGGATTCACAGACCCACTGTCTTTTGTAATATAAAAATGTCAGAGGCATTATTTAGTTTTGGACTTTCGTTTCAAAGATTTTATGACTCTTATCCAGTTTTTCTGATAATACACTGGACTTGATCCATTCCATTAAATGCCCTATCACTTCCTCTTTGTCATTCCATTCCAACTCATGCTGTTGTTACATCCTCTTTAGATTATCCCTGTTGCCAGGCAATTTCTAATCTGCTTCAGTAATATCGTTTTCTTATGCTTTTATAATTTTTTTTATTCTTCCTGGAGGCTCATACATTGCGATAAAATCAATACATTATAAAGAAAATTTACTAGAATCGGAAAGGCAATTTCTATTTGATTCAGGTGCTGTTCTTTTGTTTTCTTGTCTTATCTTGGTTTCTTTAGTTGATTTCACAGCACGTTAAACTTTGGCTTATTTGCTTATTTTTCTTATTTAAAATTTACTAGATTTAGTGCCTTTTTTCCCCTTGTTATTTGAAGTAATCATTCTCTATGTGACTTGCTGAGTTATGATAGGCATTAAGATAGATATTAACACTGTGAGAGACAATATGAATTTTTCAATTAGAACTAAACTTTAACTAAACTAGACTTGGGTCCTACTAAAGATTTCTTTTTTTTTTTTTTTTGTAATAAAATTTCCCTTAACATAAAAATGTAAATTATTATTAGAAACATTAATAAATATATGTATATACAGCTGGACGTTGATGTAGTATTTCAAAAAAATCCATTACAAAAACCATATCACTGTTTCTGTGAAGATACGGCCAATTTCGCTTCGCGTCATCAGCGGCATAAACGGAAATTAAAGTAACTAAAATGTAGAAACAATTCAGAAACAAAAACACAATATTCTAAGACTTTGCTCCCTTTTTTTTATTTAAATTACAAAGAGCAAAATCCACAATGTTGAAAAAAAGTGTTTAAATGACAAATGAAAAAATAAATACCTTAATAAGAGGCAGTGAGACAGTAACTTCAAAATTAGGCTTATATATATATCAAACAGGGAAAACTCAAAGCTAGCCCTTTGAGTTTCGTGAAGCAAAGATTTCAATCAAGCATTTGCAATTTACACGCACAAGTTAGGACTGGGTGGAAACACATCAATTTGGACGCGGCTACGGCATACCATGGGCAATTCGTGTCATGACGTAACCCATGGAGCCATGCCCCAAAGAAGAAGAAGAAGATTTGCAATTTAGAATTTTCGTTTGTGCCACTGATGACTCGAAGATAAATTGTCTGTTATCTCCACAGAAACATTGATATGGTTTTTGTATTTATTTTTTTTTTTCAAAATTCCACATTGCTTGTCTGGCTTTATATACACTCGCGAACAAAAGTATGGAATCACTTACTTGAAATTGGCTCCGCGCGATCTTGAGTACGAAATAATTAGTTAATAATAATAAAAATGGCACCATTTTAAAGGTTAAACTGTTAACTTAAAATTGATACCGAATTCATTTGAATCACACCAGTATTTAAGGAGCTATCCCGGATTAAGTGAAGGAGTAAGGAAAAAGACGTGTCAATTGGTTGATGCGCCGCGAGTTATAGGGCGTATTGACACCCTATAAAAGCACGTGTTATCGGATTTTGTTTATCAGTCGGCTTTCACACGTTGACCCGTACACATCTCCGCTACTTTTGACCCTTGACCTTGGACGAAAATGGATACTACACCTACTGAAGCAGCACAAATCGTCGCCCTATTGCAAGAAGGGCTCAGCCAGTGGGCTGTCGCACGTAAGCTCCACATAAGCCAGTCCTGTGTTTCGAAAGTTTATAAACGCTTTCGGGAGACTGGTGGCTTTGTCCCGAGACCAAGATCTGGACAGCGCCGGTGCACATCGGAGAGGGATGACCGTTTTATCGTGTCAACCTCTCTTCGAAATCGTCATTTGACTGGTGTCGACGTCCAGCAGGAGCTCAGAAATGTTCGTGGGGTAGCTGCCAGCGAATGGACAGTTCGTCGAAGACTCAAGCAAGCGAATTTGACTCCAACAAGGCCTGCCACAGGCCCGAAACTGACGGCAGGTCACCGACAAGCACGCCTTCAATTTGCTCGCACCCATCTTGATTGGGAAGTCGAGCAATGGAGGCGAGTCCTGTTCTCTGACGAGTGCAGAATGTGTTTGCACGGCAGCGACCGAAGAGGTCGGGTCTACAGGCGGCCTGGGGAGCGATTTGCGCAGTGCTGTTTCGCCGAGACAGTGGCTTATGGGGGCGGTTCTTGTATGATGTGGGCCGGTATTTCTTTCGACGGTAAAACGGAGCTTGTTTTCGTGCCTGGCGGGGAACGAGGAGGCAGTCTAACTTCATACCGCAACATTTCTGATATTCTGCTGGAACATGTCGTTCCATATGCGGGATATATCGGTGATGACTTCCTCCTTATGCACGATAACGCTCGTTGTCACACTTCCCGTGCCACAACTGAATACCTCGAAGAAGTCTGTATCGCCACATTGGACTGGCCAGCGCTCAGCCCAGACTTGAATCCCATTGAGCACGTGTGGGATGAACTGAAGAGGAGGGTTCGTTCCAGAAATCCTGCTCCTTCAAGTGTGAATGAGCTGAAATTGGCTTTGATAGAGGAGTGGGAAGGTATCCCGCAAGAATCGATTCAGAAGCTGATTAGGTCAATGAAGACTCGTCTTCGAGCAGTTATTAGGACTAGGGGAGGGAACACAAAATTTTGAAACTTAATTTTAAGCCCAAATAAATTTTTTTTAAATTAATTTTTGTTGTTTTCTTCATTCATTATTTTTCCATATTTCCTTGTTTTCCTAACTCCTTCACTTAATCCGGGATAGCTCCTTAAATACTGGTGTGATTCAAATGGTATCAATTTAAAGTTAACAGTTTAACCTTTAAAATGGTGCCATTTTATTATTATTAACTAATTATCTCGTACTCAAGATCGCGCGGAGCCAATTTCAAGTAAGTGATTCCATACTTTTGCTCGCGAGTATAGTTTAGTAATGTAAGTTAATTTTATTCTTATATTCTATTCTATACTATATTAAATTGCAAACGGTTGATTAAAATCTTTGCTTTATGAAACTCAAGGACCTGCTTTGAGTTTTGCCTGTTCGATATATATATATTGTATATATTTCAAATCTTTCAATAACAAATAAAGAAAAATAATTTAAATTAGCAAAATAATATAAAGTAATACTTGACTTTTTTATAAAATTAAATACATTTTAATGATGAAGAAAGTTTTATTCAAAATGTTAATCCAATAATTACAAAAAAAAAAAAAAATCTTTTCTAACATTATCATTGTTGCTATAAAATATTTTACTTCAATTTCAGGAAATTTTTATTAATTTTAAAATCTCCAATTTTTTTTAAAAAAAAGAAAAGAAAATTAAACAACAGATTCCATTTAGCAATGTTAAGTTTAATCTATGTATACAAATGTATACAAGTTAGTACAGTGTACTTATAAGAAATAATGATTACTGAAAAATTGAAAGTCTGTAAGACTATAAAAAGTTTTATTGTAGTTTAACGGAATTGTAATAACAACAACTACCGGTAATTAAGTCTCTTATCAATGCAAGATATTTAAATCAAATACAGGTACTCCTCACTTTATGACCGAGTTCCATTCCGACATCGTTAAGTGTTAAGCGAATTGATCGATAAGCAAGGAGCTTGTGTCGGGAATACAGGATCGTTGTAAAATTACAAAAATTATGCAACAAATTTATTCATAAAAAGACATGCATATGTACATATTATCATTTGTTTATTTAGTTATCTGGAGCTGTAAAGGGTCCAGGTAAGGGAGATGACGACGATGAAATAGACGTTGTACCTTCAAGGGCGTACGTACGAGTGGTCATTAAGCACATAGATCGTAAAGTGAGGAGTACCTGTAGCTTTGTAATCCACATTGAATATCTAGATTTAGAAAGTAAGATTGTCTTTTTTTTGTTTTTGTTTTTTAAGTGGCATCCTGTAAGACCTATTATTACATCTATATCAAGTGGAGTGGTTTCAATTTGGGCCCAAAATCAAGTGGTAAAGTATCACCTTTCTATTCCTTTGAATTGTATTCTCCCCCCCAACCCACCCTTTTTATTTCTATATTTTTAATACCGTTAAATCTCAGTTCAAATCATTTCTGACCTTGAACTTATTGTGCTGGAATGAGTAAATTAATCTCTTTCCTTTAATTTTTTTTTTTTGCCCTTCCTCTAATAATAAGTTCCTGTAAGTTGAAACACCCCCACCTTTCAATAGATTGTGAAAAAATTATATTTGAAATCTCTAACAATAGCATTGGTGAGAAAAATGCTTTTTAAGTTGGTTTTCTAGTATGTAGTTCTTTTTTAAAAAGGAAAAGAATGAAAAAAAAATAACTTTACAAATTAATAGAGAAGTGTCATATTTTTAATTGTAGACTTGAAAATGTTACATAAAACAGTTTACAACTTTGTTAACGAACCTTCACCTTCTCTTTCAAGAGAGAAATAGCTTGAAATTTATAGCACAACATCAGAAAGATAAATAAAAATGCTTCGAGACTCAATATATATGTAGTGTTATCGAATCAAATACTATGACAACTTTACAAAATTATATTAATTTATATGTTTTTTTTTTCAACAAAACTTACTTTTATTTTTATTTGAATGATTGTAATACATTGGCTAATAGAGGTCATCATGACATTTCTTTATCTTGAAGATAGGAAACTACTTTTCCTTCGTATTTGTTGAGCGATATGTATACTTGTCAATGAAAACAACAGCCAGTACAAAAGGTTGCATGAGTAAATTGAGTATTATGTGTAAGAGATATTCATTCTGTTTCTGAACTAGAGGACTATTTGACACCTAGTGCTGATCTTATAGATGACGCAATGATATGTATTTTTGACAGTGATAGCAATGACGATGCACTTTTAGGTTTTATTCCCAATGATTAAAAGATTTCAAGACAAAAATAAAAAAATCAGTAGGATGTAACAGTACATAATTATTTTGTATTGCTAATAAAGATTTAAGTTTAAACTTCATTTTTTTTTGTCTCATCTTACGTAGTAGGTATTGTAAACTGTATAGCACTGTTAGTTTTTTAATACCGTATATGCTCCAATAAAAACCCCCGGCGTTAATTTGCAAAACTAGCCTCGGCTCCCGGCGCTTAATAGAGACCGGCTGCTATTAGAGGCCGGCCATTATTAACAAAAACCTTCCTAAATACCGGCTAATATTACAAACAGCTACTTTATTTGAATTTCACATGCTACATAAGACTGTAAAACATAAATGGCAATGTCTTTCTGTACCTTTCGCTGCTATTCGTCGTCCGAATCCGCAATGATGAGCGGCCGCCTCACCGGAAGTTTCTTTCGTATATTCCACCGCGCGAATCTTAAAGGCAATGTCAAATAACCGTTTCGGCGGCATTTTGTAAGGCAATGTACCATGGGGTATTACGCATGACTATTAAATATACGGATGCTTACACTAGTACCGGTAGGCAAATATCAAAAACCTGGCTGCTGTTAGAGACCGGCTACTATTTGGTCGTGTCCCCTCTGCAGCCCGGCGCTTATTAGAGACCGGCGACAATAAGAGCCTCGGCGTTTATTGGAGCATATACAGTATTTAATTTTGGATCCTGGCAGCAGGGTAATGTTCAAGCATGGTTGATTGATTGTGGTGAATGTGGGTGGCACGGAAGCCAAGCACCGCGACCTGTAAGTCTATTGTGCTATCCCACGGAAATGGGAGAACCCCCAGAAAACCTGCCCAGCGTGGATCGTCCACCATCACAAAACCCACATGAGAACCAAACCCCAGATGTTCAAGCTTAGTAGTAAAGATCATTGCGAAAGATAGCTTATGACGTCTATGCTGGTCAATAACTGTGACAAGATGATTATAGATGAAAGGGGGTTGTATCTATGAATATACATGTTAAATTGAATACAAGAAAGTTTCCTATTATTAAACAAATCCTTCATTGCTGTTAATAATTACATATATATTGTAAACATTAATTGATTTTTTAAAATTTGATTAAAGGAAAACTGGAGTGCATTTGCACCCGATTTCAAAGAGTTGGATGAAAATGTCGAATATGAAGAAAGGGAGAGTGAATTTGATTTAGAGGATGAAGATAAAAGTGTGGAATTGAATACAGGTTAGTATAGAAATAAATATTTAATAATGATTTCATTGTGTAGTTTTAGATGACTAGATATATCCTCTTGTAAATAGGTCTGTATATACGGTAGTAGCAAGAAAGTTTCCAGTTTGTCAGATTTCAGATAAATTCTTGCTGAATTTCTTTTGTGTTACGATCGTTTATTTTTTGTCAGCCAGTAACTCAAATGGTAAAGCATTGGACTGTGGGTGAGAGGAACCAGGTTCAATCCATGGTGCTGACTGGCTTTTTTTCCTCCAGATGTCCTGCAGAGTTCACCCAGAGTCTGTAAGATGGGGACCAGACGAGGGATTCCCATGGTTTCAGAATTCTAAGAGACGTGTCAGTACTGATTACATGGAGATTACAACTGGAACATCTCCATGTCATCTATATTCTGTTTGTTCTCCTTCTTCCAATCCTCTTAAAGATCGGATTCATTTAGAAGCTTGAAACTGTCTGTAGCTTTCACCTCTTGCTGTCGTTTGAATAAGCTTACCATTTATGTTTATCATGTTCATTTAGTCACTGCACATTAAACCTGTTATTGGCCAGTCAGTCCAAAAATCTGCATACCGTATATGCTCCAATAGAGGCCCCCCGGCGTTTATTTGCAAAACTAGCCTCGACTCCCGGCGCTTAATAGAGACCGGCTGCTATTAAGAGGCCGGCCATTATTAACAAAAACGTTCAGAACGCAATATTTTTACACAAAAATACCTGCTATCATTACAAACAGCTACTTTATTTTCTGCTTTCTGCTTGCACCTTTGTCCACTTTCGCAGACACAAGATTATCATATTGTTTCTTCCACTTTCTGATTCTTTTCGGATCAACACCATAATGACGAGCAGCCGCCTCACCAGAAGTTTCTTTCGCGTATTCCACTGCGCGAATCTTAAAGGCAATGTCAAATGACCGTTTCGGCGGGATTTTGTAAGGCAATGTATCGTAAGGTATTACGCACGACTATAAAGATACGGACGCTTACACTAGTATACTGGTAGGCAAATATCAAAGTCCCGGCTACTGTTAGAGACCGGCTACTATTTGGCAGTGTCCCCTCTGCAGCCCAGCGCTTATTAGAGACCGGCCACAATAAGAGCCTCGGCATTTATTGGAGCATATACGGTATATTGATTGGAGAGTTATGGAGAATTGTATAGTAATAAAGTGATTATGTAAGTTTTAATGTTTTATTGTTATGATTGTACAGTAATACCTTGAGATACGAGCATAATCCGTTCCAGGACCGAGCTCGTAACTCGAAGTGCTCGTATCTCAAATCATTTTTCCCTATAAGAAATAACAGAAAAAAAAAATAATCCGTTCTGGCCCTCTAAAAAACTCCCTTATTAGTGCTAATAATAATAAAAAAAAAAACATGTTTTTAATTGCTATAGAGGCATACGTACACAAAAAAATTATAGTATATAAGGATTCCTGTGATATAAAATAAAATGTAGTTTTAATTATGAGTTCTTATTGACAGACGACACAGTAGCGGCTAATGGCGGCAGGTGCGGAGGAGGAGGAGGAGGAGGAAGAGAGTTGGCCCGTACGTAGACACTTGGTTCCATACCGTACCTTACACGTACATTACGTAACTTACGTAAACTTAGAATTAACTTAACTTAATTAACTTAAATCTTTGAAATTGATAATATCAAAAATAATTATGGATATAGATTAATTAACTTTGTCAAATACAAAATTTTTAGTCAAATAAACATTAATCAAAAAGATACTCTGACATTTAAGCAAATAAAACAGAGAATGATCTCGGACGTAGTGGATGGATTAATTAAACATTAATTAAGATAATTGACAAATGAATGACTAATGAAATAATACTAAGTGATAGACTTAAATTTTATTATTAACTATTTAATTAACTTTTAGTTAATATATTAAACTCTCAGTCCCATACCACAGGTATACAGATATTAAGTACACCTAATGGGACTGATAAACATTAAAAAATATATATATAATAATTTAGCTTACGTATTTTTTTATTTATTTATTTTTTTTTTTTTTTGCTTTTTTCGATTTGTATTTTTTACTTTTCTTAACTTTTTTCTCCTGACTACCATCACTTTCACTTGGTGCACTTCACTATTCTGAAAAATAATGCACAAAATAGAGAGAAACTCACGTAGATAACGCAAACACAATGCAGAAGATGTGTACGGAAGTCAACAAACATGTGAAGTGAACGAGTGAGGTGGCGTGGGCTGCTCCGAGTGCTTAGCCAACTAGCATCGACATCTGTAAGCGTTTTGTATCTCAAATCTTTACTCGTATCTCAAACCAAAAATTTGCTCGAAGGCTTGCTTGTATCTCGGAATACCCGTATGTCGGGACGCTTGTATCTCAAGGTGTTACTGTATTACTTCAGACTAAATGTTCATAATTTTAATAAAAGAAAAGTAAACTTTTAAGTTTCGAGTAAAAAAAAAAATTAAAAGTATACGCCTACATTATCGCAGAAGGTAAGGCACCCAGCTCTTTCTGACCAATTGGACTAAGTTGAGGTTGGTGGTCATCTGGTGTCTGCCCGCCTTTAATGCCCAAGAAAGACACCTGGTACTCATTCTGTAGTGGGCTTGGTGGGCCCTAGGACCTGTCTGCCGGAGAATTCAATATGGGAAAATCCTTCTCCTCCGCCACTGATCCTCCTGCTCACAATCAGATGCCTTACCACTTGGCTACCAGACCCTTCAAGTTTCAGATAGCTACGCCAAATAAAAATAACTTTCGTTGAAATATCATTAATTTAAAAGGGAATGTAAATTTTATGTTGTGGGTCAGTAATTTTAATGCAAAACTTACTGCTAAAATGTTAATTTTCTCTTCAGAAAAACAGGAAGAAGACGAGGAAGTTGACGTGGTAACAACGGAGCCAATTGCAGCATTCTGCAGCAGGTGAAAATCTAACATATCCTACCACTGAATTCCTTAAAGCCTGTTTTACATTTACCATTTCACTCGCCATAACCTGGACATTTCACTCGCCATCACCTGGACATCACAGATGTCCAGTAAATGGAGAGCTTAGAGCCTGGGCTATTTTCGAAGAAATGTCTAGACATCTAATGGCTGGACATTTCAAATAGCGCTCCTGGTGACGAATTGTAGAACTTGGAAGTCCAATCGATTTGTATCTATTTATTCGAAATTACCGATTACAAAAATGATTTTCGCGATCGGAGGGCATCTTTTCCTTATGTTTTCGTGGATGCTTTCATAAAATGTTACATTATTAATCAAAATCATTTCAGAATTTCGGCTTGAAAATTTGAATCGACAGCGACCGAGCATCTCGAAAAGATCTCGCCATTGATCGAGATTTAACGAGACTGAATTATTTATCGAAACTGAAAACAAAGAACACAAAACGATGAAAAAAAACATGAATATTTCCTATTAATAATTAATTAAAGACATTCTTTCACTTATCCGATGCATTGACTAAATGGTTTTTATATAAATCAATGCTATTTTTATCGTAAATAAAACGTAGGCATGATGACAATTGAGAAGTGTAAATGTTCCGTGTGATGGAAGGCGTTATGGTAAGTGTAAAACGATACACAAATCACTCGCAATCTATCCTGACATGTCCTGCGTTATGGCTTAGAAAATGGCGAGTGAAATAGTAAATGTAAAACGGCTTTAACAGTGTTCTTCATTAATTCTGAGATATAGAGTTGTAAGAGAAAAATCCCATATTTTGAGATTTTTGCTAAAAATGCTGTTTCCTTTCCACAATAATTGATTAAGTGTAATACATTAAAATAATACTATCAGCTTAGTATTAACTTTCATTATAATTGTTGTTCATTTTTTTTATTTATAAATTGTGAACCAAACAAAGAGTGGTTGTGAGTCATAAGTAACAGAAACCAAACATTAACATACTATTCTGTGTTCTTTTCTTTTTTTTTTAATCTAACTCCTAAAATAAAAACAATTTTATTTTCAGCGATGAAGATCAAGAAGATGACAATGCTTTAATATATTTACCAATCTCTCCAGAAATCGATGAGCCAGAAGAAGGCTGGGTTCAGCCATTAGAACAGGTAAGGCATTAAATAATACACTATTAAAAGCTTAGATTTGGCATTTTGTTGAGCTTGTGCTTTTCCTTTAATACTTTGAAGAACATTTGGAGGAAAATATTTGTTGTGGGCCACTTGATGAGCAATATTTTACGTACTGCGGTGATCACATCATTCACTTGCATTATTTTAAATTCTTTTTTAGTTCTTTTGAAGCATTTACCGTATTTACTCACGTATTTTTCGCACTTTTTGGGAGGACAAAATCGTTTTGAAATAGGGGTGCGTAAATTATGCGAGAATTAAAAAAATCCTCCGAAACAGCAAATTCTGTCCTAGCAGCTCGGTTCCTATATTTCTCCACATTTAGAATTACACGAATTTTAAAACTGGCCATGTAACTACTATATTTACCGGTAAGCTTCTGCTTTTCACTCATTTTCATCACAAATAGCAAACAAGTACACCGATCGCAAGTTTATCACTACCTACAGCTGTAGCAAACCGGGGGGGGAGGGGGCTTGTAAGCGAGAAGCGACCAATACGAAAGAAAACGTTTTATGGTCAGGTGGATGGCAGTATAAGATGAGCGTGGTGTGGCCCTCTACCATTATAACTGACCTTTCTACTATTCGACATTGAGAAAATTATGCGAGAAAAAAATCAAAATAAGCTCTTAAAGTTTGGGGTGCATAAATTACGTGAGTAAATACGGTAGTTTCTTATTTATACGGTATTCTTTCTTTTTCAAAGAAATAATGTTTATTTTATTTAGAATTTACACACACATACGTGTTGAGCCCTGCCCTTTTAAGTTTCATAATGTTGTCCTTGTTAAAATGAAATGGGTTATTGAGAGCCATTGATGTTTGATAGATGTTTGACTCTAAATCATCTAGACTGTGATGTTCTCTTATACCTATTCTACCTTCAGTTTCCCACAAGTATAACATTTGAAACTTCAGAAATTATTGTTATTGTTGTTGTTTTTATTAAATAGGAAATGTAATATCAAGTTAAGAAAGGTTCTCTTTCAGGTCAAAATGGTGGGTATAACATCCAATCGCAAGATAGAAATGCCATCATCAAGATCAACTTCATCCATGAAGACTGTTTTCTATGATTCACATTATTAATCTGTTAAGCAATGCTTCAGCTTTTGATCAAACCTATTCATATGCTGCAGCTGCATATCACACAAAGATGCTTTGGGGTATTTGTAAGATGATCATTGTATTTATGCTGATTAGCAGTGATAAACATACAGCTCAGCAAACAAGCTAATGCATCTAACTACAGTTTGATTACAGTGTTTTGGAGATAAAGGCCACAAAATCGTCTTTTTCCAAACACATTGACAAAACAACAGTGCAGTAGTTCATGTAATTATTTAACATCTTCTGAACCAAATATCATCAAACCAAGGCTTCACCAGGGTGGAAAAAAAAAATCCCTCCTAAAGATTATATTATCTAAATATCTAATTAGCGAATTCATCATTTGTCTCTCTTTATTGTTCTTCAGACAAAGAGATCAATATAATTTTAGAACAAAGTTGTCATTCCAACTTCAAGAAAAACCATTTCTATAAGTGCATTGATATAATATGGTTTGTCGATATGGATCATTCAAATGTAAACAAGTCAAAGAACGTAGTAAAATGCGGAGTTGGTTTATTGTGGAATTTTCGATACTGAACATAGGTGGCATCACTATAGTGTTGTGATGCAGTGACAAGTGGCGCTGCTATCATGTGACAAAGAGTAGAGTCTGCTTTTGTTCAGGAGATCATGCCATCCAAACAGTCATGCTTGAAGTAACGAACAGTAATCCATTTTTAAACCGTGAAAGGTATCAAGAGTACAGAAATCCGTCGCTTCATGAGTAACGTACCAAAAATGCATGTCTTTGTCATGGGTTAAAGAATGGAGTAAGAGGTACCAAGAGAGGTCATTGTTGACTGATGATTCAAGACTAAATCAAGCCCACCGGTGCGATCAATGATGTTTCCATTGTGGAAGCTAACAGTCTCATTCAGGAAGATAGAAAAGTCATGGTGAAAGCACTTGCCGACAAAGTTGGAATGAGTGTTGGAAAGTGATTACACTTTTATCAATGATCATCTGCAATACCCGAAGTTATGCACGCAATGGGTGCCACATAACTTGGATTCTGTGCAGAAAGACATTGAAATCGGTCTTTCCCTGGAACATTTGCTCCGATATCAAAAGGAAGTTTGCCATTTCATCATCATAATCATTGCAGGAGATGAACTGGGGTGCTTTCATTATCAAGCAGAAAGCAAAAGACAAAGCATGCAATGAAAGCACACGTGATCTTCACTACCAAAGAAGCCAAAGGGAATGTGGAAGAGTGCATGGAAGATCGTGCAGACCTTCTTTTTTGATCACAAGGGCCCACTGTCGATCGAGTTTCTTACCTCTGGAAAACTGTCAACATTGCTTGATATGCAGAAACTCTCCAATCTCTGCGAGCATCAACGAAATCCAAGAGGCTGCTCACCTCTGGAGTCATTCTTCTTCATGATAACACCCGTTCCCACACTGTGAATATTGTCAATGTTTGCCATTCCAAATTCAGATGGGAAACACTCCAGCATAAATCCTAGATTTGTCCCCCTGTAACTTTCAGATTTCACTCGCACAAACAAGTGCAGGACGCTGGTCAGGAATGGAATATCTGGTATTACACTGTGATAATTGCCTTATAAGTTGGGAAATTATTTTTAAGGTGGTTTACAATTATCTTGCTAATAAGCCCTTTGCCTCGTTTTCATTTGAATGACCTTTATATGCTAAAGTCCTATACAGAAATCTGTTCTATTCAAGTCTACATAGGAATTTTTCAGAATAAACGGCAGAATGTTAATCAGTATGAAGAAATTTAATAACGTATTTGCATAAATGATTTCGATTGATTTTTCATTTTCGTATCCTTTTAGGTATTAGATGAAACAACATCCAAGAGGCCTCTTTCATCAGATCAAAAAGAAAACACATCTCCCAAAAAGAAGCGTGTAAAAACATTTGATATTGATTTATTAAATGCCCCTGTTGATGGTAAGCTTTTGCTAAAAATATCTTCAAGCTCCCTGTACTTTATGCATAGGTTATGAATTACATAGAATATAAGTCATTTATTCATTTATTTATTTGAGCATCTAAAACTGAAGTACTAATAGTAATGCTAAGTTCTTACATTTAATTGGATGCTGAATTAATGGTTAATTAATTAAGAAGTTAAATACTAACTAAATAAATAATTTGTTTTCTTTCTATATTTTTAAAAGAGAAAATTTAATCATAATTATTAAGACTAATAAAAAAAGTTTCTAATTAAAATAAAAAAAATAGCATTTAACTTAAGTTTTTGAAGTTAATAAAAGAATGGAGCCTACACACATGAATAAAATTAGAAATTATATATTTAAAAAGAATTGATGCGGCCAGTTTCGATCTTACATAAGACCTTTCTCAAGCAATATTAAAATAAAAATAAAATACAGCAGTCTTTTTTGAAAAATTACAAATCATCAGAGAGGCAACAGGAACCAATCAGCGAAAAGGAAATGTTAAACTCTTTAAATGTATAAACCTTCAATGAGAAGGGAGCTTATTAAATAACTGTACCAGTGGCACATCTATTGGGAATAGCAGCAAGATCACATAAAAAAAGCCCACAACAATGAGGAAAAATAAAAAGAAAATATTTAAGAATGAACTAATTACTAAAGCCATATCTTAACATTTCCCATTCGGTATTCTTATTTTATTTTGATAAACCCATAATCATAGATGTTATTAACAGACACACAATCATTATAACAGTTCTGAGTTACAATTAGCGTAGACTCTGTACATTTCCTTATGTAATCATTCTTAGCTTCAGCAGTGATTTTAGCATTATCAATATCTAATCATGTCTCATCTTATGACAATGATAAGCCATTAAATAATTAAAATTTCTATTCTTAACAGCTGAAACATGTTCAGAAAAAGGGGTTTTTAATGATCGTTTTGTTTCTCCCAAATATTGAAAGATGTTATTCTTGCATGGAATGGAATAAATTACATGTTTTTTTATAGATACATGCTTTTATTCCATTCAAGCAAAAATAACGACTGTCAATATGTGGGAGACCAAACAATCATTAAAAACCTTTTCTTCTGAACATGTATCAGCTGTTAAGAATAGAAATTTTAATTATTTAACGGCTTATCACTGTCATAAGATGGGACATGATTTAGATGATTATCTAATTGATAATGCTAAGATCACTGCTGAAGCTAAGAATGATTACATAAGGAAATGTAAAGAGTCTATGCTAATTGTAATTCAGAACTGTTATAATGATTGTTTGTCTGTTAATAACATCTATGATTATGGGTTTAACAAAATAAATAAGAATACCGAATGGGAAAAGTTAAGATATGGCTTTAGTAATTAGTTCATACTTATATATTTTAATTTTTTTTTTTTTTTAGTTTTCCTCATTGTTGTGGGTAAAAAACGCACAACAATGGGGAAAAAATAAAAAAAAATATTAAAATATATAAGGATGAACTAATTACTATAGCCATATCTTAACTTTTCCCATTTGTGTGATCTTGCTGCTATTCACGATAGATGGCGCCACTGGTACATTTATTTAATAAGCTTCCTTCTCATTGAAGGCTTATACATTTAAGGAGTTTAATGTTTCCTTTTCACTGATTGGTTCCTGTTGCCTCACTGTTGATTTGTAATTTTTCAAAAAAGACTGCTGTATTTTATTTTTTGTTTCATTTTAATATTGCTTGAGAAAGGTCTTCTGTAAGATCATAACCTGTCGCATCTTTTCTTTTTAAATATATAATTTCTAATGTTATTCTTATATGTGGGCTCCATTCTTTTATCACTTCCTCAATGAAATTGGCACACATTAAATACTATTTACTAATATAAGTTTTTTAAGATTATATTTTTAACTATTAATTACAATTGATATTTTATAGAAAAAGAAGTATAGGTTTTAAGAATTAATTTTTTTTTTAAATGATCATGAAATTTCTTTAACTAGTTTTATTATAGTTATACATAGTGTTAAGTAAGCTCTGTAAATTAAAGTTCAGTAGAACCCTGGTAATCCGAATCCCGCAAATCCGAAATTTCGGATAATCTGAACAGAATCTCTGATGCAGGAAAGAAAAATCTCACTTGCAAAGTACAGGAAGCACAGTATTTAATCATAGCACTGTACATATTATTAAAATAACAGTTTTTATGCTAATATTTAGCGGAAAGCAACATCACTACAGTATTTTAATTTACGTACCTGTATTTTAATGAACTGTTTAACAATACGTTCTTTTTAATTAACAGTCCTGATGACCATTGTCATCAACTGCTATCCACTCTTGAAAGCAATTTTCCCCTACATCTTCATATCTCTGTCATACAACCCTCGTTCTTCTGTCTCACCATTACGCGATGCTGCCAAATGGGAGCTAATACCGTAGCTGTAACTGTGTACTGTACAGGCCTACCATGTAGAGTAATAATATGTTTTTTTCGGATAATCCTAACATTTCCGAATCCGAACAGACCACAGCCCCAATTAGTTCGGATTTCTGGGGTTTTACTGTATAACGATTGTATTATTAAAAGCAAGCCGATATGTTTTTAAAAGTCAAATTAAAACCTAAGAAGTGAACAATAAAAACAAAACTGAAAATCCTATAGAGATCTTTGCAATTTCTGATTTGTAAATAAAGGGCAATTTTCCTTTCAAGGAATAAAGCCGCACTTGATTGAACCAATAGAATTATATTATTTTTATATTAAATTTGTGAACCTTTACAGTTAGTATAATATCAAGGGACAGAATAGTAGTAATTGTTTCTGTAGCACACCAGTCTATTATTATTTATCCATTATCCTTTTCAATAAACTCAAATATCAAGGATTCACTGAAATAATTATTTTTGAAAACTCAGCTACAATTTTCCTTTTGTTGTCTAGAAATTCATCCTTTATTAAACGTGAAAACAAAAGATAAGACTGGACCTCATCAGCCCAAGAAGAGCGGTCGACCGAAATCTCTGGGTCATCGAAGCGACGGTTCTAAGCCTTCGCCCAAGTCCAAACATAAAGAATTCCGTGGCTCTCATTCCAAATTAAATAAAGGTAATTATCATTTTTCTTTTTCTTTTTTCAAGTACCATATATGCTCCAATACAGGCCCCGGCGTTTATTTGCAAAACTAGCCTCGGCTGCTATTAGAGACCGGCTATTAATAACAAAAACTTTCAGAATGCATTATTTTTACACATAAATACCGGCAAATATTACAAACAGCTACTTTATTTGAATTTCACATACTACATAAGACTGTTAAAGATAAATGGCAATGTCTTTCTGTACCTTTCGCTGCTATTTGTCGTCCGAATCCGCAATGATGGGCGGCCGCCTCAAATGAAGTTTCTTTCGCATATTCCACCGCGTGAATCTTAAAGGCATTGTCAAATGACCGTTTCGGCGCCATTTTGTAAGGCAATTTACCGTACGGTTTACGCACGACTATAAAGATACGGACGCTTACACTAGTACCGGTAGGCAAATATCAAAGACCCGGCTACTGCTAGAGACCGGCTGCTATTTGGCCTTGTCCCCTCTGCAGCCCGGCGGCCATAAGAGCCTCGGCGTTTATTGGAGCATATACGGTAATTTAACAATGACAAAAAAAAAAGCTGTAAGAAGTTTTTCTTTAGAACTTCCAGTTAGTGTTTTCAGTTTTCTTTTTTCTTTTAATTCTTAGAAAATCAGAAACAAAAGAAGGTAGTAGCAAAAAAGACGGTGCTTAAGAGCAAGAATAATTTGAGGGGCAAAAAAAGCACTTCTTAGCCTTTGTGGAGAAACAATAAAATTGCAGATACTATAGAGTATCTGTGTTAAAGAGTTTAATTTCCATCCTTAGGAAGAATATTGTTGGTAGTGCATCTTACGCATTGAACTACTGTGAAATCTTGACATCACACGTTAAGATCTGGTATCGATTTTTCATCTTTTGTTAGATTTACCATATAAATACATCGTCTGTCCATCCACGTTCAAATCAATTTGTCCTTGTGTTTGTTGTGAACTAAAATTACTAATAACAAATGAAAGTAATTCGTTTTTTGAGGTCTTATATTCATCGTCCTCCTCTTTCCTTCGTCAGTTACAGGTGGTTTACTGAAAATGGTTTACCTTAAAAACATTATATTTTCACTGTAACCTATGAAAGAGTGAACCAAGTAATAGAAAGAAAACTAAAGAAAATAGTATTTCCGGTTTTTTATTTTTTTAATAGCATATCTGTTAATAATTATTTCAAAAATAAGGGCATTGTGCATTCATCTATTGAAATGCTGCTATAATTTGAAATTTAAATCTACTGATTTTAACTTGCATCTTTGATACAATGACATCAAATGAAATTTCTGGCACTTAACATTTGAGAAGTGTTAGTAAACCGAGATCCTGCACAAGATATGCAGAGCTTTTATTTATTACCTTATCGTTTTGTTGCATGATGGTTGCAAAAACAAATATCAATGTTGATTATCACTACATATATTTTTAAGAAATGGTGCTAAATGCTACTGGAAGAATTGAGTTTAAAAAACTAATACATTTTTCCCCACATGTCATAATGACGTTTACGCTCTTATTCAGTTCTAACAGCTGTATTGAAAATCTTTGTCGTCAGCAATCTTCTAAAAGTTCCATTTGTGGAAAATGCGTATCGATAACCATTGTCATTATTCCTAACTTTAGTTTTGAGCAAGTGATAAATACATCTCAATTTATGTAGGTGGAAAATGAAGAACATTTTGATAATGTATTCACTTCTCAGCATTTCTAAATCATAAAAAAAAAAAATATTCTTAGCGTACCTTTGCTTATTACAGAATGAATATATGATCAATTGAATGTAACATCTAACTTCCCAGTTGGCAGAGTTGATTATTATTGCATGCGTTTTGAGTTTTTGCCAATACTTAATATGTTTTGAATATAAATAACAAAAATCTCATTATTAATAAACTGATGTGATTGAATAGAATGCTTAAGATTCAAACATGAGTTTTGTTTTGTTTTTGTGTTTCTAATTCTGTTTTAAATTTACCAATTAAGCTATAGAATAATTCCTTACAGAAATGAATAATTCTCGTTACGCTTTATAGTAGCCCTCGGGTTGATCTCTCTTTTTAACTTCCTTAATATGTGTGTGTGAGTGTGCATTGTTGTGTAATGCTAAATTTTTTTTTTCTTCTGCAGAACTTTTTATGCCATGAGGGTAATGAAGCAAAAATTCCCCCCACCCCTCCTCACCCAAAAATACACGAACAACCAACTATATATTTTGATACTGAAAACCAAAATGCCATTAAAATAATAAAATAACTGACAGGAACGCAATAGTAATAGCTCACTTCCATTACTGTCCGACCACGGATGAGAGACCCCCTCGACTCTTCTGCGCATGGCAGAAGAAGGCGAATCCATTCCCATAATAGGGAATTCAATCCGTCTTGTTTTAAACATTATTAAACATCGGAAAATTTTATTCTTAAATAGGTGAACATATTTTGCTTACAATAACATAAAAAAAAAAAATCTCCCATTACGAAATCGTAATCCCTTATTCCTTCTCCCCTTAAAAACAAATCGACTGTCCTTGGCGCTCTCTGCCAAGTAAGTCTCTCTCGTCTGTGGTGGGACAGTAGCATAAAAGAAGGTTGAAATTCTAGTAGAAAAGTAAACATTTCTTTACTGTGTTGTGATTATCATGTTGTGTACCGACTTAACCTCCCATTACTTACTTCATTTATGTTTGAAATCATTAACATTAAAAACACTAATTACAGCAATCACATTACCATTATGTATTGAAAATAAACTGTACATAATCACGATCATATAATTTATAAATGCAATTTATCTTTTCATAAAATGCATCAATCATCATCATCATCCCAAATCTTTTTATTATTTTAGTTTGAAATTGATTTCTCAAAAGGCTAATGTTGGCATAAATGCAAATTTTTAAGGATAGGTCAACTGCAGTGTATTATTTATCTTTAATTTCTATTCAGTTATACGAAGAAACTCTTACAAACCCACATTGTTTCTGGGATAACAAAGTCACATCAGTATGGGCATTGCAGGGCCGCTGACCAGGAAGGCGTCTTTTAGCAAAAAGTTTTTTGCCACCCCACCCTCCCTTTAATAACTTTATTTGCCAATTTTTTTCTTTTATTGAAAAATAGGACAGTAATTAAGACCAGACAGAAAGATTGACTATTTTATTTTGCGTTTGGAACGAAGAATTAATTTTTTAAAAATTTAATTTATCCTCTTCCCCGCCACCTTCCACATTATGGCGCCTTGTATAGCATTTTGCAGCGGCCAGTCATTGCCACTTATTTAAATAAAATTTTCATTCATTAGAGCTGCTAATTTCAGCACTTGATTTATCCCTCATATCGCAAATGCATACATATTTTTAATCGATGCATTTCTAAAATTTATTATTCCCATATTGATGTGATTGAAAGATCTTTTATCCTTTCAAAACAAGCTTTTAAGATTTACATTTTGAACCAAATTGCTAGATGACATAGATCAATCTTTAGGGGGAAAAAAATTGCAAAATACACATTACCTGTATTTGGAGTTTTGGTAATAAAACACATAAGAAAAATAATAAAACACTGCAGATTAATGCATTGCTTTAATAGAAATTAATATATATCTATATACATAAATTGTAGGCATGCTTTACTATGCTAATTGTCCTGTTTGCACTTAATAAAAGCATGTTTGCTTTAGCCTTTATGTAGCATTTTTGTTTTCTGTGAATAAATGTGAAATTTTTTGAGATACTTGTCTTTTATAGTTTGGATCATTTTTCTAAATCTGTCACTCCTAAACTGCCAGCAGAAATACTACACAGCTTAAAACTGCCTTGTTAGTGCTTTGCCTCAGGGAGAGTATAATGGAACAAAACACAGGCAAAAATTTTACTTAAGAACCCCATGCACATTTGAGCACGTTATTCCATTACACTCTACGCTTACTGCTTCATTGAAACGGCAAGAAAATATGCCAGTTAACGTAGCAATGTCTCTACAAATAAGTTTAGAAAGCTACTGTGTAATTCCAACTTGAAATAAATAGGTCAGAAATTACAGAACAACCAATAGACTTGAGGCTGTTTTAGACGTGTCATTTGAGTAGGCGATATCAATGGCAATGTAAGGGTAGATTGCCAGTGAATAAAAAGCTTGAAAACTCAATCTTTCCCACATTGCACATCGCCTTCCATCCGACAGAAAATTTACACTTGGCAATCACCACCACATTTATGTTTTATTTACAAAAATAAACATTGATTTATATAAAAATCATTTATTCAATGCCTCGAATAGATGACAGAATGCTTTTAATTAATTAAAATAGGAAGTATTCGATTTCAGTTTTGATATTTCTCGTTAATTCTCGACCAACGGCGATACGTTTTCAAGATTTCAATCACTCGCTGCTTCAAATTTTCAGACTGGAATTCTATTATGATTTGGCTTAATAATGTAGATGTTTCTGGAAGCATTCACGAAAACATTGGGAAAAGATAACCTCTGTTCGTGAAAATCAATTTTGCAGTCAGTAATTTTGAATAAACAGATACAAATCAATTTGACTTCAAGTTCTTCAATTTGCCACCAGGAGCACTGGTGTCAGATGGCTCCTATGAAATGGCATGCCATCTCCCTTGAAAATAGAACTTTGCCTCAGCTGCTGTAATATATAGGACATGTCTTTTCCATCACGCCATGGCCAGCCAATGGCGTACAGATTGCCTGCTGAAATGGTATGTCTAAAATGGCCTTTGTCTATCAGATGTCGGGTTCAACAACCCAAAGCTTTTGAGTAGTTATTCTTCTATTTCTTTTGCATCAAACCACTATTCTTTCATCATTACTCACTTTGTAAGTATTTCATCCTAGTTGGGGTTTTTTTTTTTAAGCTGATTGGTTATCATGGAAGGCAAGTTTGAATTTTTTTTCCTACAATTGGACAAGTAAAAAAAAGTTACTATAAAAATTTTAGTTCTTGCTATAATCATTTCAAGTTTTTAAAATATCAGATTTCATTATTACAGTGGCTACATCTCATATCTCAATACCACCTAGTTACCAAAATATGATCACCCAAAAGATTATATACATACACGAGATACAGATGGAAGTCAAGTTTCCTTTTTCTTTGAAGTTCCCTTGCAAAGAATAACTTGAACTACTGTTATGAATATTATTACACCTAATGTTAAAGCAATGAAACTGTATTTCTATCAGCTTCAACAAAAGTATATAGTCCTGTACAGTCGACTCATTTAACTCAGGAAGGCACTCCTTTCAGGTGTTGGGACTGGGAACTTGAAAAACGAGGGGTGTAAGGGTAGCAGGTAAGTCGGGGTGGAAAGGAAGGATTATGTGTGTTTGTAGTAAAGCAGGGCGCACACGATGCAGCTTTGGGCCGAGTTGCATGTGCAACTTGTGGCCTAGAGCGTTTTTTGAGCTGCTTGAGCAAAGTCGCAACCGGAGTTGCATGCAGAAAAAGCTGCAAAGGTGAGGATTTCTATCGGCTGCAACTCCGAAAGCTGCATGGAAAATTACCCAATCACAGTGCAGCTTTGGAACATGTCAGTCGTGACGTCACACCCAAGGGGAAACATGGCGTCTAAACAGATTCCCTTCGTTTCAGATGGGCAAATAGCGAATACACAATGAATATCAGAGTATTGCGAGTTTCTTTCACACATAAATTCAGTTTATATGTCAATGCAGTAATTTAATGTGGCAGAATGTATCAGAGCGTTGGAAAAACCTAGATTTTTTGAATTTTTCACATCCGAAGCGGTGTTCGCAATGAATTATGGGATTGTCGCTCATTCGCCATTTCTGGAAACTGCCACGTGACGTCATTGTTTCCAGTGAGCAATGGATTATAATTGGCTGTTGGTCATTGTTATTCGTGAATCGCATTATTGCCATCAACTGCGACTACATACCGGCTAATAATATTATAACAATATTTCTGATATGTTTAATATAAATCACACATATTAGGTTTGGAAGGATATCACCACAGTCTCCTTGACGTAATGTCAAGTGACGTCATTCAAATTCGTACTGTGCTTCGTTTGTTGTCCGAACGGCGGCGCAAAGAATGTTGCATCGTGTGCGCCCCTGACTGTCGTTTGCAATTTTTTTTGTGCAACTTAATTGCAACAAGTTGCACAGCAAAAGCTGTATCGTGTGCGCCCTGCTTAAGAACTTCATCTCGTTATTATTGGCTTTAAGTATCCACATTTCAGAAGAGCTGAATTCTCCAAAATATCAAATAAGACCTTTTTTTAATTCCACAGCAATTTAACTAATAATAAAAATATTTATCAATTTTCTTTTTACTATTACATTTTAATAAGATAAAACAAAAAAAAAAGCTAGCTTTTACGCTATTGAAACAATTTTTTTTTAATTTTCTTATTCTAAATGTATATGAATTTTATTTATATAAACATGTAGGAAAAATGAATTAATGACATTTTTTTTTTTCATTCTAATGGAGCAACACCATAGTCCATCCCCACTATGTTTAATCCTTTCTCACCCCCATTTAACTTATATCCTTTCACCCCTATTTTTCCAAGTTCCCAGTCCCAACGCTTGAAGGGACTGCCTTCCTGAGTTAGACGGACTGTAGTCCTTTGGTTATTAAAGGGAAACAGGCAACAGAAGTATAAAGGAAATTTCAAACATCTGCTCTCTATCATCCAATCAGAAACTTCAGTGATATCAAGTAATGAAATTTTGCAGCACATTTTCTTGAGACTAGGTTAAATATCTAGGCTGAAAGAAATGTCGGAGAGAAGGTTACAGGCATAAGATGACAATATTTCATTCACTCTGCTATTCCTATCGTCTGTATCACCAAAAGAAGAGCAAGAAATCAGCTGTTCTGCCAACAATCTTAGCAGAAAGGAGAAATTTTTTTATATAATAATTATACACTGGCTGCTCAATTGAAAGTGGACACCTGTGGTATGGAACAGATGCTTTATTTACAGCGTGTCTAATAGCGTGTACTGTGGCCTTTTGTCCTAAGCATAGTATCCACATGCCATAGCATGCTCTCCACCAGTTTCTGATAGCAAGCAACCGGTATTTTTGCCCACTCAATCCTTCAAAGCATGCACAAGTTGGATGCGTGTTTGCGGTCGCATCAGACGCGCAAGAATCTGAGGCTCTAATTCATTTCACAGATGTTCAATAGGGTTGAGGTCCAGACTCTGGGCGGGCTACTGAAGTTTCTGAGCATTATTCTATGGAAACCAGGCGCTGACAACACAGGCCTTATGGCATGGTGCATAGTCGTGCTGGAACACAAATGCCCCTTCACCGAACTACGACCACAACGTAGAAAGCATGGAATTGTCTAGAACATCCAGATACTGTGTGGATGCCATGTCCCCCTCGATGACAACCGACAGACCACATCCAAACTAGGAGACACACGACCACACCATTACACCACCACCGCCAAACTTCACTGTTGGGATGACACACTCAGGTAGCAGAGGCTCCCCTGGTAAATGCCACACCCAAGTACGCCTATCCGATCGGTAGAATGTGAAGCGTGATTCGGCGCTCCACATAATGCTCTTCCAGCGGTCCATCAATCAAGATCAGGCCACACGACGCTGTGCATCTACAGGGGTGATGTTAGGCTTATGGGCAGCAGCCCGACCGGTGTACCCTAAGGCCTGGAGCTCCTGACAGACCATCATGATACTGACAGTTGTTCCCATTGCCTGCTGGAAGTCCTGCCGCCATTTGTTCCATTGGAACAGCCCTGTTCTGCCATACCAACCGCTTCAGGGCTTTCCGATCTCTATCAATCAGCATGCGGCTCGGCCACCTCCACAACGTCGTGTTTCCACTCCTTCACATTTCCACTTCGGGATAATAGCACCCACAGTCGACTTTGGCAGGTTCAGTGTCGCTTCTATGGCTCGCACACTCTAGCCACTAATGTGGCAACCTATGACTATTCCACATTGAAAATCGCTCGGCTGCTTTGACGAGTGCCATTTTACCTCAGCACGTAGTTAGACACCAAATGACTCCAACTACATGATCATGTTGTTTTAAATGAATATATTCAAATTATTGCCGAATTTGCATGGGTTGTTCCACTATGGCAGATATCCACTTTCAATTGAGCAGTCAGTGTGTTTTATTTGAGCTGCTTCCTTGGCCTGTTTTTTTTCCTGCTCAGTTGCAGATAACTGTTGGCAATGGAAAACAATTGCCAACAATTCAGATGTAATATTTTAGACTAGGCACAATTGATCAACCAGATCACATTGAAAATTTGTTTTATGTCTGAAATTTGATTGTTATAAATAGAATGTTTAACATGCATAACATGAAAAGCGAGAAAGCAAACAGTTGCGCATTATTGCCATTTTTCATTTTCATCTTGAGCAATATAAAAATTCATGAGAGCAAAGAATGATTCGCTTCGTCTAAATATAATCATTTTTGTTACATTTTCCAGATCTTAAGAAATCTGGAAGTGTGCTGGAATATATAGACAAAAGTAATGAAATTATTATAGAAAAATGGACAATGTGGGTCCAGAATTAAAGTTAATGGCCTCCGGACTTTTTAAGATTTTGAGACAAAAGGTCTTGTGAGCATAACAGTGTTGTTGTTCTTTTCCATGAATGGACAAATCCGTCTAAACAATGCTCGATATAAGTTGGAAATAAAAGCCTAAAAGAATGGATCAAAATGTAATATTTGGCCACTTAAAAAAGTATAAATATTAAAATTTTGGTAAAAACTTATGCAATAACTAGATGATTGCATTACAGATAACCACCTTTTATGAAACTCAGACTTCTGAAAATACAACAAGTTTCCTAGGCTTTTTTATACTAAAACACAAACCATTAAGACAAATTGCTAATGTAAAATTTAGATGATAAATTTCACTTTATTCGAAATAAAACTAGCAATAGTTAAACCCATGTATTTTTAAGGGGTTGATATCATAATTAAGGGCATCATGCTGATTTAAATGGATTAAATTATTAAAAATTAAATGTTAATTAAGCTTCTTAATATGAATTATATAAAGTGATTCCCATTTGAATACAAATTTGGTTATACTTAAGATCTTATAATGCTATGCTGCTTTAATACCTACATTTAAAAGCTTAGCATTTTAAAAATTTCATAAAGCAAGTTTTTCTAAAATTGTCAAACCATACCAATTTCCATTTGGTAAAATGAAAATTTTTTTTATGAATAACAAAAACAAAAGCGCTTATTTATTTAAATTTACTTAGCAATTCAAACAATTGTAAAAGAAATAAGTTTGGATTTTTACAAGGCAATACTTAATTTGATGCTAAAACTTCAGTTCTAAAATACTTAAAAGTCAAAAGATTGAAGAGTTGGATCTTATATTTCAAAATAAATTTTACTGGGTTTGAGTAGGATTCAAATTAGTCAGTGAATGAATAAGTAAGGATGTAAAACTAAATATCTTCATTAATGAATAAAAAAAAATCTTCTTAACCCATATAATACTTCTTTAATAACTATTTAAATCCTTAAATACATCAAGTAGGCGATATTTCGTAAGACTAATCATCCTTACTTTTTCGAGCCTTTTTGATCTCCTGGGAAGAGAGAACCATTTCTCTATTTCCCTAACACTAAAATCACAAAAACAAACAAGAATTCTAAAATACGAGGCATGTTTTTTAAGTAAGTACCATTTTGCAATAAAACCAAAACTAATAAAGATAGTATCAATTTTTTTTTTCTATTGTATTCCTGAAACACTAAGCTATTTTTCAACATAATTTCCTTGTTTGTTTAAACACGCATCACAGCGTTATATCAGTTTTTGTATATCGATGTCGTAGCAATCACCCGCCGGTGAAGACAAACAGGAATCAACCGCTGTTTTCCCTTCTTCGTCTGTTTCCAACCGTTTACCACCGAGAAACTCTTCCTGTGTACGGGCCCTAATGCAATGACAGCCAGCAAAGTGCATAAAAGGGTGAGATTGTTCAAAGATGGGTGTGGCAATGTTCATGATGAAACAAGGTCGGGGCGACCTTCTGTAATCACAGATGATTTGGTACACGCAGTTGATATCAAAATTCCTGCAGACAGGCGATGCAGGATTTCCATTTTGTCATTGGAAGTTCACAACTGTGCTTCCTGACAAGAGTTTCTCGGTGGTAAACGGTTGACAACAACCGAGAAGAAGGGAAAACAGCGGTTGAATCCTGGTTGTCTTCACAGGCGGGTGATTGCTATGACATCGATATACAAAAACTGATATAACGCTGTAATGCGTGTTTACACAAACAAGGAAATTATGTTGAAAATTTAATGTTTCAGGAATAAAATACAAAAAAAAATTTGACACTATCTTTATTAGTTTTGGTTTTATTGCAAAACGGTACTTACTTAAAAAACATGCCTCGTATAAAAAGGACTCCACAACCTCTTTCATAGTATTTAAAATAATTTATTTAAATACAAAGCAGCGAATAATTTAAATAAATTATTGTAAATACTATGAAAGGGGTTGTGGAGTCGTTTTTGTATATTACAAGAGATGAAAAGAAGAGAAATAGTAGAAGAATTCTAAAATATGCTAACAAATAAAAACGCGAATCATAATGTTCACCTCACTTTTATTTGTCAATTCATAGTTCAAATAATTGTCCATTGTTCAATCTTTGGATTTTTTGAATTTTTTAAAATAAATTTAAATTTTAAACATTAATATCTTTTAAAATGTCCTAAATCTTTCTTTATTTCTTATAAATCACCAAACCTTAGTGTTATAACCTTTCTTCTTTATTTCTTGTAAATCACCTTAGAGTTAGGGAAGGAGAGAAATGGTTCTCTCTTCCCAGAGATCAAAAAGGCTCGAAAAAGTAAGGATGATTAGTCTTACGAATATCGCCTATGTGATGTATTTGAGGATTTAAATAGTTATTAAAGAAGTATCTTCATTAATGGTTTTGCTAAGAGATATATATTCAGAATGCATGATTACTTGCAAAGCATCCTAATAATAATCCATTACACATTAAGTAGGAAAGTGAAATATTCCCTCCCATCATCAGTCATACATCACCTGGAATAATCTAGAACCTTCTTGGAGCATCAACAAGCTACTGTCCAATACCTTACTTATCCATTAAAACCACTGATGAGATCAAGGTGGCAGTATGTTGATTTTTGTCATTTGCCGTTAAAAAAACTGGGAGGCAACACACCAATGCCAAATAGATCAACATTGCTTTGGGAAACCACACCCAAAACCTCTAAATAAAGTCGCCAGAAAGTTCTGACAAAATTTTTAGATTTCATGAGTCAGTCATCCATATAAAATTTAAATATATTTATAAAGATAGTAAAAAAAGTGAACAATAACTGAAAGAAATGTGAACATAAGTTCAGACATCCTGTTGTTCTAATCACAATTGTACCTGCCAGGGGCGTATATAAGGGGGGGGGGGCGAGGCCCCTC
>JAFIDM010005346.1:38138848-38226424 GCA_023159025.1 Thereuonema tuberculata
CCCCGAAAATCGAGTTATCAGTTATCGGTTATCGAGTGCCGAGTTTTCGGGACTCTACTGTATACAGCTATTCAACTCTTGTAGGTTTTAGAATAGGGGCAGCACAGTAGACCATAGGTCACGGTGCATGGTTTCACTACCACCCACACCTTATATACAGGGTGATTCATAAAGTACTGGAAGTTCCGCCTCCAGTTTAGCTTCACTGCTATGCACTATGTTGCTTTCCTATTATCTGTGGCTTTTATCTGCAAGGTTTTTGTTTAGATTCAGCATAAGTTTGTATTACATTTCTCGATAATCCCACAGAATAACAGATTCAAAGAAGAAAATGAATATTTTTTTAAATATTCAAAAGATATTAGAATTATTCCTCCTTATTTCGATGTTAACAGGTTTCTTACCCAACCGTTCCAATCAAAAGATAAATAAATAATTCATACAAATTCACAATTGTTTCATCAATTTAAAAACGCCATCGTTTATTTTTTTTAATGCTAATGTTGATTTTGAGTGACAATTTTTTAAACATTCCATGACCTATTTTATTTTCTTTTACATCAAATTTGACTTAGAAAAATATTTCAATATTCGTTCTTTATAGACCTATACTTTGAAAAACAGGCCTATAAAGAACGAACATCGAAATATTTTTCTAAATCAAATTCGGTGTAAAAAAAAGTAAAATAGGTCATGGAATGTTTAAAAAATTGTCACTCAAAATAAACATTAGCATTAAACAAAATAAATGATGGTGTTTTTAAATTGATGAAACAATTTACTTTGTATGAATTATTTATTTATCTTTTGATTGGAACAGTTGGGTAAGAAACCTGTAAACATCAAAATAAGGAGGAATAATTCTAATATCTTTTGAATATTTAAAAAATATTCATTTCTTCTTTGAATCTGGGATTATTGAGAAATGTAATACAAACTTACGCTGAATCTAAACAAAAACCTTGCAGATAAAAGCCACAGATAATAGGAAAGCAACATAATGCATAGCAGTGAAGCTAAACTGGAGGTGGAGCTTCCAGTACTTTATGAATCACCCTGTATATTTTTAAGCATATGTAGCACTATCAGTAAAAAAAAAAAATCAAGACCACTGCAGAGCAAGCCTTTAACAAGTAAGCTTCTAATGATTCCAACTGGGAGATAATTCAGACTGAATAATAATTGGAGATAATGCAAAAAACTCACATTAAGTATCCCTATCATATAACATACATCTTTTGAGTGTTCAAGATTATTTAGGTCCTTAAATTAATCATTTATCATCCACATGCTGAGTTTAAAATCTCAAAGAATCTATCTTAGGACATTGGTCCATTATGGAGCCTTCTGTTGATTGATATCAATATTGTTATGCCAGAATAAAAGAGCTTTCTGAAGAACTTACAAGTTCTGCAGTCTTAATGGATATTAACATGGAGAGCAACATCCATTGTTAATCCACAGCTCTTTGCAATGGCATGTGTTCATCCATTCCAAAAAAGTCATTTCTGTTGGGCTGACCAAGTATCCCAATCTATATCGGGTGGTGATTCAGGAAGTACTGGAAAGTACAGGTGGTTTTCACCGTCCCATATCTTTTAAACTACTGCTCATAAAAATCTGAAACTTTTTATATAAAATCGTCAAATATATAAGAGTTATATTTTCATGTTATTATTTATTCATTATTATTCAAAATTCATTTTATTTGCGTTCAAACACCACCAATATACAGTATCATTTATTTAAATAACTGTTGTGATGTTGTTTAAACTCTAAAAGTCTGGATCCAATATTGAAATGATACAGAAACCTAATTAGGAAAATTTAATCTAAACACTTTCGTCATTAATTTTTTTGTTTAATTTTAAAAAAAAAGCTACATTTTTTTGAAAATGCGTTTTGACAAATGACTGTTTGGGGAGACAGTCGAATAATTTTTTTAGATAATAGTTTTGATATATTGGGGGTGTTTGAATGCAATTAAAATGAATTTCAATAATAATGAATAAATAATAATATGAAAATATAACTCTTACATGTTTGGCAATTTTATATAAAAAGTTTTAGATTTTTATGAGCAGTAGTTTAAAAGATATGGGGCGGTGAAAACCACTAGTACTTTCCAGTACTTTATGAATCACTTAGTATAATTCATTCTAGCATTCTGTAATGATTTCTCCCCTAAAAGTTTATCAAAGAGGATATCAGTGTTCAAACAATCAAGATTCTTTGCCTATATCAACATTTTTCATTCCTGAAAACTGATTAATTTGGGAACCACTGCTTCCATACTTTTTACAAGAATTTGGAATACTGAATATGTGGAAGATACATAAATTAAGCTGCTTGATAACTGTTAACTAAAGCTATTTTGTTCAAAGGCATAGAAAAAGAATTCACATGAGCCGCGTTGCTCTCTACTTTTAGTAACTTTGAAAAATATGAAAAGTTTCAGAATTACAAGAGAATGTGATACACTAGTAATCATTTATTAGTCTTAATTACTGCATTGGACATCGCATTCCATTGGCTGGAGACAAAATGTATTTGCTTGCAAATCACTGTAAATTCAGATTACAAGTGACTTTTAGTGAAAACTTATAATTGATAAAACAGAAGTGAAATGTACAATACAGGCACTTATCCCTTTTTACTTAAATTAAGAAGAGAAAAAAAAGAAAGTGATCCTGCCAAGACTGTGTATCGTAAGTGATGCTATTCCTAACTGAATTTAAAATTCTGTTTCGACAAATCTTCTCAAGCAATATGAATATTATTTTTTTTAATATTTCATTGATGACTAAGAAACTGATAAAATTTTATAATTCATCACAGGGTCTCATCAATTTATAAAGATATCCAAACTGTAATTAAGTCTAGTGATAAATAAAAAAAAATGTATATAACTGACAAATGGCAGGACTACTACTGTTAATTTCTTGCACTTTTAGAGTTGTTTCAACTGCAGTGATTTAAATGCACTAATATATTTCCTGTTAAATATAATAATAATTCAAATTTTGATTATTTCACATTATGTTGTTTCATTCTAGTTATAGTATCCAAAGTTGCCTTGAAAAATTCTGTTTCCCTGTGTTCCGTTCACTGTATTCCCAACTCATATTGAGAATGTTTCTCCATGTATCCGTATCATATCCGTATCCGTATCATATCCGTATCCGTCTATTTGTATCCGTATCATATCTCACGAGGAAACATCGGATAAACATTAAGATTTGAGAGAAAAGGATAAAAAAGCAGCGTAAATGAAAGAAACAAATTCGGAACATGTTTCCTATTACACCTATGCAAAATTTGATCCCAATCAAAGACTATGGTATTATAAAGCACAAATATATTTCTTTTATATAATTACCGATTTTAAAATACATTCTTTTGAAGTGTTACAAACAATTTCAAACATCACAATAGACGCATAGAATACATTAACAGTATTTCCAAAAGAAAACATAGCAAAACAAAAACAAAACCTGAATTTCCTGTTTCGTAAGAACGGCATCATCTGCTCCCGACTGCGAACCCTACCACTAAGTTGAATAATAAGAGCAAATGCAATACACCACTGAATAAATATCAGAAATAACCTGAGATCGTCTGCAATAAAATGTTAATATTTCAGAATTGTTTAGAAATAAGCATTTAATGATAAATCTTATACATAACTTTCTGTTTTTTAGGACCAAATTTATTCGTGAATCCGCTGCATAATGGTATTGTTATCTCTCATATTTTATTTTTTTAAAGTTATTGTTAATGATTAAGAAACATTAAGTTTACATTTTGCATTTTTTCATGTTTAATTATATTTCAGTTACTTACAGTTAATTTGCATCTCTTCGCAAAATTAATACTTCAGTTTCTTCTTATTTTATTTATTTATTTATTTATTTGTTTGTTTGTTTGTTTGATTTTTATTCGAAATCAATCTGCTAATTATATACTAATATTTTTTAACATTCATCAAAGATTTCTTATTGGTAAATAGATTTATCCACTGAAACTTATATCACACGTCACTGATGCTTAAGATCATAATGTTAAAAATAAAATCTTTTCTTGTCGTCTTCTCAATTTTGTGAAAATTCAAGTTTTTACAGTGGAATACCAACAGCATAGAAATGATTACAAAAGTCACAGGTTTAGGTATAAAGAAGTAGAGAAGTTTTCTATCATTGCCTTGTCCTGATTATACCACTGAACTGTTTTCTTTTTTAAAAAAAGAGGAGTAAAGAAATGCATATTTCAATTCACGCCTTTGAGTTATCGTCAGACGGAAATCTGGGACAGCTGTTTCATTATTACGATTCATCAGCCAGATGTACCCATTAACAATCAACTCGAAGCCGTGAAAGGCTATTGGGATCATTCTAGCTCCCGGGAGTGGGATTCCACACAAACAAACAACAATAATAAATTCACTGTAATTACAGTTCAGTTCATGAAAGAAGAGCTTTTGATGACGTCATTTCCTTATAGATTGATGTTTCCAGGACGTAACAGCACCATCTATTGCTAAAATCAGTAACTGAATCTTATAAACATTAAGAAAATATTCTGGTTTTTGTATTTTCTACAGTTACAAATAAATAATAATAATTAAAATTGAAATAACTACAAATGTTCCACGCTATTCCCCTTGCTTGGCTATGCAAAGTTTGTCCTTTCTTGGTCACACTGATACGATCACAACATGATGCCATCTTGGACTGACTGCTCGGAGTTCAAGTTGATGACGTCATGCCTAGTAAAGTTTGTTCTAGACAAAATCGATTGCTATGTAATGACCATATATGGTGAATCCTTTTTTTTTTTTTTTTGAAAAATACTATAGTACAGTATAAAAACCTTGGGCAGCCACAGTTAGGCATAAAAGGCATTTAATAAAGGAACAAAACAATACAAGGACAAACGGGGTCATAATATAGGGGAGTTTCTTTACTCCTCTTTTTTCATGTTTCAGTTTTATTGCATCTTAAACTCCCCTATGTTTTCTTCTTTATTATTACTGTTATTTGTGTTATTTACAAACATTACATTAATTGTAAAGATTTGTGAATACAGTTCTACATTAATTGCCATTATCAATGACTACAAAACTGATTTCACCTACAATAGCAGATTGAAATTCATGACATTGGAGGAGGTAATGTCTTGCTATTGTAGATTGAATGAAGGCAATTATTTTCTACTGTTTGTTTAAATTATGATTCGTCAAACTAGAAGCTTCGGATGGTGGAGGTTGATTATGAAGGTAAGGCCAGTAGGTTTTGAAATGTCATGGTTACAGTCAAAGGTAAAGTTCTGTTGATGGTTTTCTGATTAGTTTGCTTATTAACAGAAAGGCTTTCTCCTCTGCTGTGGTTGTTGCATTATTAATTGCAATTAATTCTATGTTGTGGCAAAGTTTCTCTCTCACTACTGAAGTCTGGGTTGAAGTTAAGAAATCAGTCGTTTTCTGGAATCGGAGTAGAAACAATTTACCCGTCTCCACAGCCAGGGAAATAAATATATACATAAAAATGATACCCTTTTATTCATCAGTGCATTTTTTAAGTTCATCGTTTTTAGATTTCCTTTAATAAAAGAATATCAAACTGGGGAAATTTATACATTCAGGGATTCTTAATGTGGGTTCCATTAAGCTTAGGATTACTTTGAAAATATTATCACTGAATAACAAGTTAAAATTAAAACGAAATTTTCAAAAAAATAATTTTGAATATTATGGCTATATTTCCCCTCCTTTTGATAATTCATAGTTTACATCCACATCCTCTTCATGTACACTCATGTTTGTGAAAATTGCAACACCATCGAAGAAAAAAATCTGTATGGTGTAAAGTCTCCACGAGCTGCAATACAACGTGGCATCGAATCAAACAGGCCTTGGATGTGTTCCTGGGGTATTGCCTGCCAGGCTGCTTCTATCCGAGTACATAGTATTGGTAGTGGCTGCTGGAAGCTGAACAGTCCGTCACTGCCATGTGGATGAGGTGTCTATCATCCTATGTGAGGTGTTGTCACATTTTGTGGTCCACTTTTTCGACTTGTGCTGTTCTCTTCAGTCCACTGCTTCTATACTTGCATCACTGCCTTTGCATTTTTAGACCGCGAAATTATTACTCCACATACGAGTAATAATTTCGCGGTCTAAAAATCCTCCTTCATGCAAGCAGATCATTTGGCTCAGTTCAAACTCTGTAGTTTGCTTATAAGGCACCCTTTGATATCAACGAGGCATACTGACTCCAGTAGGCACATGTACAGCTCACTGACGATGAAAAACTTCTTGTCTGGATCCACAAGAGTCCTCAACTTACACGCTCTTACATGACAGTTCAGCGGATGCTACTGAATCTAGGCAAGCGCAATCATTCCCAAATTTTAATCCTTTGCATATCATACCCCGCTTTACATTTTGTGTAAGTTTCACTTCATTTGCATGTTCCCTTCATGGTATTGCATTTTTCACAAACATAAGTGTATTTATTATGCAAATTTTCGGAAGTAATTTCATCATCATCATGATCAATGGCATGACAGCCCTCTGTGGGCCTTGGCCTTCTGAAGATGTTTTTCCCATTCTTTCCTATTAAGTGCATCATTCCTCTAATTCTTAATTCCAATTGTCTTTACATCCTCTCTCACACCCTCTTCCCACCTTAGCTTTGGTCTTACAACTTTCCTAGTTCCTTCTGCCTTTGCATTAAATAACTTCTTTATCATTCTATCCTTTGCACGCAGCACATGTCCAGGCCACTCCAACCTTCTGATCTTTATGCAATTCACAATGTTTGGTTCTTTATATAAATTATACAATTCATAATTATATCTTCTTCGCCAGACACCGTTTTCCTCCACTGGCCCAAAAATTTGCCTCAAAATCCTTCTTTCAAATATCGGAAGTAATTTCAATCTTCCTTTTTCAAGCTACAATTTCAAATAAATATAAGACTTTACATAATATCGATCAACATACCATTGCTTATGAAACCTCTGTTGTTATTATAACAATATTCCCTTGAACAATTACTTTACGTTAATATACCAATTCTTTAAATATCACAGCTTTATTCCTGTCCATGTCTTTTTTTTTTTTTTTATTAAACTATCAGCCCACTGTACAATTTTTTCTTCTATTTCTAAACACTCATAACTGTCCATATTTCTTTCTTTTCTACTTCTTATAAACATACATTCCATAACTTTCCTTATTTTTTTTTCTAATACTTTTTATCCCATTATTCATTATATAGCCAATGATCAGATATTTCTGTTAATTTTTTTCTTATATAACCCTGTGTTCCAATACATGGAAAACAAAGACTCGTACATAAGGCAATCCATTAAGATCATTAATCAATGCCTATGGTAACCCACTACATAACTTAGCAAAATGGTTGAATAAAATTGCGAGAACATTTAGATTATCTACGAATGAAGTAATAATAAAAGATTTCAAGGATTTCATGAGAAAACTGCAACACTTGTATAATAGCAAGAAAAGTTTTCACTTGTTCTCAGTGGACATAGAAAATCTGCTCTCCAACATACGGACAGATGAAACTCTACAAATAATTAGTGGTGGACAATAGAGAACAAAACGTAGAAAGTAAACAATTAATGAGTTTGATAGAATTAATCACAAAGAATGCTTATTTTAAACATAAACAGAAAATTTATAAATAAGAGAAAGGATTGCAAATGGGGTCTCCTTTATCAGGTCAATTATGTAATGTATATTTAAATTATAGGGAATAAGAAATGTTAAATAATAAGAAAGGTAATTTTGAATACTACCGTTATGTGGACGAGATACTAATAATTTGGTAAGAAACAGTAGGGCAATTTAATAATTTTTTGAAGAAATGAATAAAGGACAAAGATGTAAATTACAAAATGGAAGAAGAAAAAGAAAATGAATTAATATTCTTAGACTTATGCTTGAAGAAAGTAGCTAATAAACTGGTCATTTCATACCACAGAATATACAAAGTAAACATGTATTAAATTTTGATTCAGGATATTCTTTAAGTATAAAAAACGAAACTTAGTAGACAACTTTGTTAGAAGAATTGATGTAAGAACTAATAGAGAAGATTTTGTGAGTGAGTTAATGAAAATGAAAGAAATTTTAAAAATGAATGGGTATAGCTCAAGTTGCATCGATAAAGTAAAAAGAAAAAAAAAAATGTGACAGACTGAAAATTAAAAAGATTAATGAAGAAGAAAAATGAAAGGAAATTGCAAATATGAATACATATAGTCTGAATCTAATTAGAATTTTTAAGAAATATGGAATTAAGGCGATATTCCAATGCGATAGTAAAATTAAAAATATGTTATATAACAAAATTAATGTAAGTGACGGAAGAATTGAAATGGGAATAATATACGAAACTGACTGTAGAAACTGTGAAAAATTCTACTTGGGAGAAAGTAAAAGAATACTAAGAGAACAGATATCAGAATATTGGGGTTAGGTAAGGAAAAAATTAACGAAAATATCTGAAATAGCAGATCATTGGCCATATAATGAATAATGAAATAAAATAGAAAAAAATAAGAAATATTATGGAAAGTATGCCATAAGAAATAAAAAAGAAAGAAATATGAACAGGTATGAGAGTTTAGAAGAAAAAAATTGTGAAAATGGGCTGATAGTTTAATAAAAAAAAATACATAGACAGGAATAAAACTGTGATATTTAAAGAATTAGTATATTAACAAAGTAATTGTTCAAGAGAATATTGTTATAATAATGGCATAAGCAATGGTATGTTTTATGTAAAGTCTTTTGTTTATTTGAAATTGTAGATTGAAAAAGGAAGATCGAAATTACTTCGGAAAATTTATGCAATAAATATACATGAAGAGGATATAGATGTATTTTTCTATGAATTTTGAAAATTTTTTGAAAGAAATCCTTAGCTTTCAACACATTTTTAAAAGTAACCCCTGGCGTAGAAAAAGTAAAAAAAAAATAAAAAATGCTATCTTAAATTGAAAGGAAAATCTCATTTAAAAAAACAAAAATCGATATTCAAAAATAAATACATAAATATCAATTGAGCTTTATACAAAATGGGCATAAAAGAATGGTGGATTTCAAAGACATGTCACGTCGTTTGTGTCCGGTGACAAATTGTAATGCATGCGTAGTGTCGACACGTAGGTGGTCAAGTTTCTATTTATGCCCACTTGGTGACGTTGACTCTGAAAATGCAATCCAAAAGTGGAAAGGTCAATAGGCAAAAATCCATATCCGAGAGCCATCACATGCCGTAATTGAGTACCAGCATGATTTTCCTAAGGTCAAAGTCTTTTGTGCTGTATCACAGACGTCAAAGTGTACGGGCCTTTTTTCTATGCTGAAACATCAGTAACTGGTTCCTCCTTCCAGGACATGTTTGAAAACTGGTTGTTTCCAATCTTGGAAGTGATTACAATAATTACATTTTCCAACAAGATGGTGCTCCCCCCCCCCCTGCATTTCCATCATGATTCGCGACCTCTCCTCAATCATGATCTTGCTGAGTGCTGGATTGGATGTACTAAAGATGCGGACAACCACCTCCTACGGTGATCACCATATGAATTCTTCCTATGGGGGGGTACATGAAAGAAACGACTTGAAAGCCCCATGCCCATATCCCACATATCAAGGAATGGATCGACCATTCTGTCGAGGCCATCACACTGGACATGCTTTATCGAGTCTGGCAGGAATTAGACTACAGCTTAGATGCATAAAGAGTGATGATAGGTGCACATATTGAGTGACTTTGATTGACACAAAACCACCTTGGACAGTTTTATTACCAATTGAGAGATGTCATGACTATATACATTAAGCAATACAGAAAATACATGTCTTTGAAACCCCACCATTCTTTTATGACCACCCTGTACATTTACACTAGTGGAAAGTAAAACATTACAGCAGGAAAATCCAGTTAGCAATAAAGTACTTCAACAGAGAGCAGCTAATGCTGTGATCAAGTCCCAAAGTCAATGAAGCAATTCTTCATTACATTCTCCATCTTCTTTTTATAACAATAGTTCGATCAGCTACAAATTCTTACTGTTCTTCTTCAGGTTTAATTTTTAGGTAAAATCCCTTCTACTAGATTTATAGTAATTTATTATAATAATTTATTATATTATAATAAATGACAATCAACATTCAATAATACCTTAGTATTCTAAGCAATAAAAGATATCACCTCAAAAATAATGTAACAAATTCATGCAATAAACAATTATGAATTAAACACATTGTATAATATTATTTTATAAGAATTTCTCAATATTATTCATATTATTTTTTAAATAGGCTTATTGAATATGAATAATATAGAGAAATTCTTATAATTAATGTAATACAATGTGTTTAATTCATAATTGTTAGTTACATTATTTTTGAGGTGATATCTTTTATTGCTGAGAATGCTAAGATATTATTGAATATTGATTGTCATAAATTATCTTTACGAATTTAGTAGAAGGGATTATCCCTAAATATTATACCTGAAGAAGATCAGTAAAGAATTTGTATCTGATTGAAATATTGTTATAAAAGAAGATGGAGAATATAATGAAAAGTATCATATATAGGAGTGGGTGTACTGCATATATTTAATCAATGAAGTTACTTGCTCAGAACAGAGTATAGCAAAGGTTGTAGCATTGCCATCAATAGATGATGATCAGAACATCTACGGATCCAGTTATTTGTACTAATCCTAAGCTGTATAGTGTCTTCTAAAGTGTTTATCCTGCATGGTAGATATATGCATGTACCATCCATGTCATTACAGTGCTCATGCTGAGACTTGGAACTCCCAGAATGCAACGCAGATTATAGATTGTCCTTTCCTGGCCGCTCGCTAACATTCAAATAGAAGAGAAGCGACTATTTGAATGTTAGCGAACGGCCAGGAAAGGACAATCTATAATCTGCAATGCATTCTGGGAGTTTCAACTCTCGGCGTGAGCACTGTAATGGATTTTGAGGGGTATCATATAATGTACTTTCATGAAGCAAGGATGTTCTTTCAATCAATTTACAAAATGAATTGGATACGATGTGTTTACAGTGGATCGGTGTTGGCAATAATGGGAACATCCAAAGACATGTCTCTGGATAGCCCAGATGTATGAATGCAAGCCTCTAGTAGTGCTGAGAAAGGGTTAATTACAGAGACAAAAGGCACTCTGTAAATCTTCAGTGATGAAAATTGATTCTGCTCGGAAACGAGTGACAGTCATTTGTATAATGGATGATCTGGTAGGGCTTTGGAGGTCACTGAGCCATCAGGTAATTGTGGAGTGCTTTTGACAACTCCCTTGGTCATCTATCTCGACAATGTATAAGTGTGTTCCTGAACCCTCAACCAACTATCTCCAAAGGTCATAAAGGCGACTATTCCATAGTAGGCACTTGTCGTCTGTATGATTGTTTCATCGGATCGTACAGGCCTATATTGTATGAGGAAAAAGTGATACTCATATTTATGTGACTATGCTGTAATCTGCAAATCCTGTGAACTGAATTTTTATCACCTTGTGTATGATCTATTTTTGGCATAATCTCAAGTTCTTGGTGTAATGCCTACATGAAATTTCACTTTTCATTAGTGTATTTACTCCACCCTCATTCCAACATTACATTGCATGCTATGTAAATAAATAGAAAATCAAAGTTGTGTCTGAAACATTGGGTCTCAAAGCAAATAGTGCCTTATTCAAACACTGCATGTTACATTACTGTAGTAAATGACAATTGATAAGTATATTGCTTACAATGAATTAATAAAAGTAAGCTTGAATTAACTTCAATGAAACAAAATGGCCAAATGATTCTACTCACCATCTAATAATAGCCAAATTTAGTTTTCAAATATCTTTTTAGATTGAGAACATAACTCATTACTAAGTCTTTCTCAACATAGCACACAAACAGGAACAATGATTGTCTTCATTCCATTGTACTTCATTTCCGAACTTAAATATTAAACTTGGTAGTGTCAGACTAGGCCAAGAGAACATTCACCCTCTATAGATGTTATGGAAATGACGCATGGAATGGATTTGATCTCACTTTTTGTTATTGTTGCTTACAGTCACAGACTCACAATTTGCCTTTTTTTCCATTTAATAATAAATTTCCTCAGTATTAACCTCAAAACTTGTTGTTTCTTAAACTTACAAACAAATCAACAAAACAATGCTCATTTGGGCTCACTTGGCAAAAAAAAAAAAGAGCCCTCCTTTTGAAGATGAATTATTTATGTATTTTTCTTCCAATTCCCAAAAGATTGCAAACTTTAAATGCTCAGTGTGCCACAATTCCTCATGATCAAAAAGGCATAAGAATTAAGTTTACAATTGTCTGGAAAAACTGTCTATTTAAAACAGAACTTAAAAACAGAACCTCGCGCTCAAAGATGAATCTCCCAGAATGCAAAACAGATTATAGATTGTCCTTTCCAGGCCCTTCGCTAACATTGAAATAGAAGAGAAGCCACCTCTTCTATTTCAATGTTAGCAAAGGGCCAGGAATGGACAATCTATAATCTGCTTTGCATTCTGGGAGATTCATCTTTGAGCGTGAGGAGTTTAGTTTCTCCTGAAAAGAATTAATGTACATTTTTCAAATTGTTGATTATTCTTAATTATGAAAAAGACTGACTTTCTTTTTTCTACACAAACACGGAATGTACACCCACCCATGTGGACCATTACCACACTAAGAATTAATAATAAAAACATAAAAATGACATGTTTCGATGAGCCCCAAGAAATGGCTCTCGTTATCAGAAATAAAAAACGAACTAAAATTCAAATGAAAAAGAAAGGAGCAATCAACAGAAGGTCTTGTGAAGCAGACTGATTGTTGAAGGTAAAGTTGATATGGGGAGGGGATGACAGGTTAAGCATGGAATTGTATTAAGGCAAAAAGAATAAAAATAAGAGTTCATTTTTAGTTCGTTTTTTATTTCTGATGATGAGAGCCGTTTCTTGGAGCTCATCGAAACATGTCATTTTCACAAGTTTTTATTATTAATGCTTAGTGTGGTAATGGTCCACTACATTGTTATAAGTAAAATCATTTTTAATAAAACTCTTGTAATCATTCCTCCTAAAAGCAATATTTCGAAGACATTTCTAATCGATCTGCTTTGACTTCTTGAACTCATTAAGCTTGAAAAAGCAGATCAATTGAAATTTCAGCGAAATATCGCTTTTTGGAGTTTTATATATATCGAGTGGTTATTATTTATAAATTCATTTTTATCTTTTCTCTTGCATTTTTACTTCTATTATTATTCTTAATAGGTATAGTGAATGAAGTTCCAAGTTTTTTGATGAGTACCAACACAGTCACCAACGGAAACGAAACAACCAGCACTCCTTTAAGCTAACAAAGCTATTATAATTTTCAATATGTGTTCATCTGTGTGTATTTTAAAGTCTATTTTAAATAAACAAGCAAAGCTTTCATAACTTTTATTTTCTACATACATCTACAAAAGTCGTAATGTTTTAATTTCTCTATCCCTAACATTTCAGAAGTTTTTACAGAAGGCATTCAGAATCATAGGAATCAACTTGCCTCAAACCACTGTCCAAACTTGACATATAAACCTAGATTGTATATGTATTTATTATTTAACAGAATGTTTTTATTCAAATCCAAGTTTGAGTGAAACTCCTATCAGAATAAATGTAAACCAAAATTAAAATCAGTTTTCACATTTGCATTTTTCAATAAGGAATGATTTTTCCCGATAAATATTAAAGTACATAAATATAATTATAAACATATTCCTCATGAATAAAGTAATATTATTAAACTTCTTTAATTCTACAAAGACTTCGTTACTTACACAATATTTCGGAGGCCTAATCGACCCTCCTTTTTCAAGCTTTACATCATAAATGAGAAAAGAAAATCCATTGTCTTTTCTTCTCAATCAACTAAAAATAAATAATAATCAAGAATTTGGAATTCTAATACAACAAAATAAAATAACTTAAAACGTGATATGCTTCATAATGCACCATGCATTATTACAAATAAATGCCCTTTTTTAAAGAAATAAATGTCCTTTTTTGATTAGGCCTCCGAAATATTGTGTAAGTAACGAAGTTTTTGTATTGGGTATGGGAATAAGTTTCCTCCCATTTCAGAAATGTGTCATTAGTGGCACTTCTGTCATGTTTGGTGGGACGGCTCTACTTCTGTTTAAAAGGTGGAGGTTGTGGCACTGAAACGCAGTCATTTAAAATCGTTCGGAGCGTGAAGAACACTTTGATTTTATTTGTTGAAAATGTCAACATTTATCTCAACAAAGCAGCATTTGCGGGAAGTTCTAGTGCATTACTATCTTTTAAAGAAAAGTGCTGCTGAAACCCATCGTTGTCTAGTTAGTATTTATGGTGGTCATGCTCCATCAAATACAATGGCGATTTCAACGTGAGTGACAAAGAACGCAAAGGGGCACCAAAGAAATTCGAAGACACACAGCTACACGAATTACTCAATGAAGATTCAACTCGAACGCTCGAGGATTTGTCAAATGAGTTAAATGTTGATAGATCTACCATCGGTAAACGTTTGCATGCAATGGGAATGGTCCAGAAAGCAGTAAATTGGGTGCCATATCAATTGAAGGAGAGAGGTATCGAATGATGTTTGGTCACATGCAAGATGCTCCTTCAACAACAGAAAAGAAAAGTTTTTTTGCATCGCATTGTAACTGGCGATGAAAACTGGATCTACTACGACAACCAGACTGAAAGCATGGGTGATGCCAGGTGAGCCAGGTCCCTCAACGTCAAAACGGAATATCCACAGTTCAAAGGTTATGTTGTGCATCTGGTGGGATCAGAAGGGTGTTGTTTATTATGAACTTCTAAAACCATCACTGGGGATCGATATCGACTGCAACTAATACGCTTGAATCGAGCGTTGAAAGAAAAACGACCAGAATGGGACATTAGACACAACAAGCTGATTCTGCTACACGACAACGCCAGGCCTCACGTTGCAAAACCCGTCCAAAAATACTTGGAAGGATTGAATTGGGAAATTTTACCCCACCGTATTCACCAGACATTGCTCCTTCGGATTTCCATTTATTCCGGTCCATGCAGTCGGCCCTTTCTGGAGAGCGGTTCACTTCTCATGATATCGAAAAATGGCTTAATGAATGGATTGAGTCGAAAACACCAGAGTTTTTCTTTAGAGGAATCTGTTTACTACCTGAAAGATGGGAGAAAGTTATCGCTTCCAATGGGTCATACTTTGAATAAAGTCACTTTGTATTTCATTATTTCAATAAACAACAAACTTTGTTTACAAAAGGGCGGAAACTTAGTCCCATACCCAACAGAATTAAAGAAGTTTAATAATACTACTTTAATCATGAGGAATATGTTTACATAAATATACTTTGAAAATTAGAATTTGTCTGAGAACTAATGAACGAGATGCAACAACAGAACAGCAATTTTAAAACAAGCATTAAATAAATCTTATTAACAGAGTTCAAAGTGTTCTGCTTTCAAGAACAATTCTTCAGGAATTCATGATTCGAGTTCGATAAATCAACATCTGAAATGCAATTTTGTTTCTCCTATTTTCATTTGTTATTTTAACGTTGCGTTATCCACTTCTCTAGTAATTGTTCTTAAACTGATACTTGTGAATTGGCTACTTCTTTTGGTCTTATTGAATGCAGTAATTTCCTTCTTGTGGATGTTAAGTCAAGTCCATTCAAATAAAATGCAAGGAAATGATTAAAAACTAAAGGATTAAATCCTTCAAAGTGCAAAACACCATCTACAAGTTCACAGACTTCAAACAATTTGTGATCAGAATCTACCCAAACCATATTCTTCTTACCACTGGTTCCATTGATATCAATGGAATTCAGTTGGTATGCAAAGAAATCAAACACTTGTCCGTTATTTTGAATGCACTGCAAACAAACTGGAGATGGTAACTCCGTAACTGACGACTGAAAGAAAAGGGATAATAGTGAAATTCACAGGATATTTTCAAATAATATACTGGTTTCAAAGTTAGGGAAAAATTTAACTGACTTATGCAACTTATGGCATAATACTATATTTATGGAGGGTTGAGGTGGATAAAATTGAACAAGTTTGGGAACTCATATTACGGAGATAAGTCCTTCCTCCATCAACGAAACTACTTGATGTGACGATCGTAGTTATGGACAATCGTCCAGCATTGTAACTTCCATTGCAGGAGACTTATTGATAGGCATTCCTAGGGGGAATTATGTTCCACACATCTAGATAGATTTTTGATAGGACAGCCAGCAAACGAGGTGTGCGTCATGCAATCTCAGATTTCAGAAGCCAAAAACTACAGAAGGCTATTAGGGAGGCATTAGATGATTTGTGATGTTCCTAACCTGTTGATGCAACGTTGTATGGGTAGGTTTTCTCATGTGACAATCGCCCTGATCTGTCATCAGGCGGTCAACTGGTTTGTCTGCGTCGTCAGGTTCCTGTTGTGGCAGTACCTTTAGTCTGCAGATCGAGTTGATGGTTTCAGCAGATTATGTGCCTAATGGTATCCTTATTGACCAGCACATTTGTCCCAGCACTGTTTTGCAATCACACTGAAGGACATTTTTGATGTTGGAAAGTGCACAGATGTACGCTTCCCAGTACAGCATTATTTTTTCAGTCATTATTCAATCTATTCAACCATTGACATATCACTATTATACAGGGTGGCCAGGAAGCTCCCGTACCCCTGTTTTGTTATTATTACATTAAGGACATATTTAGATTATGATGCTTCTCTTTATAGTAAATGACCTGTATATCACTTGAATATATCTGTATGGGAAAGTTTGACTCTTGGTAGAGTGCATCTAATACATATATGAACCACTTTTCTTCTAGTAAATTGCTTCTCATAGTTTCTTTACTTCAAATCTTAAAAGTTTTTAATTCCTTAAAGATTTGTCTTTAAAGATCAAAAGCTAACAGAAAACAAGTTATCATCGTCGCATTCTTAAAGCATTTGTAAAATAGGCTATCATCATGAGAAATAGACTCAACAAGAGATAAATTCATCTGTTTACATCTGGATTCTGTTTTAGTCTCAATCTAAATGTCATTCGTGATAAGAATAAAGGAGTTTTAAGAGATTCACTATCAACAGTTACTTACTGTACCAGCAGGGTGGTCGAGAAGTTCCTCTACCCCTTAATATAATAATAACATAATAGGGGGTACGGGAACTTCCTGGCCAACCTGTACAATAACAATGGCTATGGTATATGTACTGTATCTGTGCATGCAATATACAGTGCACAGAGTTTAGGCTGGTTCAAAATGTTCAATTTTATCTGTCTCAACTCTCCGTAATATTTGTTTATTCAGAAAGAGGTATTATCAATATTTAGAAAGAAAATAGATTATGCAAAATATCAAGTTTCAATTTTTTTTAAAGTTTCAGCAAATACTTACTCCATAATGGTGCCTGGCTTGAGCAACTGCAAAACTATAACAAACACCAATAGCTCGAGCCAAAGCTTGAGTTTTAGTCCAAGCCTCTTCTGTATCCAAATGATTAATGAATATTGTATGAACTTTAGAAAATTTTGAAGTTTTGCTCACAGCTAGAAAAAGAAAAATAAATAAATTAAAAATAAAAAAGAAATAAATATAATGGAACATAATCAACTTCTCATTAAGAATATTTTTCAAATTTGCATAATCTTGAATACTTACATAAAAAATCCTGAAGTATATAAATCTGTTCCTGTTTCAAATCCAGTGTATGTTTTATTGGGAAAATATCTGGAAGCTCCATTTCTTTGGTTTTTTCTACTGATTCTGAATCAGCAAATTCTGTCAAAGGTATGTTACTTGACAACAAGAAAGGTACAGATGTAGAAAACTGAAGAAGATCACCATCTGAAAAAGACAATAAAGTAATTTTAATTTTTTTTTTATTAAGACACTGGTTACTCCTGGGAATTTAGTTTCACTAATAAACGGAGTATTCTCATTTGCAAAAAATGATTTTTTTTTTCCAATAGTTGTTGTATTCCTTTAATGCCCTCTTGTTTTGTAAGAGTGTGATTTTAATGACATATCAGTGAATACAGGGTGGTCCTGAAATGGTTGGCCCAACTTCCACGATAACAGTGTGAGGCATGTGTTGCTGCTGAAGGTTGCCACTTCCAATACCTCACTAACAGTGGCTTCACCATACCCTATGTACATGTTGATCATTCTGTAACCTCTGAATAAAGCATTTCCGCATCACGTTCATATGGATTTTTTTTTGTTATTTTACGATGTAGCATCTGGCATTCAAGTTTGGCCAACCATTCAGGACCACCCTGTATATTCATTAACTATTTTGAGATTTCCATTAACTATTCTGGATTGAAACAATTAATAAAATCTAATAAAGATATTAAAAAAACAAAGTTAACTCTTAATAAAAAATCTTCAACATCTCACAATTAAACGTAATATTTTACATTTATTATTAAAAGCAAATTTTCGAGGGGAATATGCGTTCCCTCTTTCTCATGCCTATTTACAACAATAAGTTAGCGAAACTTTTTTGAATAATCAAATTATTACATGGTACCAGTATTCACATTTTGTTATATGTCATATATACATTTTGTTAATAATAAATAATAATAACTTTCTATTATTGACAATTTTCTGAAACAGAAAACAATATTCATATTTCGATATTTACAACAAATAACCTGAATTTGAAAACTTTCTATTGGTTAATTATTGCTAATTCTTTTATTACAACCTTATTATTACAATTTGCACACAGCTTCTCATGAAATATTTGTTGACTTCAATTTCTTCACTCTTATTGATATTTCCTTAAAACAATAAGACATCAATATAAAAAAAGAATATAATAGGAAATTACTTACAAAGAATTGATATGAATACAAGTAAGGAAGAAGATTTTGTTACAGAAGTTAAAAAAATGAAAACAATCCTCAAAAAGAATGGGTACAAAGGGAAGTTTATTGATAAAATTATAAAAAAATATCACTCTTTTAAAATAAAAGAGTTAGAAACATATAATGATAACACATTTTTGAATCTATTTATTATTAATTTTTAAAAAGAAGCCTGAAGTCCAGAAATTCTCTGGATGAAATATAGCATATAATGAATAAAAAAGATGAGATAGTTTAAAGTAAATGACTGTGGATAGTTTGAAGTCTTGTATTAAATAATGACAGAATAATGTTTTTAATGTTAATGGAAGGGGAATTGGGCAGAATAAAGAAAGAGGAAAAAAAAATGTCTATTGCAAAAAAGAAAAAAGGAAACTAAACAGATTAATGTAAGAAAAAAATTCATAATGCACACAATTAAATAAGGTTATCGCATTCTAAGCTATCATCTCGAGAATCTGGGACAGCTGTTTCCGCCTCATTAGACATCAACAACCAGATTTACTCTTGATAAGGTGGAAACAGCTGTTCTAGATTCTCAAGATGATAGCTTAGAATGCAATAACCTTATTTGATTGTATGCATTTTGGATTTTTTTTTTCTTACACTTATATATGCACGTTAAATTTATTGTTATTAAACAGATTATTCTTGAATGAAAATAAAATTATTCCCTAAAACTTTCAAAAATAGTGATTGTGAAAGGATTACTGTAAGTTATTGTATGTTTGGAGCAAGAAAAAAATTTAATTCACTGACATGGCAAACAGAAAAAAAAAGCAAGGGATGATGATGATGATGATGATGAGATTCTTGTATATATATACAGCTGTAGGCTAAGGAATGAATTTTTTACTTTTCCTTTTGCTAAAGAAATCAGATCTTCAGAAAAAGAAAAAAACGTTAATACTAATCATCTCATTGAAAAGGAATACAGAGAGCTTACAGTGTCTAGTTCATTTGAAACAATTTTTAATCTGCATTGAATAAAAAATGACTGAACGTGTTTCATTAAATAACAATGGGTGATTCCAAGTGATTTACTAAATGACATCCTAGAACAACTGTTTCACGCTAATATGGTGATCATCAGCTAGGAGCAGTCACCAGTAAACAACGAGGTCTCGATATATAGACCAATAGGAAATATCGTCAGAATCAATGTGGAGTCTCCAAAGCTAAAATAACAATGAAAACTCGCCAAAAGCGAAATTGGTGAGAAAATTCATGTGCTTGATGTTTTTTGAAAGCTTTTTTATTATTACTATTTTTTATTACTTTCTTCAGATAAAAGATTTCTAATACTGAAAACTAATTTATAAGCAATCAAAAGTTGAACTGATTCCCTTACATTTCAAAATTCCTTATGTTATTTCAAGGAAGGTTTCTACGCTTTCTCCTTCAATAGGGAAGAAGATAAGCCAAACTTTTCTTTAAAAAAAAAATGCTTTCCTTTCCTTGGAAAGTTTTTAACTAGAACTTTCCTAAGTAGACAAGAAAACAAAGATAAAGTACATCATTTTTAAAAAATTAAGAAAACTGAAGACTCTGACGTCCATTTCAACCTTTCTCGCCTATAATTCTTTGACATTAAGAAGAAATGTTCCCAAGTCATGGAAACTAAAAATATTAATTACTAATCTACAATAATAATATTTTCTAAAAAGACTGATCATCTTTTACTGGATAAATTAAAAGTCAATAATCCTTTATCTCAGAAACCTGCAGTGCAAAATCACATTTAATCACTTACAACCTTTTTCCTTTCCATCATAAATTTATAAATGATAAAAAGGAGGAATGAGAGGAGAAACGGATGTTCTGGAAATATCCTGAAGAAATTGTTTCAGAATAGATATACAGTAAAACCTCAATATAGCGCTCCTTCTAATAGCACTCTCCCGTTCTTTACGCTCCTTTTATACGGTCCCTGGACTTTTTCTATATAACTCTGTATACTTTTACCCTCTTATAGCGCTTTCAAATCACGCTTGAAGCGCTTTTTTTGAATTGGAAATTAGTAAAAAATTTCATATAAATTGTGAAATTTGTAATGTTTTAGAAGTGTAGTGAAGAAAGTGCGCTAAGTCTGCTCCGAAAATATATTAGTGTTGCTCCTATTGGTGTTAATAGTTACTAGAAACCCATTGAAAATGTCATAATTCATAACAGTAGCACACACACATGGCAAACCACAATCAAAGATTTTTTTCAATAGGAAATAAGCTCATATTTGCACTATATCTATAGCAGAATCAAGTACGTTTCCTGTAAAATGGTGTCTAAATCTTTCCCCATCTTATAAATCATTTCCCGTCTATAGCGCTATCCCGCTTATTACGCTTGTAGTTCATGGTCCCTTGACGAGCGTAATAACGGGGTTTTACTGTACTACCAAATATGATTAATGTAACAGTTTTTGATAAAATTCATTGTACATTCAATTATAAAAATTAAAAAAAATTAAAAATTTGGTTATTTTCCATCCATCCATCCATAGTAATTCTGTCCGGAGACAGGTCAACATTCCTATGGAATTCAAGAATTCCCATAGAAGCAACTGGGGAAAGATATTGAGGTGGGTTCCCTCAGGAAGCCATTATGGAATGGCTTCAGACCGAAGGAAATGTGAAGAAGAGGCTGACAAACACAGGAAAGGAAATTGAAACAACTAAGCCACGCTCTTGATTCGAACCCAGATTCCGACACAACGTCCGCAGAATTCCGCCCAGACCGCTCGGCCCTGCCGGAACGGCTTGGTTATTTTACTAAATGTCAAATAACAACTTGTATTACAATTTATATGGTGGAAATGCATAAATCAAAACATCAAAATAAAAAATAAAAATGAGTGGAAATGAACAAAGTTTCTAAAAGTGTCAAAATAAGAAGTTTTAAAGAAAAATCAGATATTCGAAATGAGGAAAAAATCACTGAGCATGATGAAGGAAAGCAATGAATGATAAGGAAAACTATCACTAAAAGCAAACTGACTAATCTCTTCAAGTCAGTTATTAAAAGTACAGACGTATCATGAGAAATATTAAAACAAGAACAGATTTAAACTTATTAAAAACAGAAAAGGACCATTTAAAGCATTTCTCCAGTCTCTCTACATTGTTATTAAAAATTCTGAAAAGATATCTACATTGTGTAGGTAATACCTACATTGAATGTCAGAAAACAAGAAAAATTAGTAATCTGGCTAGCCTAGATACACACCACAATTTGTTTGGAAGGTGCTTTTGCATCAAGATGGCTTCTAATATGAAGCAAAGGTTTAGCTGCTTTCATTACGGATGGTTACTCTCTGACGCTTGTAAGATTTGGCAGCAAGATATTGTGATGAGTTTTATATATTTATTTCTATTTATCCTATGTATTTTATCTTTTACTTATTCGTAATCACTTGTATTATTTCAAATCCCAACCGTTAACGGTTATTCCTGTTTTGTTTACTTTTAAATCCCAACGGTTGGAGGGGTTCCCATCATGCACCTTAAATTTAAATCTTTCCGTTAATTTCTCTTATCATTTAAAAGCACCAATCATTTTAAAGCCCACCAGCCAATCAACACTCATGTAAATAAACTTATATAAACCCTTGCTCTCCTTCAATAAACGAGACCCTAGAGAACCTGTTCAGATCTATCATCAGTCTTGTTCATCTTATTTCCACGAACCAGGGCAACGAATAAATCACCACAATATTTTACCCTATAGGAGTAAGCCAATTTGTAAAGATAGCACCTAAAATCCTAAACGGCATGGTTCAGAATTACCAACAGGGAAACTAAATAAATTAAATTTTGCCTTAGAATCCCAGAAGTGTGCAACACCATTGTCTGATTGAAATACTTCGTAAGTAATCATGTTATCAGAAAGAAAATCCAGAATCGTATGAAATAAGACTGATTTAGAAATTCATACTGTGTAAACTGGATTCAGATGGGATAATTAAAGCCGCTGTTAAATCACATAGTGATACTAGAAAAGAAAGCAATCCAAGCCAATTGGATTTGATACTGTACTGGCTGTTGTTTGTTTGTGTGGGTCCTACGCCCAAGAGCAGGAATGGTTCCAATAACATTTAACACCTCCGAGTTGATCGCCAATAGGGATAAATCTGACCAATGAGTCCTAATAAGAATGAAGCAGCTGTCCCAAATTCCATTTTGACGATAGCTCAAAACATGAATAACATAAAGCCTTTTTAATAATAAATAAAACTTTACGTTCACATACTATTAAAAAACAAACACAAAGCCTATGCACATGGCTAAAAAAAATTTTATATACAATAAATTTTTAAATTTTAAAGTTGTTAATGTACATAAAAATTTTTTAGCCATGTGCATAAGCTTTGTGTTTGTTTTTTAATAAAGCATTTTTCTTTATCCTTTTTTTCAATTTAGAATTTATTCTTCAAAAGTTAAGAAAAAATCAATATCAACATTGTCAGGTGTTGAGAAATCTATCTGCTTGTTGTGGATAATTAATCGTTGATTACTTTGGTAATTCAATTAAATTTCAAAAGTTAGCCATTTTATAACATTAAATTTCAACAAAGCAAAATTTTCAGGAATAAAAATTGGAGTTAAGAGTTTAAACATGTTCCAAAAGAATATATTTCAGTCTGTTTGTTTTTCGTTTTTGTTTTTTTTCAAATTAAAAAGTACTAAATAATAAACACTAATTTAAGACTTTCAAAACAGCATGACAATGAAATATCTAAAATGAGAGAGTTTATCTAAAAAGAATTACAAACTAAACTTTAAAAGGATTTTTAACCATTGAGTTTTAACTGTTTTAACATGTATTTCTGTTTCGTGTAAGTGCTCAAAAATGGAATCCTACCTTTTTCTATTGGTACAGAAGCTATTGCATCTTGAATAAAAGCTCTGTTGAATACATCCTTATATTTGCTGCAACTGGCTTCTGCTTGTTTCATCAATAACTGTACTAGTAAGCTCCTGTATTTTACAAAAATAATTATTACATCTTAAGGAATAACATTTAATAAATATCAAATTAGGAAAATAGAAGTTTAAAGGTATGAAGCCCAGGTCCTCAGAAATACTCCAAATTCAGTTTTAGAATCAGAAAGGACATTTCAACAAAAAAAAAATTGATTCTCCAAAATGTGCTGTTCAAATTGTTATAATAAGAAAATAAACAATCCACAACATTTAGGAATATTAAAAAAAAAAAAAAAAAAAAAATAAGGACCATAGCAATTGAGTAGCGGAACCCTCTTCAAGGGCATTGATATTCTTTTCAACTCAATAGCAAATAGCAAAATATGAAGGAAAAAAAAATCTAAAAAGTTTTTGTATAAATTACATTTAACATGTGTGACAATATTATTGCATAAAAAGAAAAACGAATGCACATAACTACACAAAAATTCACTGATCTAATTTTGGTTTTTTGTTCTGGGAATTGGAGACAGTACTGTTTCAAGTTACTAAACTCTCCACAGTCCGATTCGCCCAGTATACCCAGCTCAGTGAAGAAGGACAATATACTAAACAGACAGACAAACTAACAAAACAATACTCCATATTATATCTTCTTAAAATACCAAATTCAAACATTAATAACTTCTTATTAAATCACTACAAACATCTTAGCCTTGGCGATATTTCGTCTTTTATATTTCAAAGACTTCTTCATGCCATATCCAAAAATTAGTAGTATGTAATGAATGTGGTTGATGTCACGTTCTCTGTTGTTAGATTATGAAGTTAATTCTTGTTTTGTATTATTTTTAGTTTGTAGTTTAGGAAAGTGAGATCTCTTCCTAAGAAATTTTTGTATATGGCATGAAGAAGTCTTTGAAATATAAAAGACGAAATATCGCCAAGGCTAAGATGTTTGTACTGATTTAATAAGAAGTTATTAATACTAAATATTACTTTTTCTTTTTATGTAATAATATTGTCACACATGTTAAATTTGTTTTATATACTAACTTTTTAATAAAGTAATCCTTACTAAGCTAAGAAGAATGTGGATTGATTGTTCACCCCTTTTATTCTGGATTCGTTTTTAGATGTTTTTTAATTGAGGGGTCATTATCTTGTTTGTTTGTCCATTTTGTATATTGTCCTTCTTCATTGAGCTCGTTAGACTGACTGATCGGACTGATACAGAGTTTGGTAATTCAAAATAGTGCTGTGTCCCCCCCGATTCCCAGTACAAAAACAAAATTAGATCAGTGAATTTTTGTTTAGTTATGTGCATTCTTTTTTCTTTTTATGTAAGTTTTTGAAACAAGTAAATAACATAAGATGAATGAGATGGCTTAAGTGCATGTATGAAATCAAGAAGGAAAATTAAAAATAAAACACACTTACTTGATAATGTTAAAGTAAATAAACAGGATAAAAAGATGGGATTAATCCAACAGTTTCGGAATACTATGCATATTCCATCTTCAGGGATGGCACAAACATATAGGACGACATAAACATATAAGACAACACAAGGTAAGAGCACAAAGTGAAAGCTTGGGGGAAAGTAGAGGAAGTGTGGGGAGGCTGGCAAAACGCCTGTCACTATTGCTAAACCTCCCCACTCTTTCAATATGTGTTCTTACCTCGTGTTGTCCTAAATAGTTATGTTGTCCCAATATGTTCGTGCTGTCCCTGAAGATGGAATACACATAGTATTCTTAAACTGTCAAATTAACCCCATCTTTTTATCCTATTTACTTTAATATTATCAAGTGTGTTTCATTTTCAATTTTCTTTCTTAATTTCTTACATAAGATGAATGTAATCTAGTTTTAAATAAAAAGATTGACTGATTAATTCTTTTTGTTAAGAATGCTACAATGCCCTTAAGTGGAAGAAAAAAATTAATAATTATTTTTATAGCATTATAAAGTAAAACCACAATACAAAGGTAAGTATCTTTCTAACATAAAAACACTACATTCAAAGATCTTATAAAATAATTAAAACTGAAAATCAGATATCTCACTGATATATAAGAGCTGATTCTGCTTGATATATATATTCCTAGATGGGGAGATGCTTAAATGAAGAAACTAAGATTAAGAGGAGAAAATAATAGCAAAGGTAGTAAAGAAAGCTGAAGAGCAAGACAACCTGAGGCAGACAGACATAATACCTGTAACTGATAAAACAGACAAGATCAAATTGATAAAATTGGCATACAGTAAAACCTCTCAAATCCGGTCCCCACGGTAATCCGGCCTTGTCCTGAGTAAATATATTTTATTTTTAATAATTAAATTTGTTTCCCTATCCGCGCATATTCATTATGAGTGAAAAAAGAAAGAAAAACTTTGTCACTATGGAACAGAAGCTTAATGCGTTAAGGAGATTGGATGCAGCGGAATTTGCAAAACAAATATCACTAGAACTTGGAGTCGGAAAAAGCACAATTGTATTGTTTTTAATAAACATTTGAGTGCAAAATTATGAAAATGGGGTTAAATTAATTAAACCTGGCATTATGTCTTCACAAAAATTGAGCTATTGAGTTATTTTAAGAACACTCTCGGTAGTCCGGCTTTTTTGTAATCCGGCCTACTGGGCGCCACATTATTGTCCTCATGCCGAAAGATGAAACTCCCAGAATGCAGAATGCAAAGCAGATTATAGATTGTCCTTTCCTGGCCGTTCGCTAACATTCAAATAGAGAGTTTTACTGTAATTGGTAATTTATATTATAACTAATGCAAAGAAATGTGAGACTTAGTAAATTTCACTGTTCATGTATTCTTTCCTCTTCATACAAAGAAACTCTAAAATATAGTTCCCGTTTGATAAAAAGGCCTTCAAATTGATCGGCTAAACATTTCATGCTGACATGAAAGAGCATACTGACGAAAATGTATCTTTTGGCAATAATCTGCTAATGTCTATGAAAAGAATAGATTGATAAGAATGTGATTGGACTTTTATAATTTATAGTAATGGAGACAGAAATCTAAGAGCATGAAAACTGATGGAAATGTCTGGTTGCAAACGACTATTAAACCATGAAATAAGTAAACTATGTACGGCTATTAAAGATGAACACTTGACCCATTACTATTAAGACTTAAGTTATTACAATGCTAAGTAACTCCTGTAAATGAGAATTAAACATTTTTAATTGAGATCAATATCTTCATAAAGAATTTTGTTTTGTTTATTGTTACAATAAAACTGCTTCTACTGAATTTCTAATATTAAATCATTGAAATGCTGTTTTAGTAAAATTCTGAATATTAAGTCATTAACACAAATACCAAGAAAAAGAAAAGCTTTCAGATATTCTCAATATTTAACACTACTTTCTTTTTGTACTAAGATTATAAAGTGTTCAAATATTAAAAATGTTAATGAAAAATATAAAATCATGTAAATTCACATTTGGCTAGGGTTGCCTTCTGTCTCGTATCTATCACCCAAATTGTATGTTGTGTTTCATGAGTTGATTGTCCCGTATAATCATAAAATTTAAGAAGGACAAAAAAAAAAAGTCAGAAATAATAAAAATGATCAATTTTTAAACCTTAAAATTTTATTTTAATAATTTAAGCCTATTGAAATAAATTAGATATTTTCATTTTCATTTCTGGTACAATCATCGTTACTAGTTTGTGTGTGTGTGTTTGTTTATTTAAAAAAAAACTTGTCTGCAAACAAATCTAATTGCTTACACCTTTAAAGAACTTGCTTAAGGCAATCACTTAATTGGATTTTCGTTATAACTTCTTAAAATGAATGTGTCTTAAGGAAAAAAATAAAAAACCAACAACAACTCCCAACTGTAGAGCTGTATTTTATAGATAAAGTTAAAATACAGTAAAGACCCGATTATCCGCAAATGCCGTGAAAATTTTTTTTTAATTACTAACCTCAAAAAAAAAAAAAAAAAAAAACTATTTTAATCCAAGCCAAAAACAGGGAAAGTACAATAGGCCCTACAGTGTGAAGGTCGAAAATTACTGACAGGTTTATTGTGCATCGTAATCATATAGTCCTTCTCGGAATTTGTACATATTGTAAAAGTTTTGTATAATAAAACAGTTTTTATGCTGAAATATTTTTTTTTTGTGTTTACACCTCATTTTTAGTCTTTTTTCGGGTTATCCGCGATATTCTTGCCACCCAATTCCGCGGATAATCGGGGCTCTACTGTATTCCTTATTTCACTCGGTGAGAGGCAAATAGTTACACTGAATGAGAGGCTACATTGGCAAAAAAAAAAAAAAAAGGCTACACAATAAATAAATACTCACATCTGCCTTTCTGGTAGGATGCCATAACTCCGCTTAAAATTAAAATAAGGTCTTTCTTTATCTTTCTTTTTGGGTAGCTTTTCTTGGTAAGCATCCCATACACAGGCCTTCTTCACATGGCTATTCAAAATAAAGACAAAATAATATGAAAGAAATATAACAAATTATATTACTTATGAAAGTAAAAGATTTAAATAACTAACAGAAAATTCCTTCTACCACCTCCCTTTATAATCTTCTGTTTCTCTAACTAACTCCATGGCACTACAGCCCATGTAGGGCCTTGGCCTCCTTAACAATATGAGCCCACTCTTTTCTATCTTGCGCCTTTCTCCTCCATCCTCGTACTTGGAGCTTTTTCAAATCGCGTTCCACATCATCAAGCCATCTAAGTCGTGGTCTTCTGTTTCTCACTGTCTCTAAAATTGCATGAAAATGAAGCATCATACCTTTTAGACAGTGAAGACACATCACATTGTATCATGTATTTATCTGACTTTTATTGGCTTTCTGAGTCTTTATGGTGATGTTTGACGCTGATAGTATTCTCAACCTTCTACAATGAATACAAGTGGACTAGAATGGCATGTCAGCTATCTTCAAACCAACCGAGGAGAAATTGTACTTTATCTATGTTCTTTCATCACCAACTGAGAAAAATTTCTCAAAATGGAATTAATTATATGATTTAAAAGGAAGCCCACATGGCCACAGGATGCAATTTATCAAGGATTTAAATCAACTTGTCGCCCTTTAGAAGTTTATCTACATTGACATGGGATATCTACTTTCAATATTTTAAAATATACAATTTAACAGCAAGGATATTACTTATTATAAGTGAGCAGGCCTCCAACATCAAATTCAGGGCATAGGTACCAAATATGGTAATGGGATCCCCTCCCACATATGGTCAAAATGATTTGATTATGGCCAAAAATATCACAAAAACGCCACACGATTTCATATTTCTACTTTTTAAACATGCCATACACAGTTAGATTACGTTTAGAATACATTAATTTATATACAATGTAGACTTAATTATAAAAAAAAGTCCAGATAGGCTAATTCATATTATTTTTCGGTTAAGATCTCTGCCCGGGTCCGTTTGGCGGCCGGTCCCTGGTGCTGAGGGACCAACTGACATCCTTCTCTTGTGGGACCCTGTAAGCGAGACAGGTTTTCAAACAGAAATCTCGGAAACATTAGTTTTCCATACTGAGCACAGATTATTAATGCAGAACATTTAAAATCTTGTATTTTATTACTGAGTTCAGAAGCAAATTTAATTTTAAAAACGAAATGAAACTAATTTTTACACATATAAGATTTATTCCAAACCTATTTAAATAATTATTGAACTTAATATAACTGAAGTATATAACATACAAAAAAAAAGTATTCTCTGTTGTTTTTCTTTTACTCAAAAAAAAATTGAGAGAGGAAAGAAAACAAAGGAAGAAAAAAAAACTACACAAAGCTCCTCTTTTTTTTTTGAGAAGGCCTTTCTCCAATTGCATGAATAATTAATTTCAGAAAACGCTTTAGAGACAAAAGGTTTAACTGAAATGTTAACATTGCCCAAACTAAGTTTGGATTTCAAGAGGGTTTGGTAAAACTTTCTCTTAAGCAAAAGGACCAAATAGTTCCGGAAATTGAATTTTTGAAATTCTTTGTAACTAAGGCCATCACCTGTCTCCCCCTGGTAAGAACGAGAAAATCCAAGAAGAATCTATTCCAAGCTGTTATGGCAAAAACTGATATTTTATACCTTTTCGAATGAACTCATTATTTGATATTGTGTGCCATTGTTGACAGAGATAAGCTAAAAACATGAACATTGAAATTTAAATTTTAATCTAGTAAGCTAAAATTAATGAGTTATTTTCTTTTTTCTCTGGCTCTTCTCTCATTGCACCATATACACACAAAGGGAGTGTTAAGAAACAATAATTTGGATGTAGTCCCCGTGGCCTATTGCATAAGACGTCAGACTTCAGATGAAAAGGTTGCAGGTTCGATTCCTGTCGCGAACATTTCATTGTAGTAATTTTTTCACAGGAAATTAATAATTGCGCCGGACACTCAGATAGACAGACAGAGAAATAGAAGATTTTAGTAATATAGATTATAAAGAAGGAATAATTAGAAAAATCCTTTAACACGTTCACTGCCGACTACACGGGCTCATGTAAAGGGTGCTACTAGTTGAAATGCTGATTACACAGTGCCGTGTTGTGTGGCCATCAAAAGATCATTATGCTACCAGCGCTTGTAAGAGGAACTTGTATTGTGTGTCGACACCTCGAACTATCATAAACAGTTGTTGGCACCGAACTTTTATGTTTTTGTCCCCCCCCCCAACATAATAATGAGTGATGTACCAAGGCTCTGAAAAACACTAAATTCTCTAAATTTATTGATTATTGATTTTATGTTTATTTTTAGAATTTGAAAAAATATAAGTTCCTTGATCATACATGTAATTTGATTTTGAATATGTTTTTGAGACCTTACATTTATTTTTATTAATAAATAAAAAATACATCCTTTATTCTATCAGATTTACATTTTATTCTTTTTGATTTCCTTACCATATCATTGATGTAACCGTAAGAAAACTATTGAAAATCTAGTATCTAGGAGACACTTAAAAGGGAAGTGCGTGACCTCGTATGCTGAGAACCGCACGAAAATGTGCGTAGAATATAAATCGCTCGTGCCAAAAACAGTGGTATGAGTCATTCTCATGCAAAACTCAGCTGTTGTCTGCTAGTGCCATCCAACGGTGGCATGTTGTACCTGCACTAACAAGTACTTCTTCTAGTTGTGTTAATAGTACACCTGCAGCAGGAGGCCGTCTTTCATGACATTGCAATGACAATTTCACTACATTGAAATATGTGTGTTTTTGGTCCTATTATATCGATATTTTGTTTCTTCATATTACCAAAGTTCCTCTCTTGGACCTTCAATAGGTGATCATTCAAATTTCGTAGTAAGACATGCAGTTTTGCATGAAAATTACTCATACCACTGTTTTTGGCAATTTATATTCTAAGCACATTTTTGTGCGCTTCTCAGCGTTCGAGGTCACGCACTTCCTTATTAGTGCAGAAATTTAACCAGAAGTGCTGCCTACATGGAGCCATGACAGTTGATTTGTGAGGATTGGAAGGAGGGGGCGGTTGAAATTTGATAAGTACCGATTTCCTATTTTATCATTTACAATAAAATAATCTAGTGGCACCTGGTAATCGCCAACCCTTCAATGGTGGCAGTGAACGTGTTAATAATCTTTCAAAAATAAAATAAATGTATATTACTTTTGAATTATGTTTTCTGAATCAGCTATACCAGTAGCTTTCTCAACACACTGTTGCAGAGTTTTAGGCAAGCCGTCAAATTTTAATGTTTTTGTCAGAACTTGAACTTGAGGTTCACCTAAATATTAGGAGAAAAAAGAAAAGCATGTTATTAAAAAATGTCTCGTTTCAGAAGTAAAATTAATTTCTTTTTATTTATATTTCTAATGTATATCATTTACGAAAGTGATGGTTGTTTGAGATGCTGGAAAACTGCCTAACTTGTTGAAAATGGCAAAACCCAAAGCTCTGTTACCATTCAATAATTTTATCTGGTGAAATGCATCTTTGAATAAGATGTAATAATTATGAAAAACAAATGTTCAATGAAAAAGAAATTTCCTTATTAACAACAACTAATTAATTAAAAAATTATACTTAAAATGAAACGCATATAATTAAAAGCTAAAAAATTAAAAATTAATATGTAATCAGTTACAATTTCCTTATTCAGGAGACCTTCATCAGATGCAAGAAATCAAGCACAGCTCTGCCTTACAAAGGCATCACAAAAGCCATAATCAAAAAAACCCTCTTGACAGATTGCTTGGCATAAATTGCCAATCTTCTCAAAACTTCTCCATTTCTTTGTGGTGTGGATTAGAAACATAAATAGAAAGGACCAAACATACCAATAAGCCAAAAATTAATATATTAACATAAATACATGACATGTTTCGAAGCTTTTTTCAGCTTCTTTATCAAACATTATAAAAAGGAAAACATTAGGCTTACATAATTTATATACAAATAACAGACAACAATATATGTAATGGAAGATAACATTTCCCTATTGGTTATTAAATATAAATATTTAAAATCCAATAATAGTGTTATTATAACTAAAATGCATACATAATAAATAACAAGTAACAATCAATCTGATTATAAAACAATTTGATGCTACAGATTATACTGTAGTGCGTTAGTTACAGACACATCAGTATTATAACTGTCCTTAGATTTATCAACGACGACTCTAGAAATTTTCGTAGGTAATTATCCTTTTCAATGCCGTATACCATAGGATTATCTATTAAAATTTTATGCCCTGTAATTGATAATGGGTGGCTGTTAAGTATTATTGGTTGTTAGTGCGGATGACATACCGTGTTCTTTCATATGGGATTTTAGCTTACATTTGGTTTCCCCAAAATATCTGCACTTCCTGTCTCCAGCTTCACATTTCAGTCCATACACAACTCCCATTTTTTCAGAATTGTCCATTTTTGGTTTCATGTCTTGATTCAATATTTTATTTAGTATATTCTTGGCTCTGTGCACCAGTTTCACATTAATTTGGCCTAGAATAGGTGCAAGATTACATCTTAGTGCCTCATCATAAGGTATAGACACATATTTTTCGTTGGATTTTTCTTGTTGAATCGGGTTGGTTACCATAAACCTGTGTTTCTTCAATGTTTTTTCTATGACATTATTAATGAAATTTATGGGATAATTATTACAAAGAAAAATATTTCTAATTACATGTAATTCTTGTAATCTTAACCTATCATTTGAACACAATTTGAGTGCTCTGTTAACAGCTAATTTTATAGCATTTGATTTATAAATTAATGGACCTGCTGATAATTGAAAAAATGTCTTTTTATAGAAGTAAAATTAATTTCTTTTTATTTATATTTCTAATGTATATCATTTACAGAAGTGATGATTGTTTGAGATGCTGGAAAATTGCTTAACTTGCTGAAAATGGCAAAACCCAAAGCTTTATTACCATTCAATAATTTTATCTGGTCAAATGTCATGTATTTATGTTAATACAGTAACGCCCCGATTATCCGCGAGTGCTGCGAAAAAAATTTTTTTAATGACGAACTTCAAAAAAACCAATTTTAATCCAAGCCAACAACAGGGAAAGTACAGTAGGCCCTACAGTGCGAAGGTCGAAAATTAATGACAGGTTTATTATGCATCGTAATCCTATAGGCCTTATCAGAATTTGTGGATGAGTGGCTGGCTCTTGCTCTGCCGAAAGATTTCTGCTGCACTGTACAATATTTTAAAAGTTTTGTATATTATGTTTTTTGTAGAATAAAACGTAATTTTTATGCTAAAATATTTTTTTTCGTTTTTGCACCTCTTTTTTGGCCTTTTTCGGGTTATCCACGATTTTTATTATTTGAGGTACCCTTGCAACCCAATTCCGCGGATAATCGGGGCTCTACTGTATATTAATTTTTGGCTTATTGGTGTGTCTGGTCCTTTCAATTTATTTATACTTCTCAAAACTTCTTTTGATACCTTTATAAGACAGTGCGGCCTTGGTCTCTTTGAGTCTGACGAAGACGTCCAGAACTGGGAAGTTGAAACTAGCTACATATTAATTTTTAATTTTTTAACATTTAACTATATGTATGTTTCATTTCAGTTAAAACTTTGTTAACAATTTTTTGACATATATATCATAATTTGGTATATTTTCTTTTATTACTTTATCAACATAATTACAGCTTACTCCCTTGGTGTAAGGAGGTGTAAAAAATTCAAAAAAACAGCAACAACAGTAATGATAAGGGAAACACAGGGTGTATATAAAAGATTGTGCTCTTTCAAAAAAAAATTATCATGCTGTGGTACGAGAATGCTTTCTATCATAAAAGTAAGATAATCTCTCCAAGTTCTTAAGCATATCTTACAAAGACTCAATATGTGCACCCTTCATGATGCGACAGTTATCTAGTCAACAGTCCATTTCTTCGCACACTCGAATCAGCATGTCTTTTATACCAGATCTGAGGATCCAATGATCGGCTCCACTCAGCTCCACAAGATCTCGAAGCAACAGTAAAACAAAGACTCTGTCCTTGACAAGGCCCCACAAAAATCACATTGTTTCATGTCTGGGGATCTCGGGAACATGTAAGCGAGGTTTTATCATCAGGACCAATGCTTCTTCATGTTTCCATTAGAAATGTTCTCCCTCCACAATCTATGGTAATGTTTATCTCCTTCTAATATCGATTTGTTACTCACATAAAAGCAGTTTTTGGTGCAGCCAAACTTCCTCTATCGCTGCATAATATATTAAATAAAAAAAATAGTAAAAAAATATTCAGTAAATCTTAATGCTACAATGTACTGTACAGGTTATCCATGAAAGAATGTATCTATTTCTTTATATTTTTCCCTAGATGACCAGTGTGGGGATACATGTAACAGGCACCGGCTGCAACACATCTGTAAAGTTTCACTTGAAAATACCCACTGTGCTCATGCACACTGTTTTTGCAAAATGGCGCCGACAAAACAACATAAGGCATTTTGTATGGTATAATATGAAAGAACAAGATCTGTTATGGCAGTTCAACACAAGTTTTGATGACAGTTTGGGATTGATTCACCTGATAAGAACTCTATTAAATATTGACACATAAAATTGCTGGAAGAAGGCTGCCTGCCATGTTTGGAGGAGGTAGTGGATAAAGTTCTGCAAGCCTTCCAGCGCAGCCCAGTGATGTCGGTTCGAAGGGTGGGCTTTGATTTGGAAATTTCCCACAGTATGGTATAGAAAGTGCTTCATAAATATTTGAAAATGAAGGCTTACAAGATTCTTTGCGGAAGAAACCATTCCTAGACTCTTGAATATGGACATGCCCAAACTAGAAGAGGACTCACAGGATTTCGTTTTCTGCCAAGATGGGGCTCTACCCCACTATCGTCAAGCAGATGAACATCTCCTACAACGGTGGATCCTGATGATGAAATGTTGCTGACATGGCCTCGAGGACCCCAGACATGAAACAATGTGATTTCTTTCATTTCAATGTATCGCCAAGAACAGAGTCTTCATCCTAAGTTGCCTTGAGATCTTGTGGAGCTGAGAGAGCGAATCATTGGATCCTTGGTACAGTTACAGGAGACATGCTGATTGGAATATGGGAAGAAATGAACTATTGACTAGATATCTGTTGCATCACAAATGGTGCGTATATTGAGTCTTTATAAGGTATGCTTAAAAACTTGGAGAGATTATCTTACTTTTGTGATAGAAAGCATCCTCATACTATAGCATGGGGCCGAGGATACTCTTCCAACCCTGCTCCCCCAGTTTAATGGAATAACCCCACTTGTGACCTGAATCTGAAGACAAGTTTTAAGTTAATTTTGCTTTTTAAAACCTGAGGATATGGTTTGTATCTTTAATCTTGAAACATCTTTGTTAATTTTCATGTAAAATTGTTATGTATGTTGTGACAATTTGCTTCAGGGTACAATTTTAATTAAGACATTAATACTGCACATCAAATCATCTTATAAAGAAAGGACATTGTTCTGAGACAAAGGTGGCGAAATCAAACCTAGTCTATCTGCAAGACCCTAAGCAGATATGTCAACGTATAAAAAATTAGGTGCTGTGGACAACACATTACAGAGATATTTCACCTAGAAAATTCCTTACTTGTTAGGCAAACTGAATGCAAAATGTAAAAATTAATGTTTTCACAGCAAACATCAGATGGTGCTACAATCACCTGCACACGCATCAGATCAATATTTGATTATAACCCTTGTTATTATTTAGTTTTTATCAGTCAAAGTTTAAAGTGCTTATTTTCCATGACTTTAAGTGTTTACAGTTGTGTTACATTTTGTATGTTATTGTGGTGTTTGATCTGTTTGAAAATCACAAGTTCATCAGTTGTTGGTGTATCGCCAAATGTCCCAAATTAATCTGTCAGTATAAATAAACTCTTCAACACATCACACTAGTATTTACAAGGTTTATTTAAATACTGAAGACAAATTTTCGGGAATCTTTGAGATGGAAAGAAAGAAGATTATTGAAGAATTAACCTCTCAGAAGTTTTACAATAACTCATTGTTGCATTTTCAAATACAACAATAACGTACAAAACCTAACACAACTGTAAACACTTATCGAAGTCACGAAAAATAAGCACTTTAAACTTCGACTTACAAAAGCTAAATATTAATAAGGCTTATAATGAAATATCGATCTGATGGGTGCGCAGGTGATTGTAGTGCCATCTGATGTTTAAGATGATTGATTTTTACATTTTGCATTCATTTTGTCCAAGTAATTAATTTTGCCTAGGAATTTTCTAGGCAAAATATCTCTTTAATGTATTGACCATGGCATCTAATTTTTTGTGAGTCAACATATCTGTCTAAGGTCTTTCAGATAGATTAGGTTTGGTTTTGCCACCTTTGTCTCTGAACAGTGTCCTTTCCTTGTAGAGATTAAATGTCTATAAATGAATCCATGGTTAGGAATAGAAAAGAAAATATCAACTTCAGCATATGTGAATCATTTTTTTATTATTATTTATTTGAATGGGGGCTTTGGAATAGATCTTAAAGCTGATAAACATTTTTTATTCTTCAATAATCCTCTTCCCTCCATCTCAAGATTGATAGATAAAAATAAAGACTTCAACTCATTACTCAAGTATTTAAACAGATAAATCCTTTCATCCCTGCGAGTCGTAGGAAAAGGATTTTGTTGATGTCGAGAGGCACAACATTTTATTTTTCTTGCTTTTCCTTTGTTGGGGTCACTTCCAGGTTGGTGGTGACTCTCTTCAATAGGATCTTGCCTTTCCGATTCTTTTTATCGGGAGAGGCAGGGTTGGGCTGATGAGTCCGTAGAAGGACGAATATCAGAAAATAACGGTTAGAATAAAATTAACAAACAACAAAAAGGAATATGAACATAATTTTTTTTCTGGCTTGATAAAGAGAAGATGTACCCTTCTCGAAAATTTCCTGTACCCTTCTCGAAAATTTCCTGTTTATCAGTATTTAAATAAATCTGTTTAAATACTTGAGTAATGAGTTGAAGTCTTCATTTTTTATTCAGTTTTATTTTTATAACTATTAAAGATTCTTCTAGGTATAGTTAAAGTGAAATCCATAGGCTTTTTAAATTTATTTTTCTTTTCTGACACTTTGTAATTCGTGGAGTCATCTTAATTCCTAATCCATACTTTCTATTGTTTTCTATTGTCTAATGTTGGATTTAAGTTGCCAAGTAATGGGCTTCAGAAATCTAGTCAGCTTTTGTAAAATCTTTAGAAGGCTGAAGTTGTACATTTAATATCCTTATCAACAGTTTGAAATGAAAATACTTTTCTAGCTAAATAAATCCATTTCTAATTGCTATATTTTATTACAATGGAAGAAGTATGAAGATATCTCTATCAAAATAACTATTTTCTTGTTTTGTTATAAATTCAGTAGGTTAAAAAATGATTACCTTCCAGTAAATTTGTATCGGAAGAAAACGTGTGACAAATGCGTTCATTCCACAATGGATGCCCTGGCCCTAAAGGAATTTCCTGAAATGCCCAAGGTTCGGGAATTTTATACCTACGATTAAACAAAAGTTTGAGAAAAAATTAAATTAGGAGTTTTGAATTTAAACTGTTATCCTTTTTGTTGCTCCTTCATCATCTATTTAACTGCATACTATAGAAAAAGAAAAGAATTTTCAGTGCTCATTTCCTGCCAAGAAGAAGCAAGGCAAAAAAAAAAATCTTGTAAATGCATAATTGAAAATTGATATACAGTTAACAGTATAACAAACTTAAGTTTTTCTGTTCAAAATAAAAACTACTCGCTTATTTCACATGGCGGTGCAATTTACCTTAGAAGTGGAAAAGGGTCTTATTTTCCATCATAACCTCAAGATATTTGTGACAAAACCGACAAATATTTAAACTTCAAATTCATTGGCAAATCCTTAAGATAAAATTCTGCTACATTTGATCTACAGTTCATTTCATGAAAGAAGAGCTTTGATGATGTAATTTCCTTATATATTGATGTTTCCAGGACATAACAGTGCCATCTATTGCTAAAATCCATAACTGAATCTTATAAAGATTACAAAAACATTCTGGTTCTTGTATTTTCTACAGTTCCGAATACATAAAAATAATTAACATTGAAATAATTACAAACGTTCCATACTATTTCCCTTTGCTTGGCTATGCAAAGTTTGTCCTTTCTTAGTCACGCTTATGCGATCACAAAACGACACCATTTTGGCCTGACTGCTCGGCGGTCAAGTTGATGACATCATGACTGGTGATGTTTGTTTCAGACAAAATCGATCACTAAGTAATGACCATTATATGGCAAACCCTTCTTTTTTGAAAAGTACTATAGAGATCCTAAGTATTTTTAACTGACGATAAATGTTGGCGGATCATGAATTTTGTACAAACCCATAAGGGGCCGTCCATTAATTACGTGAGGTGTTTTTTAAAAAATTTGGACCCCCCCCCCACCCTCACGTGAGATTTCAAAAGTCAAAAAATCAAAAAAGTTCAAAAAGTCAATATTACAAAATGTTCAGGGTGTCTACAAAATCTGAATAAAAAAATTCCCTGATTTTTCCCTGATTTCATGAACAATTTCTTTTAAAATTCCCTGATAATTCCCTGATCTGTTCAACCAAAAAAAAAAAAAACCCGATCTGTTCAACCAAAAAAAAAACCTCCAAACCGATCTATTCAACCAAAAAATTCCCTGATTTTAAGTAATAATTGCAAAATTCCCTGATAATTCCCTGATTTTTTCCAGAATAACAAGATTCCCTGACAATTCCCGGTTTTCCCCGATTTCCCGGTTCTGTAGACACCCTGATGTTGTAATCTATTATAATATGTATATTCTCTGAATGAGAAAGTTGACGTGAGATTTTCATTGACCCCCCCCCCCTCCCCCTTGGTGAGATTTGGTGAGATTTTGCAGGACTACCCTTCCCCATTTTGACCTCACGTAATTAATGGACGACCCCTAATTTTATCTGGTTTAGCAAATCCTTAAATTTTGAAATTAACTTATGTGCATTTCAATTAATAAATTATAAAGTAACTCAATGGCTTTTTGTTGAATCAGTTTAATACCATTGCACTATAAAATGCAAGTACATACAAAATTGCCAGCTTTTAACTAGATTTTTCAGCATATCTCATAATTCTAAAATTAATAATTTATCAATGCTTTTGATGACAGAACTTTCAAGCCAAAAATGCCAAACTTCCAAAGACTGACTTTAGACTGACTGACTTAGGATTTCTGAACGAGGTTCACTCAAATTATCACACTTCCAAGAGAACTTTCCATAAGAGACTGATAAAGAGTACATAAATCTGCAGTGGAGATTTAAGAGTTTCTTGTCTGATTTAGCCACTGATGCTTACATGAACAAGAATTCTGATTTTGGAGAATTTTACATGGCAAACCAGAATGTGTATTTACAAAAACATAATGATAAATCCAAAATCCAGACTAGCCTGTGAGAATTTTTTTTTTTTTTTTTAATTTTAGAAAATCCAAAGCAGCATCATGATCACTGCAAAAACAGTGAAAGGTAAAGGTGTTCACTGCAGGTCGTGCAAACCCTTGGATGCGCGGGAGGTTTAGGATCTCAGGGATTCTTGATCTACGGGAGTAGTTGAGATCTGATGGTCAGCCTGATGCCTGCCTGCTTTTAAACCCCAAGTAAGAAACCCAGTAACCATTTGTAAAAACAGTAGAAAACAAAAATACTGAAGTGAAAAAATTTAAAATACAAAATGCAAAGAATGATTCAGAGCTTAGTTAAGGTAAAGTGTCCCACTACAGGCCTACGTGGCCCTTCGGGTCGGGGGAGGTAAGGATCTCAACATTCCATGACCAATGGGATTAATAAAAACTTTAAATGGGTGGAAATTGGGTGGTTTATTGCAGGATTCTTGATGGAAATTTGCTGGCCATTATTTTTTCACCAATTTTTCATCAACTTTAAATGAGCTGATTTAGACAGCCATATGTTTCCCATCAAAAACGCACATGAGCTCATTACCCAGAATCCTTTGTGCACATTCCGGCAATATCAAAAAAGTCTATTTTAAACAATTAAAAATAACTTTTGAAATATTCTAAAGCATTGAATAGATAATATATTGATAAAAATAATGTTTTTATTCAAAGAATTATCTTATTACTGTGAGTAAGAATGTGAAATAGCTCTTCGTGTATCAGAAGCGGCGGGAAAGTTGACAACCGCCATGTTTCTTTTTATCAACCACAGCCAAGCATAGTTCGATGGGTTAATAAATTGTTTTTCAGTCATTCATAACTGAAATTAAATGCAGACTACATATTTATCAAACTCTGCAAATTTTCAGTAAAAAATTGAGAGAACTTTGGTCCAGCTAGAAACGGTGGAACTATTAGTTTTGGTTCTCTGTTTCACCATCATGGCGCTGCTCGCCATCAATCCCATCCATCAAAAAAATAGAACATGTTCTAAAAAACTGATGGCTATCAGGATTCCCCAGCAAATAACTCTGCATGTAAAGCCCACCTTAGTTGAGGTTGGGTGATAAGCCCGACGCCCACCCGCCTTTAACCCAGGGAAATAAACCCGTTACCCATTCTACAGAGGGCTGGGTAGACCCTAGGGCCCATTTGCAGGGAATGGAGCCCTGGGATTGAACTTGCCACCTCCAGCCTGCAAACAAACATCCCTTACCATTCGGCTATCGGGCCCACTCAGAGATTAGTAGAAGCAATGCAAATACTGGAGTATTTTTGTTAATAAAAATATAATTCTATTTATTTATTTATTTATTTATTTTTTTAAACAAGGAATTAGCGTGCCTCAAATTAATAGAAAAGAGTGGGAAAAAGACACAGAAATAAAAAATATCTGAGCATTCATCGGTGAGAGTTTGGGATGGCCCGTTTCGACTTTTTATGGACTCATCAGCCAAATCACTCATCAGATGAAATGCTGAGATAGTGCAAAAGTAATAAGGGTATCCACACCCATTTACGGCTGTGGCTTCCCTTCGATTATACCTGTTTTGTTTCTTTTTTTTAAATATTTCCTTTTGAAGGGAAGCCAAGCCAGAAGCGGATGTGGGTACCCTTATTACTTTTGCACTATCTGAGCATTTCATCTGGTGAGTGGGTTTGGCTGATGAGTCCCTAAAAAGGATGAAACGGGCCTTCCCAAACTTTCACCGATGAATGCTCACATATTTTTTATTTCTGTGTCTTTTTGCCACTCTTTTCTACTTATTTTTTTTTTAATTTAAATATAAATGATAGAACAGAATGTTCTGAATATGTTATATATTAAATAATCAGCAAATTAAGTAACAACAGTCAATCAAGATCAAGAAAAGATGACAAGTTCTGGAATCAGTTAAGACCTCTGGATGCTATAGATAACTCTGTTTAATCAGGCTGGATTACTTTTCTATAAACAGACTTCAGTTTTGTTACTCCTGTAACCTTCTGGATGTACAGTATCGGGTGAATTTAGGATTCTCACTTTGAACTCTATATATACTTCACTCAAATCATTTAAAAACATCTAATAAAGAATTTTTTTCTTTTGCTTAAAATAGTATAAAATTATTAACTGAAAACTCACACTGGTTCTTTTTTCGGAGGTCTAAAATATTCTAAAGCATCGACAACTCTTATTCCTTCTTTTTGTAATTTTTCGGGAACCTGGGTCTGGGCAATTTTTCTTTTGCTTTGGGTTTTCCATTTCATCCGGAACCAATAATCAAGATGTTGTTTTCGTAATTGTAGGGTCAGTTTCATGATTAATATCTACAATAAAAATACAAAATGCAATTATTCAGAGAAATCTTAAAACAAGATTAACAAAGTATTTAAAAAGATACAAAATATACACAAATATTCTTGCAATTTTCTGAAATGCTGCAAATGGAAGTTATTTCTCACTGCTTGGAAATCAAGTACTTGATTTGCTTTTAAGCTTTACCATATTTTCCTTTCCAAACGATTAGTTCTTTTACACTTATTTTTTTTCCTGAATCCAAACTGATCTTCATTTAAATACAAGCTTATCTTACGCAAAAATTTACGTTATTTTGAGCATATATGCATTATTATGCTTATTGGTCTGTTCTTAAGATATTGTAAATGATTTGTTATTTCTAGACCTTTTTGTCCTATTCTTATATATTTGTCATTAGCTGAAACAATGTTGTTTGCATTTGTTCAGCCAATTTCTTTATTAATTCCTTGGGTATTCTGGTTAAAAATTTAAACAAGTACGCTAGGAATTTTTTTTTTTTTTTTTTTACTATTGGAAATCATTGAAACTGCATATTACCAATTCGTCTTCGACAAGTCTATGTTCACATCGTTTTATGTAAACGTTCTGATTTTCTTTCACCCTTATTTTCTACGAGAATATTTCGGTTTTATCTTTTATTGGGCTGCGTAATTTTTTACTGTAGTTTTGATATTTATTGAGATCTCATATAGATATAAAGAAACTTGACAAGGGATGGGTAAGTTTTATTTCGTAATTATGAGTAATCCCCTTGGTATTTAATTATGCCGTACCTTTGGTATCTTTGCGATTATGAAACAACTGCCATATTTAGCCTACTGTTTTTTGTCTGTAAAATTTAGTATTATCTTTTTTTCCTTTCCTTTTTCTTAGTTCATTTTTTTTTTAATACTTACACTTCTTCTGGTGTAATACTACATTTAATTTGAATGAACTAACAACGCTATTTTTTTTTTCAACTTCCACATAATAAAAGTTGAAAATTACAGGACTTTATTAAAATAAATTTAATAATAATAATAAAAAAATAGCGCGTTTAAGTCAATTATAGCGTATATATCCACATCAAACACTAACCCCAAATGTTATATATCCTCACTGTCTGAGATTTTTTATTATTTATGAATTATCCCAAACAATTCAGTTGGATGCTTACGATTTCATCATCTTAAATTTAAAAGCTACAAATCAGAATGCCTAATTATACCCAATTTGATTTAGGAAACAAGAAATAAAAAGTAGTTTTGATTTTACCTCAAGTAAAACACATGAACCGCTATGGCTCTGTTCAGAAACACGACTCTAAAATCGAAGTTTTTTTTTTTTTTTTTTTTTTACTGTATATAAATAACTTTAAGGTAGAACTAACAGTTTTTTCTACTTTGTGGAATGTACTTTGAATTCAAAAAATTAATTTCACTGAAAATATAAATGCGATTTTCATGTTGTTTTAATTTTAAAAGTATAGCATTTGCCAGTCTAGATGGCGCTTTCCCGATAAAATGCGTTGAAAAGTGCCAGTTGTGCAAATTCGAACGGCACTCTCTTTCAACTCACAAAAATAGAGCAGGAATTCTTTAAAAATACAGTATGTAATATATAGAAATATTACGATTAAAAATAGAAAAAAAAAAGTATTCATAAAATTATTAAAAAAACTTATTTATCAGTTTTTGATCAAAAGTGTATATGTAGTGAAGTTTATTAACATCACCAAACACATGGATGCTGATGGTGGCATATGTTTACAATGGCTGATATGTGTGTATTGTAAGAATTAAGATTATCTGAGCTTTGTTAAATTGAAAGAAACAAAATGAGTTCTTACAGCAGGATATATATGATTGCTAGGCGTTTGAACTTTTCATTATTAAATGGATTCGGTCGAAGAAACATCGAAATAAAAGATTTACAGCTACATAATAAAAAACTGTTGTTACACATGTCGACTTCACGACCTTTGACATCTTCATTTCAGGAGTGCGAGGAAATTCCTGAGGATCGAATTGAGAAAAAACTTCGTGAACTTAATGTTTTAGATTCAGAGTTAAATTATAAAAATATTAGAAAAATTGTGAGCCATTTAGTTGAACAGGTAAATACATAAAAAACTCCATTTGATTTGATGCCAATAAATCTTGGTTTAATTGTCGATTAAAGAAAATTAGTTAAATGTACGGCTAAACCGGAGAACCAGCAAGATTGGAATATTAAACTGAGCCAAGAATTTGTAATTTGCTTTTACTGTTTTATTTATCTTGCTTAGATTTATTTAGAGGGACCATTTCCTTTAACATTATTAAATTGCCCTTTTGTTTACATGGCTCAGTTTTTGAGCATCTGGTGGCCTTGGCTGAGGAGAGTTAACCAGCTCGAAACAGCTGCTGCTCATGGTATTCTCTTCCGAATGAAAGAAAACAAAAGTAATTCAAAAGGAGCCATGATTAAATTCTGAAATAACAGAATTGTAAAGGAGAATAGAAAAAAAACAAACAATAACAGTTAAAAGAATTGAGTGGTTAAAAATAATTAGTTTCAACAATTTTTTAACTATTCTGCATACTTCTAAAGGAAAAGACAGTACGAACGTCTAAGACAACATGGCATAAATAAGGAAAGGTAGATGGTTTAGAAGAAGCAGTAGATGTATTGGTGATATAATTCTAGCAACTGAATAATACACTTTATTAAAAGAAAATTTCACTTACAAACAATGAGTGATTCAGCTGTATTGGAAGATGGATACTAAAGCATAGATATTAGGGGAGGGGGCGTTCTTTTTTTTTTTTTTTGACAGCATGTAGGGTTTTTATTGAAGAATCAATTTTCAAGTCCAGTACAGCATTAGGATAAATATATGCCAGTTTCGGCATATATTTAAACATGCGATAATCAACTTTTTTTTGTTGCATATCTTCAGATATAATCTATCTTTAACTATGTACTCCCAAGGTTATTGGTGCTAATTCAAAATATTCAATTTACCTATACTTAAGTGAAATTCTAGAGCATAGGGCAATCATCTAAAATAAATTTTCACCCAATGTAAAATATTAAAGTTTAATGCACTTAAAGCCTAAGGTTTTTTAATAAATAAACAATAAGTTTTAATTTTTAAGATACATATTACTTATTTCTTATCATACAAAACTTATTAAATGAACAAAGGTACACCTGCATTATAGCTCCCGGATTGGTACAAGTTGTTTTAGCACCCTCCCTGCAGACACTTAGAAAATTTTAATTTGTTATTTTTTGTTGGTTGCTGCTTGTCAGTTCACTAACTTGGCAACCTTTCTCAAAATAAATACTATGTATGCCCATGGGAGATGTGTTTAGGATACAATATTACATTTATTTTGTTGATGGCATAAGATTTATGAGTAAATTGGACAACCCAATATGTGAACTTCTAGAAAATATAATTTTACCAAGAGTTTTATAGTTTCATTCAGATTTACATCTGCAATTCTTTCCAGGAAACAAATTGAGAAAACATTAGCTATTAATGTAGCTAGTAATTTTCAATTAATTAATTAATTCAAACTATCAATTTAATAGTCATTCAATGGAAGTCGAAAAGTTTTAATCTGACTACAGTTTCAGGATCTGGAAATTACTAAGAGCTTTCAAAACCTAGCTTCTTTAAGACAAACAATAATAGAAGGTCTATGGTCAATCACAACCATTTAGTTACTTGAAGAGATTATCTGGAAAAGAAGAGTCGTACCATAATAGCAAAGTTTCAGACTTTCAGCCACTTCAGCTGCTGCCATTTTGATGCCTTGAAGGGTGTCCTTCAGTTTACCAGTTGGATGATATTTGTAAGGGGTCCAAATGATGACTTGAGCAAACATAGGAGAAAATAATATGAAAATGGGCCATAATTTATTTGCGCAGCAGAGCCACACCATCTAGAATAGACCGTGGCCGTGAAGGCAGAGGTATCAGTTGATCAGCAGCAATTATACGGGTTGCATATGAAAATTGTTGTAGTAGTAAAGTGCTGTTATGTCCGACTTTTCAAACTTCGAAAGAGGTATGATCATTGGAGCATGCCTTGCTGGAGCTTCTGTGACAAAAACAGCCAACCATTCAATGCATTCTTGCAATGGGTGTTGCAAGAAGCACTGTGTCAACTGTTATGACAGTCTACACAAAACATGGTTAGATGTCATCTGTGAAGCAGAACAGTGGGCGAAAGTCAAAGCTCACCGACAGGGATAGACAGGTGTTGAAGCTGATAGTGACTTGGCAGCACAAGACAATGGTGTCTCAGATAACCTCTGAGATGAACATCCATCTCCAGGACCTCATACCAACCAAAAGTATCCAATGGGAACTGCATGCTGTGAACATTCATGGCAGAGCGACTATTCCAAAACCATTGTTGACACTATGAAATGCATTGAAGCAACGGCAATGGTGCTGCGAGCACAGACACTAAACACAATAGTAGTGGGGATACGTCATTTGGTCTGACAAATCTGCATTTACAATGTTTCAGACCACTGCAGGTGTTTCTGTGTGGAGAACTCCTGCAGAAGCCTTTGATGTTGACTGCCTCCTTCCTATTGTTAACTCCACACTTTCTGAACTAGGAATGAATGAATGGCTGTGTATTCCATTGAACATTGTGCATGAACTGTATTTGTTCATCCCAGGTTGGATACAAGCTGTAATTCAGGCGAAGGGTGGGCCAATCCCACTAATAAAGCTTTTGTGTCGTTTCACAGGTATTCATTTTGTCCACCTCCTATAGTTATCCGACTTTGATAGTGGGGCTTTCCAAAACCTGGTATTCAGTCATGTATTGTTTTGCTGATTGAGAGATAGTTGGCACTTCCTGATAATTATTTAGTCAAATGAAAAACACAAATAAAATTATAAATGACATACGATCAATGAAAGGAAAGCTGAGAGTTAAATCTTAAAAAAAAAAATCAACCGTTACTTTAGAGGGAGCCTCAAACATCTTTTCTGTTGAGTTTATATCTTTACAAGAGATTAGCTATTACAGGACAGAACAGCTTACAGTGGTAGAATTAGATAACCTTTGAAGCTTCGATATGTCAAATTATCACCCTAAATAAGATAAGGCAATCAGGTTCTTTATGATGACATTAATAGAAATGTAAATTAATATTTATTCAGTGCACACTTCTGCTAAGCACTAAAGAGGCAACATAAAATGATCCTGGATAATAAAAAAAATAATTTGGCATTAATTGTAATTTTAAGATGGTGTAGAAGTCTAGAGAAAGTAAAAGCATTTCTCTTTAGTGATATGTGCAGCAGCTCTTAACACAAATACTTCAACAGTATTGATGGCTTGATTTTGCTTTTGATTGTTGGCTAGTTTGCCTACATCTTTTATTCTTTTTTGGGGGTTAGGGATCATGGTTTTTTTGGTTTTTGTTGAAATTTTGAAAAAAAAAAAAATAGCTCTTAGCAAAAAGATCGTTGAACTTTGGTCTAGAGTGAGTTAGAATGAAGTGGAAAAACATGTTATATGTACTGCAAATGAATTTTATATATACTTTTATTTCTGTAAAAGAATAGAAATAGCTTAGGCAATGATCACTGTTAAGTATAATTCCTTTTTTTTTTTAGTAGAAATATAAGGCTAATGATAATAACTGAAGACATTAAAATCTGACATTCATAGCAGGCCGAAATTGCAATCCAAATTCTTTTTCCTTCTCAACTTCCTCTTTCATCACCCCCATTCCATCCACTTCCATTTAGTACCTATTTATGTATTCCGACATTTCTCTTGTTTCTTTTAACTCAATATACCTGTAGTAAATAAAATGTGAATTCCTAGATCAAATAACAATATCAATATTTGCTGAAACTTTTGTACTTTTATATATATATATTTATACCAGGTCTACCGGCTTAAATCCGCTGTTTGCTCATAGATGGCGTAAGTGGTCCTATAAAACGACTATTGAACCGCCGTATTGTTAGTTTCATGCGTTTGACATCTGGCAACAATAAGCAGTGCACAACAACAGCAATTACAAAGAGGAAATTAATTTTTTCCTGTGTTAATCATGTCGAGTTTTGTGCCAAATAAGGAGCATATGCGGGGAGCTCTGCTGTTCTGCTTCAATCTCAAGAAATCGGCGGTCGAATCGCACCGAATGCTTGTGGAGGTCTACGACAACCGTGCTCTATCGGAAACAACATACAGAGACTGGTTTCGTCACTTCAAAGACGGCAATTTCGATGTTACCGACAAGGCAATTGAAAATCGGCCTAAAAAATTTGAGGACAGTGAACTGCAAGCCCTATTGGACGACGATGACACGCAATCGCAAAAAATGCTTGCCGAGCAATTGGGAGTTGCTCAACAAACCATTTCCGATCGGCTACGTGCCATGGGAAAGGTCCAAAAGATCGGAAAATGGGTCCTGCACGAATTGACCGATCGGCAGATGAAGCGACGCCAAAACACATGAGAAATTTTGATTGTCAGACAAAAAGAAAGTCCTTTCTGCATTGGATCATTACTGGAGATGAAAAGTGGATCTATTTCGAGAATACTAAATGCAAAAAATCGTGGGTTGACCCTGGCCAACCATCAACATCGTCCTCAAGACCCAATCGCTTCGGACGGAAGACGATGCTGTGCATTTGGTGGAATCAGGAGGGTGTCGTCTACTATGAGTTGCTGAAACCAGGGGAAACTGTCAATGCCCATCGCTACCACCAACAACTGATCAAATTGAACCGTGCTCTTTGTGAAAAAAGGCCGGAATATCAGAAAAGACATGACAAGCTGATTGTTCTCCATGACAATCACGTCAACAATGGTCCGCAACTACTTGGAGGCACTCAACTGGGAGCTGCTACCCCATGCCGCTAACTCATCAGACCTGGCACCTTCTGAATACCACTTGTTTTCGTTGATGGGCCACTCACTTGCTGAGGAACAATTCAATTCCTATGAAGACGTCCGAAAATGGCTTGATACGTGGTTTGCCTCAAAAGGGAGGGAATTTTTTTGGCAAGGTATCCACAAATTGCCCAAGAGATGGGATAAATGTGTAGTTAGCGAGGGCCAGTACTTTGAATAAACCATTTTTTCACTTTCTATTGAAAAAACGTGTTTTTTATTACCTAAAAAACAGCGGATTTAAGCTGGTAGACCTGGTATATATATATCTACGTATATAAATATTATTTATTTTTTTGCAATATATCCCATTTCTTAATTGCCTGATATCTTCTTGTCTTCTGGACAGGATCTCCCTTAAGAAAACTGGTTCATCAAAGTTCAACTGTTGTTAAATGTGTATATGTATTGCAAAATATTGTTTGCGTTAAATTAAAACTATGTGCATATTTTTTATTTATATTGTTTTTTTGTTAATATTTTCAGGGTGCTTCAAGTAACAGCTTGGTCGCATTGTTTTGTTCTCAGCCGTCTGTAGGCAATATGCCAGTTCAACATTGGCAGAGACTAATTATGACTTTTACTGAGTGTGGATTCAACATTGGACAGATCCTTTACATCGTCTCTTCCTGGCCTACTGTATTAAGGTGTAATCCAAGTGAAATAATCAAAACCTTCAATGCTTTACATGAAATGCATATTCCAAGTTCAGATCTTACACAACTAGTAGTTAAAGAGCCTCTTCTACTTAGCATTTCAGCAGAGATATTAAAGAAAAAATATGAACAGCTTTCACATATGTTTACAAATAAGGATATAGCTAGATATATAAAGAAAAACCCAAAAATATTGCATGTTTCTGGGGAAGAAATTTATACGAAGGTATAGTCTGAATACATTTAACGTTGATTTGTTTTTTCTTAAGTTATGAATACAGTAAACTCCCAATTATCCGCGGACCTCTCCGGTTTCCATTTTTTTTTTTACTGTACAATAAATTACGGAATTATCAAAAAAATTTTAAAACTAGAATAAGGTAAACAATAAAAGAGGCAGATTTAGCGACGTCCAAGTAGGGGATTTTCGTGTTTCGACACGAGAAAACAAAGACAATTAGCCGATTTTTTTTTTTTTTTAAAAGTAAGAAATTAAAGTAAATTAAAATAAAGTAATTGTTTATAATGTATGTACTGCCACTTTAATGTAAATAAAACATGTTAAAAGTATTTTTGTGTTGTTTTTTCGACCTATTTCGGATTATCCGCGATTGCCGCGCCACCCAACTCCACGGATAATCGGGAGTCTACTGTACTTTAATTATAAAATTTCCTTTCCAGGAATCCTTAAATCTGTACATTTTACTGGATTGATGATAGCTAGAGCTAATGTTTTATTAACCTATTGGTAATATATAGCATTTTCTTAAATATTCATATTAAACTAGTTTTCATTTTAGTTAACAATGCTCAGAAACCTATGTTATGAGAACTTTACATGGGCATCTTCTTCAACCAAAAGAAAAACGATGGCACCAGAATAAATAAATACAAATTATTATGTGGTAGAACAAGTACAGTAAAATTCCCCATACCTGCAGGGGATATGTTCCAAGCAGATGCTTGAAACCACATATAGAAGCGAACCCTATAGACTGTACATGCTACGCATACCTATGATATTGTTTAATTTATAAATTAGGCACAATAGGACATTAACAACAAATAACAATAATAAAATAGGACACTTATAGTAATAAAAATTATGTGAATGTGGTCTCTCTCTCTTTCAAATATTTATGTACTGTATGATCGAATACAATCAAACACTAGTCAGATGTATGTGGCCTTAACGTTGGACAAAGAGATGATTAATGTCCCAGGTAGGACTCATGAGATTTCATCATTTTGCTGAGAATGGTGCACAATTTAAATTATGAATGTTTACTGTATTACTGTGGGCCCAGTAGCCGAATGGGTAAGGGCGCTTGGCTGCGGGTTGGAGGTGGCGGGTTCGATTCCTGAAATTACGATTGCAATTGGACTATCCACTACTTCTAAATTTTTCTAAAGAGTTGAGTTTTGCAATAAAATTCTATAAAGCCTAGGTAGCACCTTTACATAACCATTTTCAGAAGCCTTAACATTTTATTCATGTTTATGAACAAGAGCAGATTTAAAATTCCAGCATTAAAATTCATAAAAACAAATCGACACCTAATTTTTTTGTAATACGGTCGTAGCCCACTTGTAATTGTCAATCCTTTGATTCCAATTCATTGCGAATATGATCAATCAGAAAGAAAGGATGTCCATTGTTAATTATTTAACAAAAGGACTAAAGGCAACAATGTTCCCAATTTTTCTTTTGAGCTTAAGCACACAAAAAATTTCGTATGGAATAGATTGTGATGTCATTAAAACTACATTGCTTTCCATAGTTCCAAATGATATTACCTGTTAACATAACTTAGACAGAATAGACCAATTTTTGAAGTTACTATAGATAGGATTTCTCTTCACTTGAATTGATTTGTAGAGAAAAATGTCAGTTATGCTGTAAGTAATGTCCAAATTCAGATTCAGAAAGTGACCTTTGTGCTAACATTAAAACCGTGTTTCCCAACGTGGGGTGCACGCCCCACAGGGGTGGCAATTTTGATTGTTATGGGAGGCAATTTGAAAATGGAGGAATGTTTTTTGTTTTTTTTTTGGTTGTGAAAGTAAAAAAAGTTGTTTTTTTTTTTTTTTTTTTTTTAATTTTTTCTTTTTGAAATTTATACCTAATTTGGTGGGGCATAGCATACTTTAGATACTTTAGGTGGGGCACAGCACAAAAAAGGTTGAGAAACACTGCATTAAAAGCTATTAATTCCACAAATTGAAAGTAATTTTACTATTTATAATTTGTCTCCTGGCTGCATCTGGGAAGGAAGGCTTTAAAATTCATTTGTTAAATGTGTGGGTGTAGTTAATTTGTTTCTTTGTTTTGGAATTATTTTATCTTTTTTTTTTTCTCTCAATATATTATTCTTAGAAATTACATAAGGTTGTTATTTCCCATATGAGCCTTCATGTGCTCATAGAAATTACTTAAGCTTATTATAAATTTATAATCTAATATTGAACTTTAGGGGCCGTTCATGTATTATGTAAGCACATTTTTAGTCATTTTAGATCCCTCTCCTCCCTCCTTGTAAGAGAAAATAAGCAGATTTCCACCTCCACCCCTTGTGCTTACGTAAGATTTGCCAAATCATTAACAGTAAATACCACTGAACAATAAGTTAAAACAGTCAAAATTACATCAAAGTTTTAACACCCATATATTTCCCGGTCTTATGTAAGCATTGCTCTGATCCCCCTCTCTCAGCAAAAATAAGCAAACCTTGAAACCCCCCCCCCCATTTAATGCTTACGTAATAATTGAACGACCCCTTATCAGATACTTTTTTATTTATTTAAGTTTAAATTTATCACCAGACCTGTGACAATATATGGAAAATATAATTTTATTAAGAAAACGATGTTACAAAAATAAATGTTTTAAGCCTAATTTGTAACTATCAAAAAATTATTTTCGAATTAAATGAGGACTTATCTCCGAGATGTTTTTACTGAATTTTCTTTTTTTTCTTTCTTTCCTAGGTTCAGTTTTTGATATCCATCATGGGTTTAGAGCAACCACAGATTTTGCAGTCTGAGGCTCTAATGCATCCAATTGAACACTTAAAAATACGACTTGAATTTTTAAGGTTTTGTGGAAAATACACCAAACCAAATCCAAAATATCGAGCACTCAGTAAAAATCCAAGTTTGAAACTTATTATGGACACTGAAGATAAAGAATTTGTAGGAAAAGTAGCAAAAGTATCCTTAGAAGAATATATTCTTTTTAAAAAAATGATTGAGGAAAAGAAAATTATAATTGAGACCCATCCAAACAATGACTCTGATGAAGATGATTTAGATTAATGCTTAATACATGCTACTTGTTTGAAGTTAGTTCAACATTCTTTATTTATGATGTCATAATTATATCACTACAATTATTGTAAATAAATTTTATTTTTATTAACATATTTGTAGTAATTTTTTTTTTTCAGCTGCTAATTCCAAGGAAGAAAATTTCTTAAACTATTACGTATTGGCCGCGCGGTTGGCGTTGTCGCTAGGACATCGGCCTCTCACCTCTGAGTACCGAGGTTCGGTTCTCATGTGGGTTTCGTGATGGTGGACGATCCGCGCTGGGCAGGTTTTCTCGGGGTTCTCCCGTTTCCCCTGCACTTCTCCCACCATACTTTCTCAGTCTTTCTCTCCATCTGTCCTTATTTCCTGTGGGATAGTACAATAGACCTTCGGTCGCAGTGCTTGGCTTCTCTGCCACCCACATACATACATACATACATACATTACGTATTACGTCACATAAGAATATTATGTTTTATGTCACATATTATGTCACAGTCTCCATCATGTATTATTACGTATTATGCTATATGTAATATTTATGCTACCACTAATAAAATTGAAGATTTTTCTAACATCATTAATCAAAGCTTAGTGTGCATCAACAAAATAAAGAAAAGAAAGTGGATGTAAAACGCACAAACTTAATAAAAACGAAGTAATAGGAGAATTAGCGAACAGTTTCAGAATACTTTGTTTTTCCATCATCAGGTGACTGCAAAAACATATAGACAGCACAAGACAAAAAGCTGGTGATGGTTAACAAGAAGGTAGTGACGGGCATTTTGCCCGCCGTTGACAGAATTATAGGCTTTTAAGACGGGTTACATGGAAGGATTCAGAATGAGGCATTGGAATAGTTTACTCTGACAGTAGGTGTTTGGCATCTATGAAATGGGGGGGGGGGGGGGTCCTGTTTCATGAAAATGTGTTACTGTGTATGATCGTGTGGTGGCTTAGACAGTGAAATCAGTTTTATATTCCTTGATGTGTGTGATTGGGGTGCAGCCTGTTTTTCCCCACATAGTCTGAGAGGCACTATGCACTGGGATCCAATATACAGCAAGAAATCATTTTGTTGTGTGAAATGTTGTTTGTGGATCTGAAGCCTGGACATGCTGGTAAGAGACAAGGAACTGTTTAATAAAATGCTCAAAGGGTAGATAGTTAAGGAAAAGGATGTATTTGATGGAGGGTTTGGATTGGGTGATTATCGTGGGTTCTCAATTGCTATTGTAGGAGGTTAAGATGATTGTGAAAGAGGTGGGAGGGCTGGTTACGGAGGTTGAGTATGTCGTAAATGGTGTTTAGCTCGTTGTGTACAGAATACGATCTGTTCGCTGTATATTATGCAAAATCTATGGTGTTGAAATCTATGGAGTAGGGTGGTATTTGAGTTGTAATGTATGTACCTTTTGGAGCACATGGATCTTCTGAATACTGTAGTGTTAATGGTCTTGTTGTGATAAGTAATGGAAACATCCAGACAGTTAATGTGTTTATTGGATGGTTTTTCAAGTTCAAATTGTAAGTGGAGGACATTGGAATTGAGATGATGGTCATCCTCACTTCGTCTCGATATGTGTCATAAAGTATAATCCACTCTGACAAAGACAACTCCTCACCAAAGAACACATATACAAAGATATCACAATTCAATGGGCTCTGTCTTCTGATCCACAAACATACACATTTCATACAACACAATACATTTCATCCCTCCAACACAGTATACTGGATCCTCTGCACACAATGATTCTCTCAGGCTAAGTAAAACAAACAGGCTGCCCCATATCCACACACATCATGGAACATAATAATGCTTTTACTGTCTAAGCTCCCCCATCCACAATCGTACACAATAAATACATTTCAATGAAACAGGACATACCCGAAATTCACAGATGCCAGACCCCTTACCCATCACAATAAACTATTCCACTGCCTCCTTGCTTCTGAAACTGTTTGCTAATTCATTACTCCATTTTTATTTTTATCAAGTAATTGCATTTTATTCCACTTTTTATTGTTAATCAGACACAATTAATGTAAATACAATATCAATCGAAGATTTTGACAGGTAAAATTACTGTACAGTGCTTGAAAGGAATACTTCGTGATTATCTCAATTTGAAAGTTTTTATTGTAACAGAATAACAGCAAGAAGGCTTAATGTGCATGTATTAAAATAAAGAGAAAGTGAAAATAAATAAAACACATTTACTTGCAAACATGATGAAAAGAGAATAAAAAAGATGGTAATAAACTATAGTTTCGGAATACTCAGCGTATTCCATCAATAATAAGACTAATGAAAAAGAATGAGTGTTATAATAAAACTTTCAATTTAGAAAATCATAAAGTATTCCTGTGAGTCTTTTTAACACCAGCTCATTAGCTAATGTTGACATTGGACTCCAAGTAATAAGATTTAGATTAAAGGAGAAAATGAAGACTAGAAAGTTTGTGTGACAAAACAGAAACATAGAGTTCTATCCAAAGCAACAAGTCTTTACAAAAAGGGAAAAAGAATCTTGTGTAAAGCAACTTTCAACTGCAATTATATGAAGCACTACAAATAACAGTACTAAAATAAGGTTTATAATTTTTTTACCAAAAAATATTAATTGTTAATAATTAAAGCCTTAATTAAATTGGTGTAGTTGTCATCAACAATTTGTTAAGTAATAAAAAAAATAAATACAAACAAGTAAACTAATTAAAAAATACTTAATATTTTTTAAGATGTCGACAATATTAATATAGTGACAGAAAATGTTGCAGTTTGTTAGCCTTCATCAGTTCAAATTATTGGAGCTTCCTAGATACTTGATGACGTCATAGTAGGATAGTCCATTATTGATAATGGGGGTTGTGTCACTGTTTTAATATTGTCGATGTTTTAAAAAATACTAAGTATTTTTTAATTAGTTGATTCAACTGTGTTTATTTTTATTATTACTGAACTTTTTATCCCACAGTTATTTGGAAACAATTTGTTCAACTTCAGTTTTACAAATGAATTTCGTTAATTGATGATTATTATGACTAGAAAATACAAATCCTAGTAAATGCTAAAGAAGAAAAAAAAAGCAGTAATAAAAATTTACAAGAAAATGAAAACAGGAATCAATAAAATGCACTGTTATCTTTTGATTTTGCACCTTGAGCTATCATCGACAAGAATTTTGGACAGCTATTTCGTGCTTGTTAGGACTCATCAGCCAGATTTACCCTCCATGAGAAGCTCTGAAAGTGAGAAAGGCTATGGATCCTTTTCCTACTCCCGAGAGTGGGACCCCACAAAGCAAATGACAGTAAGACCCATCGATGATATCTCAAGACTTGAAAGCGAATGATATTGGATTTTATTGATTCCCAGTTTTCATGTTTCATCATCTGCACGTAAGACTTTTCTTATTTACAAAATAGAGGCAGATAACCACATTACACATGCAACTAAAAGAAGATTTTACAATTAAGGAAGGCACTGAATCTTAGTCTAAATGAAAAGAGAGCTGGAAAAGAAATAGAACAATTGCTGATGAAAATTGGATTAGACCACTGTTTTTCATCTGGTCGTCTACAAAAGTGTTCAGATAATTCACTATAAGAATTTTGTAATTACATATCTGTCAAATTACATACCAGCTAAATAGCTACCAACCTTTGCTGAGTTAATTTTATATATATTTTTCAGCATCATGCAGAAAGGAGTTGCAAGTCGAAAATGATTGAGAACCATTGGAGACAGACAATAAGCTTTGAAAGTGCTGGCATAAAATGTTTTTATTTTTGTATGGATTGTAACAACCTCCTAATATAAATAGCCTTTTTAATGTAATTGGATAGTTTGTTTATTGTAAGGTTCAATTTTTAGAACTTTGTTATTTTGAGGCCTATGAAATTTGCAAGGCTAAAACTGTCAACTAAATGTTCTGAAAAACTTGTTCCTAAGATCTGTGAAGATATGTTAGGTTTAAATGTAATTTACAAACTATTTACTTCGCAAAAAACCTAGAATGCCAATAGATTCAGATCCTCATACTTGCATCATTTAGTTAAAATAAGAATGCTATCAGTCTATGAATCTATCTTTGATGATTATCTTCTCAAATGAATGGGAAGTGTTAAAACAACTGAAAACTTGCTACGAGAAAGATTAATAATAGATATATAAATACAGATAGCTTTTAGATATATAAAGCTCAGAAGTCCAGAATCAACTGTATTAACACTGATTGACTGGTCATTAACAACTGCAGTGAAGAAATAGGGAAGCAAATTAAGTTTTCATATATGTTGAAAATGAATGAAATCAATATTAGCAAAGCTTTAATAACAGCCATACAATACCTAGAAAAACATAATTCTTGCTTAAGAAAATAAATCACAGATAATAAGTCTAAATATTGTTTGATTGTTTTAGTTTAGTTGATTTAGTAGCAGATTATCCAAATTTGCATATAACTTCAATTTTTAATATGATGTTCAACGAAATAAATCTTTGTTTCTTCACAATCTCTACTGAAATTTATTTGTGGCAATGTAGAAGAAGAAAGTAACAGTTGCAACAGGTGATGCTTTTTGAGTATCCTAACAAAAATGAAAATAAAACCATTTCTCAAATTCAGGATAAGCTGAAATTAATAATTTCTTTCCTGGAAATCAGTAATGTCTTTCAAATATCTTGTTCAAATGCAGACACTATCATGAAAATTTTGCTACTGGCCAATTTAAAATGATAAGATTTTTGGGCAAGATCATTTAATTCACTGATGATATGCAATTACTAAGCAATGAATGTGTTTTATAACAATAAAAGCATTGACTCTAAAAAAGAATGTTACCCAATAAAGTTTCTCTTAGGTCTGACTCTCTAATTATTCTTCACAAGTTCAACCTGAAGAGAGACTTATCTTTATTTTTATTTCCCTCCTCAGCAGCAATGGCTTGGTTGGAATCTTTGCATTACAATAAAGTAATTATCACCATTCCGGCATGGCCGATCGGTCTAGGCAGCGGTCTGCGATGCGGCCGTTGCATCAGAACTTGGCTTCGAATCCCGCCATCGGCATGGCTGTTTCTTTCTTCTTCTGTGTTTCGTCTGTTTCTCCCTGGGATTTACTATCTCAGTGTTATTCTGGACTTGAGAACTTCTTCTTGAACTTTACTAGCTCCACCGTGATGGTCGTCACACGGGGCTAGTGTCCGTAGTCCTTAGTTGGCCCAAATTGACTTAAAGAAAAAGAAAGTAATTATCAGAGACATTGCTAGAGAGCGAGTTCTGGTTTGCGACAATTCAAAGAATATTCAAGTGTCTTTTCCCGTATTGCAACATCAACTTCCTATTCAACAAGCTAGTGTCACAACTTTAACAAAAGCTAACAATATTTACAAAATTGATATATCCTTGACATCCAGTGCTCTCATTATTAACTTAAGATCAAAGTTTTATGAGAAAGGTAAAGCAACATATCAAAATGTAATCAAGATATATTATTCGGTAAGATATTTACTTTTTGAATACTATTTTCAAAGAAATATTTTGAACAAACAATTTTAAAGTTTGTTTTTCCAAGAAATTGCTTGATTTCAAGATGACAAACTGTGTCAGAACTACATAAACCAAGTTAATAGTTTAAAAACATCTAAATCTTTCAACAACTAGCTGTGGGACTCAATTGTTGGAATCAATTTTATCACTACATAGGTGTGTTCTTATTTAAGACATGACAACATAAATTATTTCACAATAAACCACAATTTATTTCAACATTCTTTAATCAAACTCAATTTGTGATCTGATTTACTTAGCACGTTCACCAGTCAAACATTATGACCACTTTTTAATAAATCATAAGGTTCCTTATGATTCATGTTACATGCCATAACTACACAGCATGACACAGACTTTTATTGTAGTAAGTAAACTGTACATGTCATAAGGATTACTTCTTGTAGATCTGTAACTGTATGGAATAGAGAATCCAAATAGCAGATCTTTTAGTTGACATAATCCAAGATGTGATCTTGGAGATTTATATTTGGACTGCCTGAAACTCACTTAAACATTTAGTGAGCCATTTTTGATCAAAACTATCAAAATAATATTTTGCTAGAACATAATATTTTGCTATCAAAATAATATTTTGCACCTTTTGGGAACCTTTCACTATGAAAGGCTATATTTAATCAACTTATATAATTTGCTAATTTCGTCCGTCTGTCTGTCTGTAACTCGATATAATTAAGCTATTAAGATAGATCCAAGGTTCTCAATGGTACCATTGAATCAAGGGTACTCAAATTGGATGAAATATTAGTTCATTTTTGTCATTCCATGTAGTTTCCATGAAATTTTAACTGAAATTCTAACAAAACATACATTCAAAACCAAATAATTTTGTTACCACTGCACCGATTTTAATGAAATTTGGCATACTTACTCAGTTGTTTACACTGATTTTGAAACTCAAAACCATCTTTGCCATTAGAAGTTTCGTTCATAAGTTAGCACAGTATTTAGATTACATTTACTTTATATTTGATAGTTGATAATAAAATGAATTTTCAGATTTTTTTTTGCCTGGCGTCCGACAGGCTTTGCTGCTAGTAAGCCATAATGGATAAGCATTACTGGTCTAAGAAAAGATTATCATTCCAAAATACCACTGCCTCCTGTCTATTTCTGTTTAACTAGACAAAGGGATGATTCCCCTCAATACATTTTGAGATTTCGGATGGGAGAGATATGCCCCCCCCCCCATACAGGTTGGTCCTGAAATGGTTGGCCAAACAAGGCCCAATGCTGGTGTTGAGGTGTTCGAAGTGGTCTCCATCAGCAGCAACACACGCCTCACACCATTGTTATGAGGATTGCCGGACACGCTCAAACATGCCAGAGGTGTAGCTGTCAGATGTGTGAATATTATGCTAAGTGTCATTGGTTATGCCACTCCAGTTCAGGGATGTGACAAGTTATTTCAGTAGTTGTTATTCGATTTACGTTTAACATGTAGGCAGCAACAAAAAGCACTACTGACATTACCATTACCATTCACTCTAACATGGAGTTGATAGACATCCATTACAATTATGGAAAAGCAAATGAGAACAACAGAGATGCCAGTTGTCTTTATTGGAAAACCTATCCGTTATGATGATGTCCACCAAGGATACATTTGTTGCCATTCATCATCATGCAAAAACAGGTTCGTTTGAGGCTGTTACCATTAACAGGGGATAAAACAGCCAATACACAGGTATTTACACAGACAAAGCATGCTTCAGCCAGGATGCAATTATGAAATGGACATATGCAAATCCACACACTACAATCCAGGCATGGGATTAACAGCAGTTCTCATGTCTGCGCTTATATTATTGGAGACCATCTCATTGAACCAATATTTCTGCTACCTAGACTGAACAGCGATGTTTACAAACATTTCCTTGAAACCAACTTACCTGCATTGCTGGAGGATGTTCCATTACACATCCGTCTTCAGCTGCTGTGGTTCATGTATGACGTCTCTACTCATTTCAGCCTCACTGCTCAACAACATCTTAACAGCGACGACCCTGGCCATTAAGATTAACAGAGAAGACCAAAAGCTTGGCCTGACCAAAATGCTCTGGATTTTTTGTTCTCTGGGACTGACTGGAAACGCTATTGTAAACTACACCGATTTCCAATGTACAACATTGCAGTACTGCTTTGTGGGTGGGTGTACGATTCAGTGCACCCCTGGCATGTCTGACAATCCTCACAATGACAGTGAAGCATGTGTTGCTGCTAGTGCAGGACACTTGGAACACATCTAAGAGTGGCTACAGAATAGCCTATGCATGTGTTAAACATTCTCTAACATCTGAATAAAGCATTTCTGCACCCATGTTCATATGGACTTTTTTTGTTACTTTGCTACGTTACATAAGGCCTTAAAAGTTTGGCTAACCATTACAGGACTACCCTGTATATGCCCAGAATCTGAAAACACTAATTCCCACTGTCTGTGACAGTGATATTTCTCAGATACTATTTATGTAGTTGCCAGTGATTAGGCATAAGTATGGTTATCTTTGGAAGTATTAGTGAAAAAGGATTCTTTGGATTATCATTTGGGAGCCTTTCATCCCTGATCAAATTTCAAGGTCAGCTATTCTACAGATTTTTATGTACAGGCTTACAGTTAGGCAAGCCGCGCGGCTGGCGATGTCGCTAAGACACTGTCCTCTCACCTCTTGAGTACCGAGATTCGGTTCTCATGTGGGTTTCGTTGATGGTGGCGATCCGCGCTGGGCAGGTTTTCCCGGGGTTCTCCCGTTTCCCCTGCATGTCTCACACCATCCTTTCTCAGTCTTTCTCTCCGTCTGTCCTTCTTTCCGTGGGATAGTACAAAAGATCTTTCAGATCGACGTGCTCCACAGTCATGCCATCTACTTTCAATTAATCTAATCTAATCTAATCTAATCTAATCTACAATTGGGCAATTTATTTTTTTACAAAAGTAGAAATGAAGCTGTGAATCATTGGCCCAACAGTGATAAGCTGTTCTTGCACAGTACCTTTACCCTCTTGAAACACTAAAAAGAGCAGGCAACTTTCTCATTATTGATGGAAAGTCGAAAACCTTCCCGGATTGGCCAGTTAAACTTCACTGTGATTGGCTGACCTGGGAGGGCAAGACTTCATGCGATTGGCTCCCTCTCCCAATGGCGGACCGTAGAGAGATCTCCGACCTCACGTGACCCATGCGTTGAGAATCTTACCTTCAGGACTTTTATTGCTTTGACCTGTTTTTGATCCACCAACTTTGTATATATATATATACTGTAAATAAAATGTAAATAAATGTGTTTATATTATGCCGAAATGCCGACCAAAGTCTTCACTATTTTCGACCACACATGAATATTATCATCATTCAACCAGTCCCATCTAAAGCGCACTTTTTTTTAAAATCTGTCAGACCTTGTGCTTTTTGAATATCAATCAACAATTTTCAATGATCATTCATTCTAATCTGCATCATTAAAGGAACCTTTTCTAAGTCATAGTAGCAGATTGTAATCATCTGAAACTGTTTATCTTAGTGCAATAGTAACTTGAAAATTAAATAACAAGATAGTGAACCATTACCACACTAAGCATTAATAACAAAAACATATAAACATTACATGTTTCGATGAGCCCCAGGAAACGCTCTTGTCATCAGAAAAAAAAACGAACTAAAGTTTAAACGAAAAAGAAAGGAGCAATCAGTAGCAAGGTCATGTGACGCCAACCGATTGTTGATGGTGAAGTTCATATGGGGGGAGGGTGACGAGTTAAGCATGGATGGGACCGAAACATGTCATGTTTATATGTTTTTGTTATTAATGTTAAGTGTGGTAATGGTCCACTAACTTGTTACAATTACAATCGCACATTAAATATGATTATTCCAATTGAAAATTAAATGTTGTGGTCTCTTAAAAACATTAAAGAAAATATTCTTTAGAATCAAACAAAACTGATGGGGTTTTTTCTTACAAGCTACTGATTATTTTGTGTAAGGTTAAAAGAACTATAGATAGAAGTGCATCTTTTCCTCCTTCCAACTCAAGACTTTTTTTTATTTAATTTGAGTCAAAAAAGGCCATATACCAGTGGATCTTTAACTGTGGTCTGCAAGTAAGTAACAGAGCAATCCAAAACATTACATAATAAAAAAAATATTAAATTTGGAACTTTTGAGTCCCGAAGTTCATCCGAGTTACACTTTTTCTACTTAGCCTTTAGTCTCATTCTTGGATATAGCATAATGCGACTGGGCAAAAAACTTTCAACCAACTTCAACCTAGGACAAGTTATTTGGCAAAAATCAGTAATCTATATTTACTGTCCTTGATTAGACTAAAGGCACAAAACCAGTGGCTGGATATTGGATTAAAAAAAGGATAAAAGCTTTAAAATGATTTTGAAATGCAGTTTGTGGTAATGGCGAAGGGCTTTGCGATTCTCAACATTGGGTACCGAGATTCCACAAGTTGTTTCCACAATAAGAGTCTATATTGAATAACTTCAAGTACGATTAACATGTGCATAAGAATTCAAAGGTTAAATTATCTATTGTTTATTTTATTTATTCATGTTAATATATATACACACTAGAGGTATCGTCGCTTCGCTCCGGAACCCTTGCATATAGCATTAAAAAAAAAACAAAAAAAAAAACCTTTATTTATTTAGCAAATTACTAAGGAGATTGGGGAATTCACGACTTCCCAGCTCGTTGTGGGCTTCTCCGCTTAACTCAGTTGTATTGCGCGTTGGCACTCACATGGGGGGTTGCTGCAAAAAACACTTCATTTTTGCATGTATCTTCCAAACGCAGAAACGTTTGTTAATGACTTACATACCGTTCGATAGAACTTTCAAATACCAACATTTTCTCAATATAATGTTCTTTTCCAACTTTTATACTTTTCTTTTAAATTGAGAAAAAGTCAAAATTTGACCCTTTAAAAGGCGCCATCTGGGAAACCAAAAACTTTTTTCGAAAGATTTTTGTAGCATTTTGTTTGTCTTAAAAAGCTCTACATTTTATCCATTTACATGACCAATCTATCTCTTATAGTTTGGTCACAAAATTGGAAAAACGTAAAATCTTATGACAATGACAAACAAAATAACGCTTTTATATAATAGAATACTTAATAATGTATATTTATGTTCGTTAATTTAGCTTTTCTAAACATTTCCTGCCACTTCTAAACTATGTTTGAATACTTTCTGGAGGAACACAGATTATTACTTGTGTTTTGAAAGATCGATTTCTTATTCCAAATGTATTAAATTATATGATCCCGCGCTTAATCTATATTAAGGAAAAGCTACTTTAGCTCGCGGACTTGGCCCAAAACAGTGATTTTCAAACTAGAGGTGCTGTTTTAATGCTTTGGATTATAATGAAGGGGAAGCGTGAGGTCTTATCAAATATTTGAAAGGGGCGCGAGTTCGAAAAGTTGGCAAATTATTGCTCTGTAAGAACACGCAGTAATATATAATCGTTCTGGTGACGCCCCTATAGGAAATTTCAGAATCGAAGCAGTAACATTTATTAATAAAGATGTAACATTTATTGAATTATTATCGTTGTAAAAGTTAAAAATATAAAATTGAAGACAATTCGTTTGCGAATTTTAAATTGTTGGTTATTGATGATAGAAACCATTTGTTTCCATCTGCTGATAAAACTTCAGTCAATTTTTTAATAAAAATATTCGTAAATAAAAGTAAAGTAAAAATATCTCCATATTATCCTAAATTAAATTAAAATAATTTTATTTATTAAAATTTATAGATTTTTAAATAGATATGAAAATTGTTTAATACTGAAATTTGTTACTTTTTTTGTACGAACTGTTCGAGAAGTACTGATGATTTTTACACATCCACTCTTACGTGGCCACGGCCATTTTCATGTTTAATAGATTCATGTGTGATCGGTTTCTTCTAAAAACGCGCTTCAGAACCTTTAAAATTGGCTGGCAGGTGCCAATATTAATTGAAGATGGTAAGTTCTAAATATTGAGGCTCGTTTTTCGGAGATCTTTCCATTAATTTGGGTAAATGATACGAGAAATGGAAGGGACTTGAATGAAATCTTATATCCACATATCATTCTACTGCATTGGCAAATAAAAATTACATATTAATAAATCGTTTTTTCATTAAAATATTCCTTAAATAACGATAATTATTCTTCAGAATTCATATTTAAAAAACGAAAAAAGTTTTTCGCTAAGGCCTGTATTTGTAGTTAATAAACTATATGGTAAAAATACATGAATAGTCTTTCAAAAATTATGAAGTTTTCTGAAGTACATTTACGTTTTTCGATTTTATTTTTTAGTTTTTCTTTATATTTCAAATACTAACTGTTGATCTCTGTAATTCGGAAATATAAAATTGAATTTTACCTTTCCGTATTACACATTGAAGTTGATTTGATGTGAATTAATTTCCATTTTATTTGTCGGGATCCATCCATATGCAGTTCTTTATTACGTTAATCTTCTTATTAATTTTTGTGTTCTTAGAATAATCTTTGATATCGGTTTGTATGAAACAGTCTTACTACAAGGAGGGACTAAAAATCAGCAGATTTTTGCCGGCTTCTAATAATAATGTATGTTAAGTCTATTCTTTCGAAATTCTTTTAGTCAATATTCACATAAATAACGGATTTGCCATAAACATGATATTTTTTTGTTTTGTTTTTTATGATAAAAATACTTACGATTATTTACAGTTTATTATATAGATTATAATGACAATTAATGTTTCTCCATCCTTTGCTCTTTTTTGTTTATTTGTTTATTTATTTATTTTTATCTTTCTCAGAATTTTTTTAAATAATTAATCACGTTTCACGTCACTCTGAAAATAAATTGCGGTTTTTTTTTAATAGTTTCACATTTAGGCAGTATTTCACTTTCATTCTGTGTAAATAAATTGCTTTTAATGAATCTTTAAAGACCATTAAAAAAAAAAAAATCCCTAAATTGAAGATTTGAAAAATTTTTGTCCCTGAAATTTAATTTCGTGGACGAAACACACAAATTTGGCGGAAGTCAGCATTGTTTACAGTATTACAAAATAAAAACATTAAAGTGACAATCGTAAATATTTGGATAATTTGCTGAAACTACTGATACCAAATAATACACTATAATAAAACATAGCAGTTAGAGAAGCCATTGAATTAAGAATGAGCAAGTTAAAATCAGGGTGCACAAATTATTTATTTTTAAGGATTTTAAAAATAACTTGTTTGGGTGGCAGTGTACGATGTGTGATAGTTGTCAGTATATTGCATTTCTTATAGATTCCATTTCTATGAATTTGATAAAAAAAGATTAAATATTGGGAAATGTATTTGCATGAATGATAGTATAATTGTTCAGGAATTAATGAAAACAAAATGTTCTTTAGATAGCAGATGATACTATAATTTGAAACATATTATCTGTGTAATTTTAGTTATTTTAAGATAATAATGTATGAATTTTCCAGTTGAGGCAGTGTATTAATGATTGTGATCTGCAATTTTAGTGTTAAATTTATTGAAATGAATAAATTTTATCTGTATCTATCTATCATAAAGCATGAAACAAGAATAAGAGTGTTTTAATAATAATAAATCAAAAACTTTCTGAGAAGGAAGTGAATGTGTGTGTGCAAATCTGTTGCCATTGTTGCACCATTTCTAAAAATGTGGTTAGGGAGGACTTCATTTGTTATCTGTTAGCTTTCTCTTGCTATTTGTGCTAAACACATTACCTTAGCATCCTTTGTTGGCCTAAACTTGGCCTACTGTATCTGATTGACATTCCAAAAAATACTTGCAATTTGTTTCTGAAATTAATTTGTATACTTTTTCAACAGATGCTACAGAGAAATAGTTTTGTAATCTCCACATTCAGTTCTGTTTCCCATTTAAAAAAAACCCAGCCCATTATATTTAATTTGATTTCTTCATCTTCCTCTTATAAAAAGTAGCAATTAATGTATTTTTAATCAAAATTTTACATTTTGGATCTTAGTCATCTATCTTCAGATGCTTATTTACATAAGCAAGATTTTTTAGTATTTTTTTTTTATTCAACTTTCAATATTAGAAATTCCAATATTCAATTTCCCAATTCCAATTTGATTTATCTTATTTATATTTTAACAAATCAGTTGCAATATATTTAACAGTTCTTCAAAACATTTACTATACTTTCAAGTAGCGTTCTCTCTTTGTTATAATTCACCTTTTTCATGCCTTATTTTTTGTTCTGTGATCTTCCCATCTGCTCTGAGTTTACCTATCTCCCAAACAAGTTTCTGATATATTTAGTGTTTGATTTCTACATATTGCCTAATTCTGACAATTGTTTCTTAGCTCATCTTAAATTAACATTTATACTTAGCCTTTTTACATTTAATTGACATTACAAAAATCTAGCAGATTTATTTGCCAGGACTTTCTTGCAATGTTTGGTTCCTTGTTCCAATAAATCCTAACTCCAATCTTTGTTCTAAGTTCTCCCACATTTTTTTCTTGCCTATTTGCTTCTTCTAAAGTAGTCACATTTTTGTTGTATTTCACTATTTAACATTTTATACTTCACTTTTATTTCTCGTTAAAAAATATGTAATCTTGTAATTAATAGAAAAAGTAATTACGTTTCTTTTCTGTTTATAGGTGCTTTTAGCTGCTGCAGTTTGCACTAAGGCTGGCAAAGGTATTATTGAAAAACGTTAGTTATATAAGTGTCTTAATTTTCTTCATGTCCTAAAGTGAACTAGTGCCAGAACTGATCAGGATCTATAAATTATAAAATTCAAAAAGACTGCTTTTAAGACTTGATAAGATGCTACTGTTTATTGAAAAGTACAAGACAAAGAAAGATGTTAGTCATTGAAATAAAATTAAAGATTTAAGATGCCTAGGAAGTACATGATACCACATACATAGATGAAGATGACAAGATACCTAAAATACTCAGTATTGAGTTTAATTCCTGCAAGTTATGATGACACTGACAAGGAGACGGCACATCCTGTATATCGTCAAAATCGATGCCAAGACAAAGCCTGGCAGATAGAGATTTCAGGCCAATGAATAAAGATTTGGTGAATGTGCTGGCCGGGATAAAAAAAAATTCCACAATCAATTCTTGTGAGGCCTGGCATTGTATTGTTGAATGATTCCATTGTAGATCATATCCTGGAAATGATAGCCACTCCAGCCTTTGAAATGTCAGTGAAGTATTATGGCATTTAAGATTCCCTGCATTACATAGTAGATTGGGGGTTCGAACATTAGTAATGCATACCCCACAGTACCCTATATCTTGCTTATATAATGCTTCGAAAATGCATATTGCATTTATTTGCTCTGTGTGGTAATCTGGCCATTAAGATGCATCAGATTGAACCCATTCATTGGAAAGCAATGTCAGTTGTTGATTCATTGTTGACATTTGAGTTATCATTGCACCAAAGACTTTATAAGAAGTTTCTCCAGTAGATGATTTGCTCAACTTTATTTGTAGTCATTTGCTGTTGTTTTATTATCTGCCATTGCTGCCATAACATGCTACTCAGCAATGATAATATATCATTCCCAAGTAGTTGCATCTTATACATCCACTATTCAGTCTTGATAAAATTTGGAAACCTGCATTTATTGGTCTTATTTTTTAAGGCATGACATGATGCTTTATACATGCAGCTTTGATACTACCAAAGGCATGACGATTAAAATGAAAACTCCAATGCTATTGTAGTACATTCTCTCTCCTACCATTTCTATCATCGTGTAATGTTTGGTCATATGTTAGCTTTTGCTGGTTCCAAAAGGTTTCCACTTTCATTAAATAGTAGCGTAGATTTTAAATGTTGATATTAAAAAAATATTTCTTTAAAAATGCATTCCTTTAGAATTCTAAAATCAATTTTGTTCTCTTTGTAGCAGTTAAGTATCAGTTCTGAAAAATTTAAACATTCCTTGTTTTTTTCTCTCTAATTCTGTAGCCATCATTTCCCGCCAATTTGTAGAGATGACGAAGGCACGGATAGAAGGCCTATTAGCAGCATTCCCTAAGTTAATGAGTACAGGGAAGCAGCACACATTTGTGGAGACAGAGAGCGTTCGCTATGTTTACCAACCTTTGGATAAATTGTATATGCTTTTAATAACAACCAAAACCAGTAACATCTTAGAAGATCTGGAAACATTACGATTATTCTCAAGAGTGGTGAGTTTTTAAATTGCTCTGAACAGTTGTTGTTGTTGTTTTCTTTGGTATTATTTTTAACAAAAAGTTTTAACTTGTACCAGAATACATAAAAAGATAAAGTGATCATATATGAGTTCTTTTTTTATTTTATTGATAGAGACCTCTAGGTATAGTGTTTCGAATGATATCTCGTTAATCGGAAGTGGGCATTGCTGAACTGTCCCATTATATCTGATTTTCACTTACCACAAATTATGTAGAAAACCAGTGAATTACTTCACAGAAACTATTTACTAGCTAATAAAGAAATTGACTCGGTCAGTGCAAGAACGTCCCAAGTCCAAAAATATGAAAATTCCAGGTCAAAGTGCTTTAGGTGTCTTGAAGCATCAGTACTGCGGAATACGGAGCAACAACGTTTCAAGTCCATGGCAACTGCCTTGCTGAGGCTGGCATTACCCAACAGTGTCAGCAATGACATCCCAAGTAACAAATCCAGACAGTTTTTCTTATTTATCTCAATAAGAATAAAGTAGCAATAAAGTTACTTGGAGTTGGGATGTTCTTGCACTGACCGACTCAATTGTTTAATATTTAATCAATTATATCTGACCATAAATTGGTTTATAAACTACAGCTACTTGAATCCCCATGGAATCCCATGGATTCAAATAGCTCAAACATGGCCTTTACTATGGAAATAAAGAATTCCCATTAAAATTACAAAAGAAATAAAAAAAGACAAAGAAAGCTCATAAGTTACTTTTTATTTTTTGGTCTAGTTATAATTATTCTTGAAAGATGTAAATAACGTTAGTTAAAAATGTTAAGAAGCATTATTAAAATCTGTACCATTTTGAAGATTTTCACTTGCATCACTATCAGTAGTAGTTCCACGCAGTCTTGTGTTACAAGGTTTATTTTTTATCTTATTTCTTAGATACCAGAGTACTGCAAGAATATGGAAGAATCAGAAATTGTTGAAAATTCATTTAATCTCATATTTGCCTTTGATGAAATTGTAGCCCTTGGTTATAGAGAAAGTGTGAATCTTGCCCAGATCAGGACAATAGTTGAAATGGATTCTCATGAGGAGAAAGTTTATCAAGCTGTTAGGCAGGTGAGTGATCAGTCAACAGCTAATTTTATTTTTTATTTTTTTTAAATTTCAGCGATTTAGGAAGTTATGTTAAATAAAATGAATTAATGAATTTAATAAACAGAGTTAATGTTAAATAAAATGAAAAGATGGACTGCTACCAGGTGCGAAAGAGGTTTAGACTTCCAGCGATTCTCAACCAACGGGACTAGTTGAGGTCGGATGGGCAGCTCGATGCCTGCCCGTCTTTAACCCCGAGTACCCTTTTGACAGAGGGTAGGGTGAACCCTAGGTTCCATCTGGAGGAGAAAAAAAACAACCCTTATCAACGCAAGGAATTGAACCCGGGCTCCGCAGTCCGCAATCCAGTGCCTTAACCACTGGGCTACCTGACCCACCAAAGTTATTGTTAGCCTCCTTTATTTCTTATTTAAAATGTGTTACAGAATTATGGTTAGGATTGCTAATTTTTTACCATATGTAGCATATTAGCCGTATACAGTATTTATATGGCTGTTAGGACATTACATGTAATATGCATTGGATTTTAATTGAGGAATTTACTTAATAAATACGTTGCAGCAGAAACTTTAAATCTCAGATAACATTTGGTGCAGCTTAAATTTAGAATAATAAAATATTTTAACTAATACAATAAAATATTTTAACATGCGCTAAAAGTAAGGTATATCAGCGAAGCCGATGCATTTGTCAAATACTAAAAAAAAAAATAATAATATTAATAAACAACTAGTTTTTGGGCCGAAACTAGTTGTTTTTTTAATATTTTTATTATTTTTTTAGTATTTGACAAGTGCATCGGTGTCACTGATATACCTTAAATTTAGAAGGCACTGACATTTAATGTTTTACTATTTTAACAACTCATGATTTCAGTTAACATAATAGATAAATTTTTTGAAAGATTACTTATTGTTTACATTTAGGTCACTTTTTTATTTTGTAAATATACGAGAAAGTTCTAATAAAATGATTTTGTCACAGTTGGCATCAGAAGGACATTTAAACTGATCTTTTGTCGGTTGCCCAGTATAGAAAATAAAGACTTCCACTTGATTAATAATTTGCAGCCGAGGATCCATTATTATTAAAGCCAGGAAAAATCTGATGATTACCAAGAGAATTTTCACAACATTCATAATCTTCATACCTTGTGAGATAATGAAAAGAATGATCCTTCAAATAATTAACTATTATGTATTTCCTAATTAAGTATTACTTGATTACTAAAAAGAAACAACTGCTTAGATATAATTCTAAACTCAGAATATTCATAATAGCATTGATATTACTGTCCCCCAATAAAAAGTGAATACAATATTTAAAATAAATTTAATAAAATAAATAAGTAACAATTTCAAGGGCCAGTTTCTGCGAGACATAGAAACTGACCTCGAAACTATTACCGTACAATCAATGCTTATTTATTTTAAGCATTGAGTGCGGTTGGTCACTTATTTCACTAATATTAATCTGCATATTAAATTGTTATTCAACAATAGAAAATGAATAGTTATAGTTCATTGTTTTGAATAATCCTTTCAATAATGTATGGAGGGCTTTATAATAAAATTATAAATATTATATATATAGATAGATATCAATTTTGAACTGACAGTTCATTGATATTCTCCCATCTCTGTAGAATAACAGGAAATATAAAACTTTACATTATCGTGAAATAAAATAAATAATTGTAAAGTCAAAATAGCGCCAAAACTGAAATAATGTGGTGAAGCAGTTTTTATATTTTGCTGGCAGTATGAAGAAATAATGTAGAAAATTCAGATTTAAAGCAAAAATTTTGAAGATAAAGTTTATTTTTTTGAAATTTTTGCATGTTTAAACAATCATATGAGATACTTACAATTACATATATCAGCTAAGTGTGCAAGGGATTTTAAATATTTAAAAAGCTCTTCAAAAATAATCTTGATATTTACGCTGTCTAGCAACTTTATTAGGTACACCTACCTAGTAGCTAGTTGGACCTCCTTTAGGCAAGGATTCCACAAGATGCTGAAAACGTTATTGAGGTATTGTGTACCATGCAGACAGTGTGTCACTCAGTTCCTGAAGATTTGATGGCGGTGTAGGCCTAGAGCGAACAGCCCGTTTCAGCTCATCCCACAAATTTTCAATCGGGCTGAGATCCGGGGACTGAGCGGGCCACTGCATCAAGGAAAAGTCATCGTCATGTTCCTCAAGTCATCCCATAGTGCACTGGCGCATTATCCTGCTGGAAGTAGCCGTCTGCATGAGGATAAACTATTAACATGTACGGTTGCATTTGGTCAGCTACGATGTTTAGGTACGCTCTGGCATCCTGACGTGTCTCCAGAGGTTTTAATGGACCCAACATGTGCCAGGAAAACATCCCCCACACCATGATACCGCCCCCACCTGCTTGAAGAGTTGTTGTGAGACATGATGGATCCAGACATTTATGTGCACAGCAGGGTAATAAAGTGGCCGGAAAATGTATATATTGTAGATTAAATTTTCTGAGCCCTAAACACTTGATAAATGATTCATTTAAGGCCAATCAATTCATCCATCCTTGAAGATGAATATTCTTAATCTTCCTCATTGTGAAGACAAATTTTAAATAAAAACAAGATCATTTCTAGTGAACTTTATCAATTTATATTCATAAATGATATTTTTGTAATTGTTGACGTTCCTGAGATCAGTAGTATGGATTTTCTAAAAAACTATGCTGAATTGACATTAAATATTTAGAACTAAACGTTTATAAAATTGCTTTCTTTGTAGACACAAGAAAGAGAAGCGAAGATCAAGATGAAGGAGAAAGCCAAAGAATTGCAAAGGGCTCGTCAAGAGGCTGCTAAGAAAGGCCTGAAAAGTCCCACTTTTGGTTCAATGGGATTTGGAAGTGGAGGATATACTCCTTCTAATCCAGTACTAAGTGATAACATCACAACAGTAGATACAAAACATAGTTACATCCCACCGAGGTACAGTATTCTTAGAGGAAGCTTACGTTTACAGACAGTTTTGACGATTTTGATAGAGATAATATTTAATTCTGATCCACTAATCTTAATTAATTCCTTACTTTTTTTTGTAGTAAACCATCTGGTCCAAGTAAAGCTATGAGGCTTGGATTGAAGGGGAAAGATGTTGACAGTTTTGTTGACCAGTTAAAATCTGAAGGTGAGAATGTCCTGAGCCCAAATTTACCTTCTAAGCAATCAAGTGCCGTAGCCAAAGTTGCTACTCCTCAGGAACATATGGAGTCGTAAGTTTATAAGCTTGCTTTTTTACATTTATACATTTACATTTTTTTATGTTTATTCTAATCACATCTCGATATGCTGGATTGACAAAAAATTGGGTATGTACTAGGAAACAAGTTATGAATCTAGATAAAATGTAAAGTATTTCATCTATAACAAAAGATAAACAGATATGGAGATATTACTATGCATTCAGCCTCTTTGTTGTACATAGGATGTACAATCACAAGTTGGAACTAAGATCCAATCGCAATTGTTGGCTGAATAGTGATTCCATGGCTGTTGAAGGAGTGTTGTCAGTTTGGAAATCAGATATCAGGAGAGAGAATTGAGATTCCAAGAATCCCTCCTAATTTTGTGTCTATTTCAGTTTCCTAATAGTACTGTAGTATTGCTGTTGGCATCTTGGGATAACCCGAGTTCATTAAGAGAAGCTCTAATGGGTTATCTAAGGGTCATGGCCAGTGGCCTTTAAGGTTTTAAGCCTGTAGCAATTTAGCTTAATCTGAATTGATGTCTAAAAAAAAATGGAAATAGAAAAAGTACTAAAATATTTGTTAAAAAGGGATAATTCTAAATGTTCTGTTAATATATATATATATATATATATATATATATATATATATATATAAAAAAGTTAAGCGATCCCATAAACAGGCCATGCAGGCCCTCGAGAGCGCGGGAGGTAAGGCTCCCAGCGTTTCATGACCAACGGGACTAGATTGAGGTCGGGAAGTCAGCCCGACGCCCGCCCGCCTTAACTCCTGGGAAAGAAACCCGGCACCCATTCTACAGAGGGCTGGGTAGACCCTAGGACCTGTTTGTAGGAGAAAGAAGCGTGGAAAAATTCCTGCCCTCCGCCGAGGCCGGGAATCGAACCCGCCACCTCCAACCCGCAGCCAAGCGCCCTTACCCACTTGTCTGCTGGTCCCACTTATTAATATATATATATATATATATATATATATATTAAAGTTTCATAGAAGAGATGTTATAAGATATAAATGAAATTTATTTTAATTATAATTTATATGAAAGGCATCACGCTTTAAATGTTTTGGCACATCTGATTGTCAAAACAATATTTTGAACATGTTCAGATATCTTTCTTCAATTTCCTCCACAGACCAAGAATTGGAGCATTTTCTTTTGTTTTATTGGGAACCCACTGGCAGGTGGGTGCATGGGTGGAATCCCTAACTTGGTTTCGTGATCTGAGCTTTCAGCAAAGGGTTTGTGTGGCTGATGAGTCCATAAAGAGGACGAAACGGCCGTCTCGCACTCCCACTGTTGATAGCTCAGAGGCGAAATCTTTTGTTTACCTTTGATGCCTTCTTGGTTTGTTGTTTATTTTATAACAGGCACGTTAAGTTTTTATTGTAATGTCAAATATTATTTCCCAGCAGTTTTCAAATTAATCCCATCTTTACAGTTGATACGAAAATAGACAATGGACAGCCGAGTGTAGTGATTGAAATTGCGTATTCAGTAACAAAAAGGATATTGTTGATTTTTCCAGATGAATTTCCAGGGTGCCACGACTTTCCATCGATAGTATACTAAACAACATATTTTATACATATATATTTATGCACTTATAAAAGTAATGTTTGATTAAATTTTTAAAGTATTCGAGTAAAACAAAAAACAAGGAAAACTAAATATAATGATCATACATTTTCTGATCTTTGACAGTGTTGTTTCGTTAGTATTATTTGATCATCAATTATCAAAAATGTAATTAAAAAAAAAAGTCAAAAATTTTAAAATTGGAGTTTTATTTTTTTTTTAGAATTCATGTGCGCATTGAGGAAAAAATTTCCTTGACTGCCAAAAGAGATGGTGGTTTACAAAACTTGGAAATCCATGGCATGGTTACATTGCGTGTGACAGACGATAAATGTGGCAGAATCAAAGTTTATTTAGACAATCGAGATGACAAAGGAATTCAATTACAAGTAAGTATCATTTACTTAAAAATCTTCAACTCAGGAGGTCTGTTATCAGGCTTGTAAGCAGATTTATTTATTTAGGTAGTTAGATATTGCTATAAGTAATTATTGTACACTTCCTTTTGTAGACACATCCAAATATAGATAAAGAATTATTCAAATCCAGTCAACAGATTGGACTTAAAAACCCAGCAAAGCCATTTCCACTAAATTCAGACATTGGAATTTTGAAGTGGAGATACCAGACACAAGATGAAAATGACATGCCACTTTCCAGTAAGTATGGCATCAACCTTTTATTTTGGTAGCTCTAAATTTTTTAATATAAATTTCCTTGTTTTTGTATTTTATACTCCCTCCGTCCGAAAATAGAGTCCTATTTCAAAAATTGGGTTTTTTTTTTTTTTTTATTTATTAGGAGTAGAAAAATAGAAAAAAACTGATCAAGTCAACTGATCAATGGGTGCATTGTTATAGCGTAAATATATGTTTATATATTTACGCTATAACAATGCACCCATTGTTATTTATTAATAATTCAAATGCGCAGTTTGAATTGTTATGCTTTAAAAACATTCATTGAGGCCTGCCCACTGCTGGCACATGATTATGTAATAAACACTTTTGGTTTTTTGCAAGGCTGAGTAAAACTTTTATTTTGTTTGTTTTTTGTTTTGTTTTTAATGTCCTTCAATCCCTAACATTCATCCATAGTCTCGAATAACAGTGTTAAATTAAAATGGGACTCTTTTTATTTTCGGACAAATTTTTGTGTGAAATGGGACTCTTATTTTCGGACAGAGGGAGTAATATTTAAGATTATCTGTATAGAGGTTGTTTGTCTTGAACAAAGGAATAGGTTTTTTAATATCATGCATTAGTCATCGTTGCTGGACTTAGATATTTTTCAGTCGTGAGCTAATGAGAAAAAGTTTTATTCAGGAGAAAGTCATGGTACGCTTGATTCTAAGTGGATATTAATGTCAGCATATTCTTTCCTGTTATTAGAATACATTATTCTAACAGTGATTTTCTCCGACTCAGCTTCATTGTGTGTTGATGTTTCTCTTGGTTTAAATGAGCATCATTTGCCATCTGCGTAGAACCATTACATGAATATACCACAGTGACATTCTGAACATTTATGTGCCATTTATTCAAAGATGGACTGTCTCTGCATTGTGATGATAAGTTGTGGAGTTTGGTTCCTGATTTGTGAAGAACAGTATTATGAAACTGGTGTGGGGACACTTTGAAAATGTTTGTTTTAATCTAGAATGTTAGATCAGAACACTGTTCACTCGTGATCTGTTTAACAGTGTTACTTTTGTTGACATTGCAGGAGAAATGTTTACAATCTCAAGATAAAATAAGTGGATTTGATGGAAAGTAAATGGTAGCAGATCACTGCTATGATTGAAACATAATGATAGGTTCCAGTGCCGGCTCTAGGTTTTTTGACACCCTAGGTGAAAAAAAGTTCTCTGCCCCCCCCCCCCCTGCAATACGCAAAAACGAACTACACCTGTGGTAGCGCTTGTAGATGACTTGACTTGATTTGATGAAGACGTCGCATCAGTATGAGCAGTGGGGGGCAAGGCGGAGTAGAGTACAGGGTTGCAAAACTGACTTTGTTGTTCCAACTCTCTATTTAAAACATGAAGTGCGCTGGGCGCTGGCCCACGTACATTTTGGTTTATGCTAAAATAAGCAGAAAAAAATCCCCAGTCATCCCGCTCCTAAAATTTTCCGTACTAGGCAGCTGCCTAGGTTGCCTGTATGGACAAGCCGGCCCTGATAGGCTCTATATTTCAAGAAATAGAGGCATTCTATTATTTGTTAACGGATATAAATAAAATAAAAAAAAAATCATGTGTACTGTAACAGGCTGTGCAAGTCCTTTAGTGCTCAGGAGGTTTAGCTCCTAGCGATTCTTGACCAACAGGACAAATTGAGATCGGATGGCGAGTCTGACTTCTGCACGCCTTTAGCCCCTGAGTAAGAAACCTGGGCCGAATGAACCCTAGGGACTGTAGAAGAGAAAAAAAAAATTATGGAAAAATCCCTGATCACCACCAGGAATTTGAACATTGGCCCCGCCAGTTTTCAGTCTAGTGCCCTAAACCACTAGACTAGCGGATTCTGCTAATGGGCATAGGTGGACCAAAAAGTGTTTAGTACTGCAATAATGATTACGAAATATCAAATAATTGCTTTTTGAAGTTATGGCCATATTGCTGAGCACATTGTTTTCTTTTATTTATTTAGAGGAAATGTTTGATTATTTTGATTTTTCATATTTCAAATTACCTCTCTATTGCTGCATACTTAACATACAGTATCTTGTTAAAATAAATTTAAATGGCATATATTTTCATATTCAAATTCACCCATCATCTCTTCAGATTCAGACATCTTGTTCAAACCCGTGATATTTCATTGGCCAGATTGAGTTGTAAAATTTGCCTTCTTAAAAATGCCATAACTGGAACTTTTAATTTGTGTAATTATTTGATTTCTAATGCCTTGTTGGTCAAAATCCATTGCAAAATGAAACATCTCATCCAATTCCACGATTGTCTCTGTTTTTCAAGGCATTCTTGTTCAGGAGCATTAATTGCCAATTCTTAGGATAAATGATATGAAATATGCACCAAAGATATAGCAAATCAAAACAGATTGTTTAACAAAAAAGGACGGAACAAAACAACCTAAATTAACATAATTAATTACATATAATTATAAACAAACATTTATATCTTGTTTTCAGTCAATTGTTGGCCCTCAGAAAATGGACAAGGAGGATGCGATGTCAATATTGAGTATGAACTGGAACAAGAAAAAATGGAGTTGAACGATGTAGTTATTTCTATCCCAATAATGTAAGTACATGTCATAGTTTAAAATGTCAATTTCTATATTATTATTTAAATAAGGTTATTCATCATTAATTAAAAGACTCGAGTCCATCTCATTTTTGTCTCATTTTTTGTCACTTATTTTTGACTTATTTTGTCACAGTATTTTTGTGAGCGTATTGAAATCAAATTGTTTTCATCAGGGAAAAAAAAAAGGGTTTTCTTTACATTTGTGACTTTCAGCTTAGTGTGAAAAAAGAGAGAAAAAAATAAAAGAAGTAATTTACTCTCAGAATATTTTTGAATAATAAAACAGGTATAGAAGCTATTCGTCCTGAAATGTACAAATGTGGATGTATTGATTTTTTACAGTATCTGCGTCATATCATTGCTAATGTGAGAATGAATCACTACCTCCTAAATGAGAAAAAGGAATAATATCACCCACCTTTAACAAAGGTGATCATCTTAAACGTGAAACCCACAGGGTAATCACTACTAAATGCTGCCCATTAAGTATTCTCTTAAGATTTTATACACAAGGATAAAATAGAAGAAAACTTAGGAATATATCAAGCTGGTTTTAGAGATGGTAAAAGCACTTTTGACCAAATACATGCTCTTGGACAGATCAAAGGAAAAACTAAGAATATAGTATCCCAATGTACCATCTTCTTACTGATTTTAAAGCTGTATTTGATAGTGTAAATAGAAAGAGTTTGTATGCAGCTATGATAGAAATGGGAATAGAGGGCAAATATGTTCGACTTGTGAAATTAAAACCGAAGTATATGGAAATAACCAAAAAAATAGTACTTTTACAACATGCTATAGTATCGGAAAGTGCACTTTTGAAAAAAGTTAGCGTGTTCAAGTATTTATGATCGTTTGTTACTAATAATAATGGTATTAGTATGGAAATTAAAGAGAGATTGGTCCAAGCTAACATTTTTCATCATGGATTGAAAAGACACTTGGGATCAGGTCTAATTGGAATTGACACAAAATGTCTAATTTATAAAGCTCTTATTTGATCTTATTTGGTCATTATATATGGTGCAGAAGGCTGGGTAATGACAAAATGAGATAAGCAACACCTGAAAGTCTTTTGAGAGGACAGTGTTTGATCCTGTCTTCGAGAAATAAGCAATAGAGAAGGAGATACATTGATGAACTGTATAAATGTTTTAGTGATTCTAATATTGTCAAAATTATGCTAGATTAGGATAGGCCAGACATCTAATAAGAATGAAGGATAGCGATGCAACAAAAATAACATTCGAGAAAGTATATAATGAAAGAAAAGTTGTCAGACTACAAAAAAGATAGATTGACGACATAGAAAGGAATCTTGCAAAAACTAAGTAAGTATCAGAAATTGGAAAAAGGTTACATTAGATAGAAGATGAAAGAATATTGTGGTGGAAGTCAAGGCATAATTGGCTGTAGAACCAAGAACAACAACTCTCAGGATATACAGTAAACTCCCGATTATCTGCGGAATTGGGTGGCGCGGCAACCACGGATAAGCAAATTCCGCGGATAATCCAAAAAAGGACGAAAATCAACACAAAAATGCTTTTAACATGTTTTATTTACATTAAAATGGCAGTACATACATTATAAACAATTATCTTACTTTTTAACCAAAAAAATCGGTTAATTGTCTTTGTTTTTTTCATGTCGAAACACACAAAACCCCTATTTGGACGTCGCTAAATGTGCATCTTTTATTCTTTACTTTATTCTAGATTTAAAAAGTTTTTGTTAACTCCGTAATTTATTGTACAGTAAAAAAAAACTGAAACAGGAGATGTCCGCGGATAATCGGGAGTTTACTGTATTTACAATTCATGGAAACAGCTTTGGCTATCATTTTCCGAAGTCATGTCTGAACTAGCTGTAGGCATTTCAGCATTTTAGGGGTTAATGTTTTCAGTGTCGGCAAAGATCTAGCTTATATTCTCATTCACAAGAATTAAATTATCACTAACACATCAAACAGCAGCCAAAATAGGTCTACATAATTGCTTTTCTGTTTGTCATCTAGTAAATATAGAGCGACATTCGCTTCTGTTAAAATCTTTTTCGTTTAGCTTGAATAGATTATTTTATACTTTCCCATTGTGTTAGCATGAAGTAGTAGGACAGGAACACTACATTGTGAACACTATATTTACCACTAATCAAGAATCTCCGCTTAAACTACTGGAGAATTATTTCAAAGATGTTGTTCCAACATCTAAAGCATTATTCCATCTCAATATTGATACATTTTAAAGATATTAAGATTGTCCTGCTCATCACATCCTTTTGCATGAAAAGTAACATTCATAGAGTAGTTTAGTTAATAAATTTATTAAAATTCTCATCATATTCATTTAACATCAGAAAACATTTAAATTTCATCATTAGGACTTTTACCATTAACTTTTAAGACATTACTTTAATATTGAACTATAACGGCATTCTTAAGTGAGAATGAGATTTTTAGAAATGAATTTTCTTAAAAATGTTTCTTGGTTCACATTAGGAATTGCAAGTTTGGTTGCCTCTAGTTCATTCATGCTTCTAATAATTATATTACGCTCAAGCGAATTACAATTTGTATGAGTCATATTATCAAAGTATATGTATTAGGTTTCCTTCTATTGGTTAGAATACAATTGTTCTTAAATACATTTAACAATTTTATTCTAACAAACAGAGGATTATTTTATCCTCTTACAGTCTGTAGACTTACGGTATTGTTTAGAATGTTGTTAGAAGACTGACAACATTCTTAGCAAAGGTAAAATATGTAAAAAAAAATGAAATTGAAATTGTAATATATACAGGGTGATTACAAATGTTTTGTACGATTTCAAAAATTTCCTGTAAAAGCGCTATTGCTGTTATGATGCGATGAATGGTACAGTTGAATAGAGCACATGTTCAAGTTTTTTTTTTTTTATGTCTCAGAACTGTGAACTAAGAGCTACATTAATCACACAGCAACTGGAAACCCGAAGTACGCAGTCCTGGCTAACGCGAAAGAAGTGGGTCATTGTCTGTTGCGTCTTATATATAATGATTGCCTCTGCCGCTCGCCAGGTACTGTTGTTGACAACTGGCCATTCACAGATGAGGAAAACGCATACTGTGTTTTAGAATATAACGCAACCAGGTCGGCGACGATGGTGCTGCGTGGTTTTCGCATCACATTTCGAAATGACCCATCTACCAAGAATTCCATTCGTAAATGGTACGATCAATTTAAGCGACCTGGTTGCGTGATATTCTAAAACACATTATGCGTTTTCCTCATCTGTGAACGCCCAGTTGTCAACAACACCACCTGGCGAGCGGCAGAGGCAATCGTTTGTTATACCGACGCAACAGCCAATGACCCACTGCTGTCTTGTTAGCCAGGACTACATACTTCGGGTTTTTAGTTGCCGTGTGATTAATGTAGGTCATAGTTCACAGTTCTGAGATATACAAAAAAAAAACTTGAACATGTGCTCTATCTACCTGTACCATTCGTCGCATCATAACTGCAATAGTGCTTTACAGGAAATTTTTGAAATCGTTCATAATCACCTGTATGTATATATATATATAAATCCAATAGACAAAACTTGAATCGCCATCTTTTCAAGTTTCGTGATGCAAATATTTCATTCAATGATTTGCAATTTAAAATTCAGAATGTAAAGAATATAAGAATAAAATTAACTTACATTACTAAACATATAAAATTTGCCGGACAGCTTTCTGAAATTTAAAAACCAAATTAATTTCAAAAAGCTGTTTCTGTGTAAGTATTAAGATTCGAATATACATACACTTCATCAGCGGCACCTGGTGTTGAATTTTGAAACTAAGCTAAAAAATTTTTTAGAAATCACATAAAAGCGCTTTATTATAAGAAAATTGCTCTCTTTTTTAATATTTTTTTAGGTTTTTTAAATTTATTTTATTTTTTTAAATTATCTTTTAAATTATATGCTTTTTTTGCCTATATGTATAAAAATCTCTCACATATATATACATATAAAAATTATTTGTTTTATACACATACAAAAAAATTATTCATTTTACATACATACATAAAAAATTATTCATTTTACACACATACATAGAAAAATTATCCATTTTCCATACATACACAGAAAATTTCTTAAAACATACTACAAAATATTAAGAGCAAAAGATGACAGTTATCAATTCAAACTTAAAACTTCCTCAAATAGAGGATTTAATTCTAAGTTGTCATGAGATAACTTGAATGTATAACTTCTTATAATAAAGCGCTTTTATGTGATTTCTAAAAAATTTTTTAGCTTAGTTTCAAAATTGAACACCAGGTGCCGCTGATGACATGTATGTATATTCGAATCTTAATACTTACACAGAAACAGCTTTTTGAAATTAATTTGGTTTTTAAATTTCAGAAAGCTGTCTGGCAAATTTTATATATATGTGTGTGTGTGTGTGATTTGATTTGATTTTGGAGAATTCTAAGTTATTAATACATCACTGATTTTCAAGAATATTTAAATTAAAAAGTGATCTTCTAAAATTCCTTATTTATTTTTTTTAAGGTCTGGCAGTGGCTCGCCAGTAGTTGGAGACTGTGATGGTGATTACCATTATGATAGTCATAAAAACGTTTTGGAATGGAGATTGCCTGTCATTGATTCTTCAAACAAATGTGGATCCATGGAATTTGTTGTTGGTGGACATCCAAATGATTTTTTCCCTGTTAATGTAACATTCATTTCCAAGAAATTGTACTGTAATCTCTATGTAAGTATATCTTTTCTGTTCTTTATTGTGGCTAAAGAAATAACTTTGGAAGTTATATTTCTAATCAAAATTAACAAGTTTGCATATGAAAATCTTCATTATTTACATAATAAAAACCAGGGCATCGAACCATAATAATTTTCCCTCCGGTTTTCGTTCCGGTTCACTCAAAACTCAAAATTTCGGTTCGGTTTCGGTTTCGCTCCTGCAGCTGTCAATGAACCGGTTCAAACCGGTTCCTAAAATTTTTAGGAAACTTTGGGACAACTTAATTTTAAAATTAGAAAAAACATTCACTTGAAAAATACAATATTAGGAATCATTAACGAAAATAATTATTTTAAATTTGAATATTTAATATGTTCTACTTATTTAAGATAAAATTGTACATGGAAATAAAAACCTTTAAATTGTATTTATTTAAAAATTGAGTTCCTTATGTGTAATATGGGACAGAAAAATTCCATTTAGAAAATTTTAAATAATACAGAAACTTACATTTCCTTGATATATTGTTTATTATTTTTGTAAAATGTCAATTCAAACTTCAGAAGTAAATAAAATTTATCATTGACGAAATGTTATAAAAAATTTGAGAAATATTACGAATTATTTAATGAAATAAATCCGTAATTAATTCGTCATACCAGCTAAATTTTTTTGCGCGAAGCCATATATTTACACAGATTTTACGGATATGCGTAGGGATTATATTTACAAGGGAACAGCCAATGAGGTTTGTTTTTTGTTTTTTTTCGATTCTGTACCTAACATTTTGGTAATTTAATTAAGTGAAACTATATCTTAATCCTGCAAAGTTTCATTAAAAAAATTGGCAATAAGAAGATTCGAGAAGTTACTTTGTTAGTAAATTAATTTGAATTAATGGAATAACAATATCAACAAATAATATATCAGAATATTTTTTTAATTCTGAAAAAGTTTAATTTGGATATCTAGGAATAATTTCATACTTTACAATATTATTTTTTTTTATAAATACAATCTTACTTTTATATATGTTTTCGAAAATTACAAAAAATCTAATGCTACACTTCTAAGAGAAATTTAGGGTATATTTTAGTTTTGTATGTGGGCAGATAGCCCACAAAATATTCCATTGAAATTAAAGCAACCGCACAAATATGTAGAAAATGATGCCTCCTTTTTATGGAATTGTTGATACTTCAATATTCACACCAATAACCTAAGTATTTCGATTAAAATAACAGATAGACATTATATTTTATGCCCATTTTATGCTTCAGAAATCATTGACATCCTATTTAAAATATCAAATTTATCGAATTCGCAATACATACTTTCTTATTATTAGTATATTCTTTCTTATTAGAAAGAAAATACTACGCTAACTGATGTGGAAATAGGCATAAGATGCGTTGAGCGATCCTGTTTCAATGAAGTTCAGACTGATAGATGCTATTGCTATGCACAAATTATAAAAAATGAATGGTACTGGACATCTGCATAGGAGGGAAAAGCTCAATCATCCCACTAGGCATTTTTTGGTTTCCAGCTATTTTAAAAGGGAAAAATTCCCTGGGAACTTCTTGGAAGTCGGTCGGCATAAGTTAAATACAGAAAATAAGTTTTATGTTCACTTTTGTCCCAAGTTACTGTGAGGATTAGTCGGCGTTTGGATCTTGGGGCAACAAGGTATGTTAGATTGGAGGAGTCGAAGAAAGTTGTTGACCACAGGAAAAAATTGCCTGTCACTTTTACTTTAAAAGAGGAGAACCGAAATGAAGGAGTAAAATAAATATCGGTTTTCGGTTTCGGTTCGGGTTCAACAAGTTAAAATTTTTCAGTTCGGGTTCAGCTCCACTCCGACCAAATATATCGGTTTTTTTCGGTTCCGGTTTTCGGTTCAGTTCCGGTTCGATGCCCTGATAAAAACAAACCCTAACTTTCTCTTTATAAAATTAATCGATACATTGCTGCATATTTTTCAACTTTGTAGAAATAGAAAATTAAATATCAAAAGGGAAAAAAAATATTTTCCTAATATATAAGCAGAAAATGCTAAAGTCAAATAGAAAATTCTTCATTCTGCTTTGTTGAGTTTCACAAATTAAAATAACAGTAATATTTACTGATAATATTGTCAACAATGTAAACACATTGAAGTTACTTAAATGGCTTATAACAACAAATAATAACATTGTTGACATTATTATCGGAATATATTATTATTATTTTAATTTGCGAAACTTGACAAAGCGGCAACGATAGCGTTCTCGAAATATCAATGTAGGAATTTGAAATTGATGGAATTTGAAGAAATATATTTTGTTTATTAAAAGTCAAATTGAAAAAAATTGCGTAAACATTGTTTCCTGTTACTAGTTTTTCATCTTAAGGTCAAAAAGGCTTTCTAAAAGTAAAGCTAGATCATTACCCTTGACTAATAGAATAATTTTTTAAAAAAGAAGCTATAAAGTTAAAACAAAACAAAAGGAGTTGTCACAAATATTAATAATAGATTGGGTGTTTACCTTTAAAAATTTTTAATTTCCTGGTACAGGGCGCACGGATATTTGAGTACAAATTTGATTATTTGGAAAAACATAAATATCTGATCAAAAAAAAACTATATTTTCATGAAAATTTGGGCCCAAATTCTTAAATAGCTTTATTAAGGTTTATTCTGTATAACTGCCTTCAGCATCAATGACTGCTTTAATGTGGGACCTGAAGTGTTGACATGCCCAAATCAAATGGTCCTTATTCATTTAAGACATTACCTTCAAATGTGGCAACCTTCAGTGTATCTTGGATATTGTGGGGATGTTGATTAGTCTCCCTCTCAACAACGCGCCACACTTAGTAATCCAGTAGATTTAAATGTGGAGAGTTTGGAGGCCAAATGTTGGATGTTACATGATCGTGAAGATTATCAGCCATCCATTCTTGGGTCACGAGCTTTGTGAGGAGGTGCCAAGTCCTGTGAAACACATACAGCCTTCCATTGCTTATGCCGTCAATACAGGCCTTAACAACTGCTTCAAGCACCTCAATGTAGCCAGCAGCATTAACTCTATGACCCTTTGAAAAGAAGTGAGGTGGCATGACTTGTCCCTCGTTACTCACCACTCCTAAAACCATCACAGTTGTTGGAAGCTTGGTGTGCATAACCCCCTTGGGATATCAGAAGGATCTGAATATAACCGCCTGTCATTTCTCCTGTGATTAACCGATTTTCCTGTGTATTCGCAGACATGAACCTCCTGATCACATACGAATTGTATCAGATGTCCTTGTGCACCACAGTTCTGATGGTGCCCTCCTGCAGATGTTTAGCAATGGTCCTCATTAACATTCTGGGGGTTATTAATAATGTTCTGAACCTGTTGTATAAACTGTGGTGTCCTGATAGTGTCAGAACGCTGAGAATGCATTTTTCGCTTATCTACAGATGAAACATTTCCTCCGGAGACTTCCAACTCTTTCCGAACTTATGAACAAATGATCTGGCAAAATTCAAAAACTTTGCAATCTCTAAGTCACTGTGTTTTGTGCTTAAAGCAACAATAACAGCATACCTATTTATTTCTTGAGTCAAATTGTAATCTCTCATGGTTATCTGAAAAAAATAAATAAATAAATAAATGCATATAAATTAGTTTGAAGGAAACAATAGCTTGGAAATGATATGTCCTCAAATACCCTATTTCCTGCCAAAATGATCAAATTCTCTTTGAAAATTTAAAAGTTATTTAGCATTAATGTTTTGATACTGTTATGCTGTTTTTCTGTATCATTTAGCAAATTTTAGAACTATATTATAAAATGTAAATTTAATATAGTTACTTTTTAATCATGATTTAAATGTCCATAGTTATTAGTAAGTTTTATTGGTCTTATATTTCAATTAACTAATAAAATTCAGTTTATAATACCATATTTCCTTGAATATAACTCACTTTTCTTCCCCAAAATTAAAGTTAACAAATTGTGGTGCGAGTTATATTCGGAGATATTTCGGAACCTATAAATTTTTCAGGAAAAAATTAAATTCACGTTTATAATTAAATCCTCAGTATTCATTATAATTTATAATTGCTCACATTGTTTTAAAAATAAATGCATTTAAATTTTAATTATCAACATTATTTATGTGATCAGCCTATTTGAGTTTAAAACCAGCACTGTAACTCGAACATTTCTCCATATTTCAAGCAAAAAGTATCAGTAATTTATCAGACATGAGATACTTCATGAACAATCCTTCACCAACGACTAATGAGAAGTGAAAGCGAATTCCCACATTTTCTCGACTGGTTGCTTCCATCTCTTATGCATATGATTGATGCTGTACTAACAAAAGATCACATACTCAACATCAAAGGCAAATTGACGATTGTCGAGTTGAAATGCTAATTCTCTTCAACCGAATTCCAAAAAATATGAACTTGACGTAACATTCACTATCTATTTCTTAGAAGTTTTAAATTTTCTTTTACATGCGGGGTATTTGCAAAGCTTTTAATTAATTTTTTCATAAAGGAAAAAAAATCAGGGAGATATTTATGAGAGCGAGTTACATTCGAGTAAATACGATACACAAATATTAATTAATTTTTCTATCCTAACTAATAATAAAAAATTGAAATACTGAACTACAAATATAATACAATCAGTTTAATTGAAATTAAGAAAAAAAAAAAAAA
>JAFIDM010005346.1:38231424-38263477 GCA_023159025.1 Thereuonema tuberculata
AAAAAAAAAAAAAGCTGCAACATGAAATATAAAAAAATAAGTAACCTGCCAAGAGCCCCTCACCAAACAAAAACAAAAATGGATGAAACATTCAATTTACTCCATCTTAAAATTTAAGGCTTTTCAAGGTAGTTGTGAATGTACAGGAATGACAAGTTTAAAAAAGAACAAGAAAAACCTATGTAAGACAACTTTAAAAACAGCGAGACAAAACATACTAATACATTGTCTAATATGGACAGTGCAATCATAACTATTTATAAACGTGAATAGCTGAGGAAAAATTGAAGGAATGCTATAAAACTTGCTATTAGTACTTTACATTGATTTCAACAAACAGTCTCTGCTAATGGCTTCATATAAGCAGAAAATGGCTATTGCACTTATGTCTTAGGAGAAGCTATTTGATAGCTGATGTTACATTTCAACCTAACAAAACTTTCTGGGGGGAAAAAAAAAGTAATTATATATTATAAACCCAAATTTTACTTTCAGATAACAAATATATTAACAAAATGAGAAACTGAAAATGAAACACTTGTGGTGTCCTAAATGTTTATGTTGTCCCTGAAGATGGAATACACACAGTATTCTGAAACTGATTATTCCCACTTTTTATCTTGTTTATTTTAACATTACAAAGTGCGTCCGTTCCATTTTCAATTTCTCATCTTTATTTCATACATGTCCGTTAAGCCTTTAATATTTGATAGTAAATTGAGAAAAAACTAAATTTGGAATTGATATCTCTTGCCAAGCTTCTTTGCTTAATGTCAATTAAAAGAATCCTTAAACCATTAACCCTTTAAGTTTGCAGAAAATTATATTTCTTATGATATAATTATGAAAAACACAACGAAACAATTTGAGAACCAAACAATATGAGATCATCAATGGTTTAAATCAAACACAAAAATGAAAGAGAAAAAAATGTGTATGCAGCTTATCCTAAATTGTTGGTGAAAACTTCATTCAAGTAACAAATACATATTTAACAATGGCGTTTGTCAGAGAAAAGAAAAAGGAAATATACTGTCTCAATTGGCAAAGATTTGGGAAAGTACTTCAGTTAATATCCATCACTGACTGGGATTTTCCCAAGAAGAATAGATTTCTGGAGTGATTGTAGAAGGTTCACTCCTTGACATCTACTTTATGAATTCTAATTATAAATACCCAGAGCCTTTTTGCAGAGTGAAGCAGGGAGAAAATAACCACACTGTACACCCGCACAAAATATGCAGCCAACTTATTGGCATAATCTACTGAAGCTGGCAAGAATTTCTTAGTTTTCCTGATCAAATTAAAACTCTTTGTAAATTGAAAAGGTAAAATAAATATGCAAACAGTAATATATGTTTAAAATACAGTATTTAATAATACTCAGTACCATAATACCATTCATATATATTAAAAAAATAATAATATAATTGAAATTTGGTAGAATCAGGCTACCAATAGATAATTTAAGTTTTATGTGCAATGAACGTTTAATAATCCCCCTTTGCCCCCCCCCCCCCAAATATACAATAAGATAATATTTTTATTTATGTAAGTAAATAGGATACCTGGATTGTCAAAACATTACTCCACTGAAATTATTCAAATATGATATGTTAAGTCCAAGAAGGCCTATGACACACAGAGAGACTACAATTGGGAATAATACTTTAACTATTACTGAAAAACAAGCAAAAGTAAGTTTGTCAATTTTTTTTCATTCCTTATTTACAAGAAACTTTTTCATTTAATGTCCGAAATACTATTTCGGCATAAACGATTCACTGAATAAATGGCATGTTAATAAAATAGAGCTATTGTAATAAACAATTGTTGAATTTCAAACCTGACTCGTGTGAGTATTAATTCTGTAATAAAAAGTAATATGCTATACTGTCAAACACATCCAATACAAGATTAAAATTTTAGTGCCTTTTTGGAAATTTGTTCATGCATTTCATATTTATGAAATGACTTCTGAACAGCAATATATAAGCTTGTTTTGTTTTGATATTAGATGCTTTACAATATCTTTCTCATAATGTTTGGATTACAGAACAAAATATCCCAGTAGATTAATCCTTCATTTTCACATTTATTACCATTGACAGCCTTTTGCATATAAGTACAAATATAATAAAATCTCATTTGAAAGAACCCAATTTCTCAAAAATGAATATCTCTAAAGTCTGATATATTTTATTCTTGAATGACGGCACTGAAATATGAATCTAGATCCTGTAATTTCTCAGAATTCATAAAAAAAAAATCTTATAGTAAATTCATTTTCTGAATGAAAATATTGAAATTTTAATTTTTATTAAGATTTTAACATCAGTATTAAATTTCCTTTGTACATTCAAAAGACACAGCTACTGATGGATTAAAAACGATATTAGCTGCCTATTTTAACCTGGCCATTACTGAAATGTGTATTATTATTTAAAAAAGTTATCTGAATGAAGAAAAAGTCATGGTTTTGACAAAGAACTATGAAATTGAAAATGTGAAATAAGTTCTTGCTTGTGATAATTAATATTTTCAAAATAAAGAAATTACCAATTCAGTTTGAACTTGACCATAAATGTACATTTAGTAGAGAGTATAACTTAGACATGAAAGCAAAATGTAATAAAATAAATAGTCATTATTATTTATATAAATAAAATTTCAGCTTTAGTTGCTGATTTTTGTTTGCATGACTAACCCTATCCTAGTTTTAAAAATCCATTAAAAGTAAATATAAAGGAACATCAGATTTATGTAAATATTATAAAAAAATAAATTCTAAATTTTCTTATTTGACTTTACAAATAGAAGCTTTTCAATACAAAAATATACTGAGAAAAATGAAAATATGTTTTGCAGATTATTTTTTTTTTGAAGGCTTATTATCATTAATTTATCCACGAAGTAAACAGATTTAAATGAAAGTTTTATTTATTAATGTGGATCAGTATCCAAATGTGCAACATTAGAAAAATTTAATGTTGCTGAAAAATACAATGCATTTATCTAAAAGTAAAATTCCTTAAATTGAGAGTTTAACTATATCTTACAAGGAGAGACTTCGACTTAGTATCTAAGGACTGGATTGAGATTGGTAGTGCTGACTAAGACCATTATACTAAGCATTCCTAAAGCAATAGTCGATTCTCATTTAGACCTTGTAAAAGGGAGAAAATGATGATCAAACTAAACTTGCTATTTATAGCTCACTTATATCCAATGCAGTAAGGTTTACTTTAATAATAACAATAATAATATAGGGATGGAATGGTTTTGATATTGTTTCATTAGGTAAAATGATAAAGTTAAATATGAATTCAAATACAACAATGACATTGTTATAACCATTTTAATTTTACGCATCTGGCACATCAATTTATTCACTGGAGTTTATCAATTTCGTAACTAAAAGCAGCAATAACAAAACCGTATTACTCTATAAAGCTGAAAATCATGTTACTTTTAATTTCCTTATTTGTGACTGTGTGTATGTAATTTCGAATTTTCTCTAGCAAAAAGTGACCTAGTAAGCTATAAAAATTTGCAGTTTTACATGTAAATAAAATGAGATCATAATAGGTGAACTGTTATGATATATTTTATAACTGAATAAAACAACTCGATTAGTGTTAGTACCTAGATAACTAGATTTTATGGATGTGCTTCTAGATATTTAACAACAACAACAAAAATCACTTGGCAAGGTTTCGAGATCTATACATCCATGGCAAACATTCATCATTCATTAATCATATTGTCCTGTAAGGATATTGTGGGAATGTTTTAAAATAATGGTCTCTTGTCAGTTATACCAATCCTGGCCGATTCTCACAATGCATCATTTAATCTTCTCTTGTTAGAAGTGCAAGAGAATGCAGAGTAAACGAAAAGACATAGCATGCAACATCAATTAATCAAGGGGAAAAAACATACTTACTGGAATATAAATAACAACTTGAGAAATTATCTCAAGTAGCTTCAGAATCCTGAGATCTACCATAACTATTAGCAACAAAATCATCAACTGACATTTTCTTGTTGCCTGTCGTTTTCTCTTACTGATGAAATGACTAAGGATTCCAAAAACCACGTCTTACTTATGCTAACATTTTAAGAAACATCTTTATGCTTATTCTGCATTGTTCTAATAAAATTTAGAGATATCTCTGCTTATCGTATTACAATGTTATTTTAAATAGCTGCAAAACATTTCATAAAAACTACAGAACATTAGCTGTACATCAAGTAGATGAGGAGCAATGTAAATTAGATAATATATGTGAGAGCTTAATCATAAAAATTAGTTTAAGGATAATCATTACAATTATAAACTTGCTTGATGAGCTGTTTTCATCAAGATAAAATTTATATATCATTTGTACTTTTTTTATATTTTAATGTACCATAATTAGTGCAAAATGTCAATTACCAAGTTTATGTAATATTTAATTTAATTTAATTCAAGTAATGGTCATAAAAATTAATGAAATTTACCATGATTTACTAATGAATTACATTATTTACAAAAATCCACATTGGTTTACCTAAATAAATAACCAAAAATTAAAACCAACAATCTACTTTCTATTTTCTTGTACTATTTCAGCTATTGGACCCATTTTTTATAGAATTATCTTTCCTGGCTTGACTTAATATTTCAGTTGCACCACCTTCTTGAAGTTTCTTGGCAAGATCAACTCCAAGCTGTTCAGCATTTTCTAATAATGTTTGAGGTATGTTTTCAGCTACGATGGATGAATATGTTTTAAATATGCCTGTTTTCAATTTCTGCAAAGAAAAAAAGAAGACGGGTCAATTCTTTCTTACAACAATCACACGGAAATAATCTTTAAAAAATAATAAGTCCAGTCAAATTCATCAAAGTGTTAGCAATAAGATCAAGTTATAATATATACATATATATATAAAAATATTATTGTAAGTAATCCTTATATATTATTTCTCAAAGGGTTTTTTTTGTCGGAACGCCGTATTTCCTTTAATACTTCATCAAAATCAATGATTGAGGCATCATTTTGAAGATTACGTTCCCCGCTAATGACAAAAAATAAACAAATTGTTTAAAATTAATGTTTTCGTTAAAAAACTTTATTTCAAAAGCCTTTTTATAAAAAGATAGACACGCTTTAACAGAAGCGTTTTAACTATTTTTCGAAACCGAAACAACATATTAAATAAAGCGTTTTAGACTTTAAATATATACTTTTTTGAATTAAAAATGCAATTTAAAATGATATTTCATCGTTTATTTAATAAGAACAGATAGAAAAAAAAACAAACAAAGATTTATATTTTAATAAAATTAAAGGAATTATTACAATAAGAAACCTAAAAATTTGTCAACTTCTCATATATTATTTTTCAAAGGTGTTTTTTTTTTTTTTATTTCCCTTAATACTTCAACAAATCAATGATTGACATATCATTTTGACGATTATGTCCACCGCTAATGAAGAAAAATAAAAAAATTGTTTAAAATAATGTTTTCGTTAAAAAATGTTATTTTAAAAACCTTTTTTAAAAACCTTTAGTTGTAGAAGGCACACTATGTTTAAAGATTTTGGAGTTGCTTAATATTTCTCAAAGGGTTTTTTTTTTTTTTTTTATTTCCCTTAATACTTCAACAAATCAATGATTGACATATCATTTTGACGATTATGTCCACCGCTAATGAAGAAAAATAAACAAATTGTTTAAAATAATGTTTTCGTTAAAAAATGTTATTTTAAAAACCTTTAGTTGTAGAAGGCACACTATGTTTAAAGATTTTGGAGTTGCTTAATATTTCTCAAAGGGTTTTTTTTTTTTTTTATTTCCCTTAAAACTTCACCAAATCAATGATTGACATATCATTTTGACGATTATGTCCACCGCTAATGAAGAAAAATAAAAAAATTGTTTAAAATAATGTTTTCGTTAAAAAATGTTATTTTAAAAACTTTAGTTGTAGAAGGCACACTATGTTTAACAAATGGATGACAGATTTTGGAGTTGCTTATTATTTCTCAAAGGGTTTTCTTTTTTTTTATTTCCCTTAAAACTTCAACAAATCAATGATTGACATATCATTTTGACAATTATGTCCACCGCTAATGAAGAAAAATAAAAAAATTATTTAAAATAATGTTTTCGTTAAAAAATGTTATTTTAAAACCTTTTTTAAAAACCTTTAGTTGTAGAAGGCACACTATGTTTAAAGATTTTGGAGTTGCTTATTATTTCTCAAAGGGTTTTTTTTTTGTCGGTGCGCCACATGATTGAGACGTCTTTTTGAAGGTTACGTTCACTTAAATCAACGTTTTTCGGCGCAAGTAAGTACCATCCTTATATATTATTTAACAAAGGTGATTTTTTGTCGGATACGGCATATTTCCCTTAAGACTTCATCAAAATCAGTGTTTGAGACATCATTTCAAAGATTACGTTCCCCGCAAATGACGAAAGATAAACAAATTGTTTAAAATTAATGTTATCGTTAAAAAACTTTATTTTAAAAACCTTTTTATATAAATGTAGACACTCTTTAACAGAAGCGACTTATTTTTCAAAAGCGAAACCAAATTTCAAATAATACTGTAGCGTCGTAACTTCTAATACATCCTTTTTGAAATAAAAATGCACTTTAAAAAGATATTTCATCGTTTATTTAATAAGAACAGATAAAAAAACAAACAAGATTTATGTTTTAATAAAAATAAACGACTTATTACAATAAAAAACATAACAATTTATCAACTTCTCATATATTATTTCTCAAAGGTTTTTTTTTTTTTTTTAATCTCACTTAATACTTCATCAAAATCAATGATTGAGATATTTTGAAAATTACGTTCACCGCTAATGACGAAAAATAAACAAAATGTTTAAATTATTGTTTTCGTCAAAAAACTTTATTTTAAAAACCTTTTTATAAAAATGTAGAAGATGCAATCTATTGATAATCTGTTCATTTATTTATTTCCACATTACCATTCGGCGACTGATGGAAGATACCATGCGAATTATTCGCACGGGTCAACCTTTTTATAAAAATGGAGAAGGCGCCATCTATTGACAATGGGTTTAACTAACATGCACGACAGCTGTTGGATTTGTTTATTATTTCTCGAAAGTGGTTTTTTGGTGCGAATTATTCGCACGGGTCAACTAGTTTTATAAAATTTATTTATAATTAAAAACTATTTACATCTATAGTATTTTTCAAAAAAGAAGGGTTTGCCGTAATGGTCATTACGTAGCAATTGATTTTTTCTGGAATAAATGTCACCAGTCATGACATCATCAACTTGAACTCTGAGCAGTCAGTCCAAGATGGCGTCGTTTTGTGATTGCATAAGCGTGACCAAGAAAAGACAAACTTTGCATAGCCCAGCAAGAGGAATAGTGTGGAACGTAAAATAATAATAACAATACTATAGAAATGTATTCGTAATTGTAGAAACTACAGAATGTTTTCGTAATGTTTATACGATTTTAGTTACGAATCTTAGCAATAGATGGTATGTTATATCCTGGAAACATCAATCCATAAGGAAATTACATCATCAAAAGCTCTTGTTCTATGAGCTGAACTGTAAAAAAAATATGTTGTTCTTAAAATAAAGCTCGACGTTTCTTTGAAGCAATCAGCACATGCTATCCAGAAATGTTTGCTGTAATCTGTAAAAATAGTAATATGCCTTTGATATGACATTACATGTACTGGTCATAACAAACTCCCAACATAGCTTCAACTTCTTTTATAAAAGTCCTAGGAGAGAATGGAAGGTTTGTATGGGCTGGATATAAAACAGAATAAAAGAAAAGAAAAATATTCATCAGGTGGAATAAATATACCTTTTCAAAGTAGGTTAGATAAATATAATTCACTACTTTGTGGAAATTTGAAATAAGTGTATATAAATATTGTAAGTTGTGTTTTAAAATAAGTGTAACTAAATGTAAAGTTATTCATGTATTAATCATGGACTCTTTTTTTTTTTTCTTCAATGAAATTATATTGTATATACTGGTATGTTTATTGAAAAAAATTTGATAGGAAACAAAATAGTTCTAAATATATTCATTTTTGATTAAATTAAGAAAAAGAAGAAATAAGGAAATATATATTTGTGAAAGGCATACATTGGAATGTGTATGCGATCAGATTAGACTAACTTTCCCCTGGCCACAGAGAGTGGATTATATGACTCATTTCCGTTGTCTTAGGATATTATTTTCTTTGTTTAAAAGTTGGAATCCTATCTAGGGCGAGGGTTTTTCCTTGCCATATGACATAGTGGAACAGTTTTGGGGTGCTAATATAAAATGCTGGCCCATCAGTTTTCCTGTTTTGTTTTGTTTCCTTAGTTTGCCGGATCCACATACTCCTACTCCAATAAGAATGAAATGTCATTTCCATCCATTAGGATCCACCGTCATGTGTTGTAAGTAAAATGAGTCTCGAAATGATTGGAGGAGTGCCCGAACAGAACACATCTCACTCCGTCTCATATTCCTGAATATATACCTGACAATCATGACTTGCAAATCAGATTTGTGGGGACAACTTTCCTTGCCATTATCCATTCGGAATAGTTGTGCATTTGCATCGACCACCTTGCCCTAAAATCATACTGGTAAACAACGATCCTTAACACAGCAGTTCTCGGCTTTGGAAAAAAATACGAAAGAATTAAAATAGTTCTTTTTGTAGGTATTTTAAACATAAAGAAAAGGAAAACTGAGTAAGTGGACATTGAAGTTGGTTATCTTTAAAATATATGACGATTTCAGTATATTAGATAGGATTCCAAGAAAAAGCATTCGTAGAGCATATCTTTAACATAATTTTCCTTTTTTAATATGAGCAATTGAAATTTGTTAAAAGTAAATTCCTATTTGTTTCCTAGTTGTATATATTGTAAAATATTACGTTTAATTTGGGTTATTAAAATATTCATAGTTTTAGATATAAAAATTTAACTAGCAAATTATTTTCTTTGCATCTCCAACTAAGAATTCCCGATAGTTTGGTTGAGTCTTTTAATTTAATCCTTTTTTTTTTTTTTAAATGTCAAACCTAGCTTAAATTATATAGGCTAATTTCGCGCCTTTGTTTTATCCACTATCCTGTGGTTAGGTGGAATAAAGAGTTCACAACTTAGTAGTGAAAGATCTGGAAGAGTTATCCATTTTTCAACAGAGCATAGCAAAATACAACCTGAACATTGCAGTAAATTAGATTTTAATATAAGCTTATTAATTAAATACTTTGCCATACAGGTAAGTAGGAATTTGTTGAAACACATTGTACATACAAACGTACATATGTTCCTAAGCATATAAATAAATATAACAGTTTTAGTTTAGTATAGAAATGCAAACATGACTAACAGCAGAGTCAATGATACTGCTAAAAATGAATGTCCAAGAAGTCAACAAACATTAAGTAGAATCTGAATGCACTATGGTTAAATGTATTGGCTGAATGAATTTTAACATCATCAAATTTAAACTAAAGTATGTTGTGTGTATATATATCCTAACTAATATATAAAAGTGAAAATCTAAAGTTTGTATGTCGTTCCATCACATCTCAATGGTACAACGGATCAGAATGAAATTTTGCATGCAGGTAGTCTAGGACACGGAGAAGGATACAGGTTACTTTTCATCCCGGTTCATCAATTAGTTTCCATGGGATGAATGAAAAATGTCCCAAAACTGCCCAAAATGAAAAACTTCCCAAAGCTGTCGATAGATGGCGCCACTGCGGTTTTAAATCAAGTGCGTTTAAGGATGTTTTTTGCAGATGTGAAATGCAATTAATTCATGAGTTACCTGATAATTCTATTGGGCAATGTATACGGTGATAAATATACGAAATGGGTAAATAATATGTTGGATATTGTTTACAATCTAAACTTTAATTTAGAATCTAACATTAATTTTTTTGATGATTACGAGATTCTTTGCAGGAGCAGAACACAATTAACTCGCGAGTTACCTGATAATTCTATTAGGAGATGTATACGGTGATAAATATACGAAACAGGTAATTTAATACACTGGAAATTGTTTACAATTTAAACTTTAATTTAGAATATAACCTTAATTTCTAATGATCATGTTGCTTTATTACCAACTGTCGAAGGTTTCAAGTGATAGGGGTGTGGAGAAGGCCACAAAGGGCTGGGAAGTTGTAGGTTCTCCAATCTCGATATTAATTTCCTATATAAATAAACAGTTTTTTTACATTACATATGCAAGGCTTCCAGAATCGAAGCGATGGTAGCCGGCTAATGTATGTGTATATACACACATACACATGAGCATACAAACATACTTTGCAGGACTGATTTGCTGCGCAGGATTGTTTCTACTCTTTTTCCACAACAACCGGGGATAGTTTTGGAAGTTCCACCTCAAGAATCTATCTATCTCAATCTATCTCAAAAGATGAGTTGATAAAGGCCTGCGGAAAGATTGGTGACTCAAAAGCCCCTGGCCCTGACAGCGTTCCAAATATTGCTCTTAAAACCGCCATCCGGTATAGACCTGAGATCTTTCTAGACGTCTACAATGCTTGTTTACGAGAGGGTGTGTTTCCAAATCTATGGAAGCAGCAGTTGCTCGTACTTTTGCCTAAAGGTAACAAGCCACCTAATGATCCATCGTCCTATCGGCCAATTTGCCTGTTGGATACGGCAGGTAAGGTATTGGAGAGAATCATTTACAATCGACTGGAGGCATTCAGTGAAGGAGCGCATGGTCTCTCTGAAAACCAGTACGGTTTCAGGAAATCAAGATCTACAATAGACGCTGGAAGGGTTGTTGTTGATTTGGCTCGAGAGGCCATTGAGGGCAAACGCTGGAAGGGAGGAGTAAAACAGTACTGTGCCATAATAACGTTGGATGTGAAGAATGCGTTCAATTCGGCAAACTGGAACTGCATCTTGAACACTTTGAGTTCAATGAAGGCTCCAGCGTACATCAGGAAAATAATTGCGAGTTACTTCACTGATCGTATCCTAATATATAATACCGATGTCGGACTGAAGACCTACAACATCACTGGAGGTGTTCCACAGGGATCAGTACTTGGTCCTTTGCTTTGGAATATCATGTGTGATGCAGTACTCAAGCTACCAATGCCCGAGGGAGTGACTGTAGTGGGGTTCGCTGACGATGTTGCATTGGTTGTAATCGAGAAACACCTGGAAGTTGTCACCCTAACATCGAATGTGGCTGTTGCCAGGATCCGTCAGTGGCTCTCAACGGTTGGATTACAACTAGCAGATCACAAGACAGAGGCGGTTCTTGTGACCAACAGGAATGCGAGGGAGATCGTTACCCTCACTGTGGGTGATCATGACATTCTGTCGCAGCCTTCTCTCAGGTATCTGGGTGTTCAGATTGATGCAAGGCTTCGGTTCGATGAACATCTTCGAATCGTGAGTGAAAAGTCTGCACGAGTGGTCAACGCCTTGGCTAGGATCATGCCGAACATCGGGGGACCTCGGCAGAGCCGACGAAGACTCCTGTCCAGTGTGGCTATCTCTACCATGCTCTACGCGGCTCCGATCTGGTTACATGCCACGAAGACTAAATCATATGTATGTCAAATGACTTCGGTTCACCGGAAATGCGCTCTACGGGTCGCTTGTGCATTTCGAACAGTTTCATATGATGCAGTGTGCGTCATAGCAGGGATGCCGCCTATCGATCTCTTAGCAAGTGAGAGAAGCGCGATATGCAGTGGTATTCGGGAACGTCATGACGCTCACCGACCCAAGATCAGGAAGGCCGTGAAAAGCAAGACAACGGAAAGATGGCAAAGACGATGGGATTCATCGACCAGTGGAAGATGGACTCATAATCTTATACCTAATATTGCAACGTGGATGGAAAGAAAGCATGGTGAGGTGGATCACTACCTGACTCAGCTATTAAATGGCCACGGTTGTTTTCTAGCGTACCAGAGGCGTTTCGGAATTGTCGACAGTGCGTCATGTCCGACTTGCCAGTTCTTGGACGAGGATGTGGAGCATGTCTTCTTTGTCTGCCCACGCTTCCATGAAGATAGAAATGAGCTGAAGAAATTCCTTCGACAGCATGTGACTCCAGAGAACATCGTTGGCTTGATGACTATCTCCCAGGCTAATTGGACGGCAGTGGCTGACTATGCTGCCACTATTATACGGAAACTTCGTATGGCTGAGAAAATCAGACTTGATCAGTTGCGAAATGATATGTGAGTCGGACTTTTAGTCATTCTGCCCTACGCGATGTAGTACCTGACGGTGGTTCCGTGTAGGGTGTTTTGGAAGTCGGACGTAGGGTTTTAGTGAGTAGTAGTCTTTTATGACTGAGTCTCACATTACCAATTCCTTGGTAAGCGTAAATGCATTTCCCCCGTCCTTAAAAAAAAAACAAAAAAAAACAAACAAACATACTTTGCAACTTAAATGTCATTAATTTGTTTTCTTAAATTATGGCATCTCTTCTTTTTCAACCTTCTTACAAAAATAAACCAGCCCAAACAAATAGAAAGATACAACCATCAATATACAAGATCCTACAAGCAGCAGTTAAATATTACCTTTCTTTTAGGTGATGGACTGTCACTATCATTATTTCCACAGTTTGTTTGCATCTGATCAGTAAGTGCAGTTGTACCATCAAGGCTAAACACTCCTCCTGATAGATGAAGCTTCAATAAAGAAAGAGGCTATTAACTTAAGTCTTAGCAAAATTATACAATAAAAAAAGCTTAAGAAAAAAATTACTATAACTTTTTTAAAACATTGGTTTTATTTCTTTTATTTTATAATTTCCTTAATACTGCATTATATTTTGTTATAAGACAGTGATTAAATTGAACTAATAAAAAATACATTTTTTTTAAAAATTTATTTTGCAACACAAGATTCTTCATAATATTTGGATACATAGAACTGAAGTAGAACTAAGATTATGAATTCAGTTATTTCTAGTTCAGAATTCTAGTTATCTGTCAAACATAGGTCAAACGGAAATATAGTGCCATTCTGTAATATTTATAGACCAGTTCTATTCTATCAGGATGTAGAAACAATGGTCTGAAGGTTCCACAGAGCAAAGCAGGAAGGGAGGCAAATGCATTGTAAAATCCTGGTTTAAAGGTGACATTGTTTATTATATGAAAACAACTGCAATTCTTGTGAAGAGCAGTATAATGAAACATACATACGTACACTAAAAATATCAAACCAGTGGTTATCTGTTTTGACTATATGGATAAAGCAGATTCCATTGATTTATCCACTTTCCCATACTGCCAACATTACTAAACTGAATCTATAAGATTTGCTTCTTTTCCCACAGCCTGTAAGACCACATAGGAACATGTTTGCAATGTAGTACGATGGCAAAATGACTGCAAGTTTATTGTCTGCATATGTGATTGCTCAGTAGAACTAAAATATAAAAGATAGGAACTGATGTACCATAAGCCAATCTGTAATCACAAATATGCCAAAATGAATGCTTGTGTACAAGAACGCAGAGATCAAATGTAAATTATTTACTTTGATATTGAAAAAAAAAATTCAATACTATCTTTATACTGGATCAATATTTTTGTTTCTTACCTCATTATTTACATATTTTGAACAAACAGCTACAGGTACACTACAGCCTCCTTCCTAAAAATAAGAACGACAATTTCATATGATTTCAAAACTGAATAAGCAAAATTCAAAGAAAATAAATAAATAGAAAATAAAAATACGAAATGTACTTTATAACAAAAAATAAATAAATACAAATTCTTTTGCTTAATTAAATCTTTAAGTAAATTACAATAGTCACATTTTTATAAGAAATGATTCTTATTTTTAATTTTTTAATATTAGCTTTTTCTTTCAGTAGTTGTTGGTTGGGGTTTAATGGCGCAAAAGCAGCTGTGGCTAAGTATAAATAAACATTTATAATATATAAAGACCATTACATAAAGATTCGTTCAAGCTTTCAAAATTTCTAACACAGAAAAATGAATAACAACTTCACATTTATAAGAACTTAGCTGAAATATCAGTCACAACATTCAAAATTTCAGCAGTCATTTGTTTTCATGAAATCCCATAACAAAAATCATTTAATAGAAAGAGGGATTTTTAAATCAACTACCCCAGGAGAGCTACTGCTTCAAGGTTTTACTACTAGTCAAATGGAAAGATTCCAGTTTTCAAATTAGGAAAAAAAAAATCACAATACAGTAAGATTGTATTCAGTCTGGGATTTGCCAATACTAACTTGCAGTGATTCGTATTAATGAAGGTTTTTAGGAGAGGACTTTCTAAGGTAATAACAATATAAATTATTTGTTCATTTAATTAAGTAGGATACGTATTATTGCATAATACAAAAAGCAAAATAATTAAGCTCATTGTTGCTGTTAAAAAGAATGTTGTAGTAGATGACAGTTAATAAGTTAACAGACAAATAATAGTGCCACTGCTTTGAAGAGAAGTTTACAACTCTGAAAGGTCTTATTTACCAATCTGATGGCGTGATTAGGACTAGCTTTTTAAGAATTGTTCCCTGGATTTGTTGAATTGGAAATGTAATTAAAGATTTCAGTCTTGTGAATCATAACAGCCATGCATCTTAAAAAGTTGAAATAATGATTGAGATATGTAAATTAGTTCCTATTATCACAGCTTTGCATGCTAACAAATTCAATCATACCCTTAATATTGAGAAACCAATTGTTTTTGGAACGGAAAATGACTTCTATTTATGGAAGTTCCGTGAATCCCTCACTATTCTGTTCCAAGATTGTTATAATAAACAGTTATCTATCAATGCTGCCATCATTTACGATCTTCATTCACAGAAATTGTTCATATTTGGGTAGTTTCTTTTTTTTTCTTCCCTCGTTCCCCCTCTCCTTCCATTTTACCGACAACATCTGCATTCCCTCGTTTAATAGATTGGTCCTGCTCCCATTGGCCAATTACGATCCTTTTTCCTATATAATGACAGCACCTTATTCTGAATTCTCAGTCTGAGGATGACTTCTGCAAGCCTAGAAGTCGAAACTAATTACTAGTTTTTTAAATGTTTTAATATTTTAAGTAATGTGCATTTTTAAGTTTAATTTTTATTACAACCAACTTCAACGCACGTGAAATTCTTTTTATTAGTTCCTATTATGTTTGAAAAGGTATAAGTTCCCATTATTTGGCTTTAAAGTGAAACCTTCATTTGAAGCATCACAGGCTGCATGTTTGCAAATTGAATTACACTTCATACATTTAATCTACATGCCACAGATCAAGATATCAAAAAAGTATCTTATCTCTTAATGTCTTGCAATGAGGTACAGTAGAAACTCGATTAACCGTCACCTTCAGGACCAGGACTGTGACGGTTAACCGAATAGATGGATAACAGAATTTCGCAAAAAACATGTACAGTAACGAAATTCCAATGCTGGTTTGGGACGAAAGGCAAACAATAAATTAATACAAAGAAAAATCTATCAGTAATAAATAGATATCGTCAAACACCAAACAAATAATAATAATAATAGAAACATAAATCAGTAGGCCTACTAGATAATAAAGTTGAAGCTGTAATCAGTCATCTTCTTCTGTTTCTTCGAGGCTCAAGCTTTTTTTCGTGGCAATGTCCCGTATTTTACGGAGAAGTAGGTTTTGCGATCGATGATGGATAACAAAGACTGACGGTTAATCGAGTTTTCACTGTATATTTTTTTAAAATTTTTTAATTTCTAATGAAACTGAAGTTTTTTGCCAATGCTGAGAACATTACGCTGCCGTTAGGCTTCGTAATAAACAATAAAATTCCAAAACTTAAATAAAAAATTAAAAAAAAAAATCTTTCAAGGCTTAAAGAGTGATTTAATGATTAAAAAAAGCAACACCCTTGTTAATGTAAGGAACAAAGTAAATTCTGAACACTGTATCAGGACATTTCGGCAATAAGAACCGATGATAGACTCTTTGCTTTTTCTTTACATAACTGAATGCACACAAAGATTAACAAATTGGAGAATACTGTTTTGTCAATCAGCTTAATATTAATGGAACCTAAGTTTTCTCAGAAGTTTTCAAGATATAAAGTCTGTGGAGATGAAATTGAAAACCTACCAGTGTTTTCATAAATGCTCTTTCTGCTATGCAGCGTAATACAGTTTCTCTGTCATGTAGTTTGGATAGCAAATCAATAATTGGTTTAGTATCTTCTCTACATTCAACGGCAAGAGCTCCTTGTCCCACAGCATACATACATTCTTCTGGCCCCAATTCCTACAAAAATGGATGCAAGGGTTAAAAGAGTCCTAATCATATCTACAAAAGTAGACCACTTGTATTTGTTACTTTATCACCAATCCCTGTTGCAAATGACCTGCCTAAAATTAAATACAGTATACTCTCGATATCTCGAAAACCTTGATAAGTCGAAAAATTATTTTTCCCCTTGATATTACATATTCATCTAATGTTAATTTTAATTCTTATGTTGAAGAGTTTTCACTCAAAACCTTGTTATGTCGAATATTTTTTGAAATAAAAAATGAATTTTTCCGAAAAAATCGCCGTTCAGTTGTGTCGAAGCAAATAGAGGTATTTTTTCAAGAATCTCTCACACCCTTCATTATCTCTCTGAGGTGTCAGGAACGATTCCTATAAGTACATCTGGTCACTTGAACGGCAACCAAAGGGAGAATTTTTAGAATATTATTCCGTATCTTGTGTTTTTACGTGAATTTTTATATTTTGGTTATGACCTTGTTATCTCAAAAACTCGCTATCTCGAATTTTTTTAGCGTACCTTTGACTTCAAGATATCAAGAGTATACTATAATTACATTTTTATTATTATAGTACATTGCTAATTTAATGTTTAAATTTAAAAAGGAATTAAACAATCTTTAAAAACTGACTGCATACAATTTCCTTTACGTCTGTATAAATACAATAAAACATAAGTAGGGTAAGTTTAAAATGCATTCATTTTCATTCCCAATTTGATTGGATATCCATTATCAGTTTCTTAAGTTACATATAAAGTGAAAGCAAGCAGCAGCAATGACCTAAATCCAACGAGTATTCGAAATAATTCTGATTACTCCGAAACATTTCTGATCAAAATAACATTCTATCTTTAGATGCATAAAGATATATAGATGACTATCAATCAATAAGTCCCTATGGCTTTTCCTCATAATAAAGTTTTCGACTGTCATGTGGAGGGTTCAGAGTTAAAGGATGTTTAAAGTTAAAAGTTCTTAAGAATATCTATGGGAATGCTGTTTGCTATTTTATTGCCTTTCAGACAGTAAGGCATTTATGCATAAATATATAACATTTCCAAAAAGTATATATATCATCATCTACCTAATGAGCTACTTTACTTACAATGAGAAAGAAATGGACTTGGTCTACTTTAACTCTGAAACCCCCATAGAACAAACCAATATACAATTTTTCGTACATGTTCACATAGGACATGTTAGAATAGAATGTTAGTTCATTTATTTTTCTTCTCTCATATTTTTGTGTAGCAAATTACATGGTATTTTAACAAAATGATGTTTTTAAAGCAAGCTAATTAATCTATACAAATGTTTACTAATCTCATAGCGTAAACAAAGCAGTTTTATTACAGAATTTGAGATCCGATACATAATTTATGGAACAAAACTTCTGAACATAGTTTAATTATCATGCATTTCACTGAAAATAAATGCATTTTTGAATTTAAAAGACACTCTTTTTCCCAATAATGTTATTAGAACTCTGAAAACTAACCTGGCTGATTCGAGACTTCCAACCCATTCGAACTATTCCTGCTTTGGCAAGAATAAGAGCAGAATAAGTATCACCCTCGTCTAATTTCCTGAATCTTGTATTCAAATTTCCTCTCTGGGAAAAAATTAAGGAAAACTCACAGTAAAATTAGTAATAAAAATCTTGTTTAGGTAAAGATAAGCAAAGTGGTAGTTTTAGACTGGCAATTCTATAAAACAAAATAACAAATCTGTCTTTTTAGAAATTCTGCTTCATAAGAGTGGAGATATATTTTGCATAAAAAAATAAATAAATAAAACTATTAAAATCACATACATAATAGATATTTTTATGGGAAAAACTCGTTACATGTTTCGTAACATTTTTGCTACATTTTCAAATCAGAATATATTATGGAAAATTAACAAAGAAAAAGTATAGCATTAACTATGAACAAAAAACGTGATATCAATATCATATAACAAAAATTTTAACAATAAATTACAATAATAATACATTAATACAATAATAAACCAACCAGATAAAAATAAAACACAATCACTTGACAGTTAAAATATTAGTTAACAAAAAGGAATTTTATATTTATGATTTAATAATTTATTATTAAATTTTTGAATGTATAAACGCTTATTTGTAGTTTTTTAGTATTGCTCTCTTTATTTAAAATTTTATTCTGATTCCAATTAATTTCATGATTTGGAAAATTTTGTAGGTTTTCTATCAAAGCCGATTTATTGGTTGCATTTTTTTGCTGTAAAATCCTTTTATATAACAATTACTGCGTCATACCAATATATGATTTTTTTTTAGAAGTACAAGAGAGCCCCGATTATCCACGAAATTTTTTTTTTAATTACGAACCTCAAAAAACCCAATTTTAATCCAAGACAACAACAGGGAAAATACAATAGGCCCTACAGTGCGAAGGTCGAAAATTACTGACAGGTTTATTGTGCATCGTGATCCAATAGGCCTTCTCCGAATTTGTGGCTGCAAATTACTATAGTCCTTTACTGTACATATTTTAAGTTTTACATTTTTTTTTGTACAATAAAACATAGTTTTTAATGGTGAAATATTTTTTTCGTGTTTACATCTCATTTTTAGTCTTTTTTCGGGTTATCCGCGATTTTCGTTATCTGCGAAGCCCTTGCCACCCAATTCTGCGGATAATCGGGGCTCTACTGTATTGCAAAGTATTTCATACACTACATGCATACTATGATTTTTTTCAATTACATCTTTAGTTCTTTATGAAACATGTAAAGAGTTTTTCTCATAAAAATATCTATTATGGGCTTTTTTTCAGTTTTTACGCTTATTAAAATCACACATTTTTATTCACTGTTGCCTATTTCTTGCTTCTCATAACTGAATTGTTCTTTTTCCTTTCTACAAAGCTAGCAATAGTTTTTTTAACTTATTACATAAATTTAAAAAGGATACAACATCTTGAAATTTCAAGTGAGGAAATTTTCTTCTCAGCTGAGCTGTTCGACGCAAGGAACTTGTGCCAATTATGCTCTGTTCAGGTAAGGAAGCTAAAGTGTTCTCTTTATATTTCTCATGCATAACTACAGCATCCACTGGATCTTCTCTCCTAATTAGATGTATTGTAAAACAAATTGATATAACAATAACAAACTTAAAATCTTAAAAAGAAATGTTCGTCTAAATTACCAATTAAATTATATTATGGAAAGTTGCTCTAATTGTCTTGTAATAAACAAGTGATTCTTAAATTGGAGTACAAAACTTTATTTTATGAAAGGTACACTGAATTGCCAAAAAAAAATTGGATACTTGTCTAATACCGGTTAGGTCCTCCTCGCGCTTGGATGACTGCAGCAATGTAATGTGACATGGATTCTATGAGCACCTTGTAGTGCTGTGGAGACAGTGCACTCCATACATCCTGTAGAGTGTACCACAATTCCGTAATGTTCGCTGGTGGTGGATTCCTGGCAGGATTGCACGTTGAAGTGCATCCCACATGTGTTCGATGGCATTCAAATCCGGCAAATGCAAGGGCCAAGACATGATGTCAACCTCAGAGGAATGCTTCCTCCAGTCATAATCCGGTGACTATAGCCTTGTGATGTGATGTGATGCAATATCGTATAGGCTGTACCCATCAGAATAAATACATGAACGGATGCAAATGATCCACTAGGATAGTGACGTAGTGGCTACTGGTTACAGAGTTCTGCAGACGTATGAGGAGTTCTAATGTGTACCAGCTGAACACACCCCATATCCATAACAAGGCCACCACTACCCTGTATTGTCCCTTGTAGGCATGCGGGATCCAGTGCCGTCCCATTAACCGCAAGGATCTGCTGGCATGAAATGGACATGGTAGTGCCCTTCCCAGTTTTTTGGCATTTCAGTTTAAGTCAAAACTAAATAATGTAAACAGTACCAAGTATTTTGCTTTAACAAACCTGTGTTATTAATTTAATATTTTTTTTTTACAAAATGTGTACAAATATATCATATATAATTAAAAAAAAATAATAATTTTTCAAATATTCTTAATGTTATGGCTAAACTAAAAATAAATGCTTAATTCTATGTTCCTAGAATTTTTATTTATTTTAGAGTTTTAGGCAACTTTTAGAAATATTACATTTATATATATATTTTAAAAGGCACAAAAGGTGCGAAGTCAGCAGTAAAGGGGTCAAGAAACACAGACTTAAAAAATATATAATAATCAGTTTGTCTAAATAATCTGTAAAGTTCACTTACACAGATACTGCACCAATGACTAATCCTTTAGGTAGTGTTGTTGGAAGATCTTTTAAAGAGTGTACAATGAAATCAATTTCACCTCTGTCTAAAGCATCTTCTAGTTCTTTGGTAAACAGGGCTTTTTCACCAATCTATATCAAAATCAAAATAAATATGTAATCTATTTGCATAACAGCTACCTATTCAATAGGGCAAGTGTATTATAAAAACGAATTAAATTTATAAATATCTTCAATGTTACATCAGCCAATGAATTTAAGGCAAAACATATCAATTCTAAAAATGTCGATTTTTAGAGTAAAAACTTGTTGGTTTTTTTAAGAAAGTTCTTGCTTCAAACTGTAATATTCTGATCTCTTTCACTGAAATGTATAGCCCAAATTGTGTATCTTTAAGTTATATAACAGCTATTTTTTAATGTCGAGCTGACAAAATTACAACTCTGAATATTATCAAAATAAAATTGGCTTTGAATATTATCACATCTAAAGAACAGAGAAATGACACGATTTTTTATATTACTTTGATGACATGTTAAACCCTTTTATTTATATATTATCAAATCTGTTACAACAAATAGGCACAAATTTAATCTGCAATTTTATATATCCTAGTTGCTCACTTTCCAGAAATCCTACAGATAGTCTGAAACTTAAATTGCCTTCCACAGCACAGTGGTGCATCCCTTTTATTGCACCAGAAAATGGAAAAAAATCTAGCATTTAAGATCTGGTTTTTTTTTTTTTTTTTTTTTTTTGTAAAAACTTTTGAAAATGGTTGGAAAGTTAATCACTTCGTTTGTAATCCCTCCCCCCCAGACCCCTCCCAAAAAAAAGAGACGATTTTTCTTCTTCTTTTTGTTGAACATCTTCGACCTACATAACCCCTCCCATTCCAAAATCCTGGATATGCCTATGCCACAACATTCATATACTTTGCTTCTATTCTCAACAACTTGTTCTCAAAAGAAACTCAGCAGTTGGGGTGCAAATGATATATCACCCCCTTGCGCTGCACCCTGGGTAATGGCTAAATGGTTTAACAACTATGGGAGCCAGGCTAGTGAATCATTCTCCTGGCGAACAAATACAGTATGAATCAAAATGATGCTTTTCTGAGCAGACTGACGAGACATATCGGTCCATCTTTACAAATATGCTAACTGAATGTTGAAGATATTAGAAGAGGTAATCCTGCTGAAAATATCGACTGTTCATTTACAAGTCTGTTGATTCTTTACCTCTAAAAATGTCCTATATCTTGATGGATACTCCAAGTTTTCAAAATTATCATTTCCCAACCACTTGAGAATTAGAAGCTTTAATTTAGAAGCATCTTAATTTTGCTAAGCATAATACTTTGCTTGGATTTACTCCACAGAAACTGGCACAAATGGATTGAGATGGAGGGATGGCGTGATTAATGACCCTTGGGCATTAAAAAGTTGGTGGAAGGTTGTCAATAATAGAAAGGTATGGGCGAATATGCTAAGGAAAGCTGAGGCCCACCTAGGGCTGTAATGCTATTAATGATGCTGAAGAATTCTTCTGCTTGGATTTATTCCAAAAACAAAAAACAAAACTGATACAAATGTATAAAAATTGGGGTAACAGCAGCTCAACAAGATCATATTATAATTCCAATCAATTCTTATATTCAACAATGACTGGATTGAGTTATCACCCAATAAAAACAGATTAAAATGTTACATCTATCTACAAGAACTAGTTGAAATAAGAAATAGCAATAATTCACAACAATAAGCATTAAATTTACCTACTTTTGATAGAGCAACATCCAAAATTTTATCTCCAGTTGTGGACATAGGAACTGTAAATAAAATAAAGGGTAGAAAGTATGAATAACTGTGTTATCTTCAACAATGTACACTGAAACTGGTAAGTTTTTATTAGTTAATGAAAGGGAATTTTTTGCTTAAGCATGTTGAACTCAAAGGCTTTCTCTGTTATTTATATTCATAAGGAATAATAATTATTTTTTTAAGTAAGTTAGTATTTCTAAGATGCTAATAAGAAAAATAAAAATAAAAGCTTTGTTGTTTGGACAGCACAGGCCTACAAATATTTTAAAATGCTATCAGAGGAGTTTTGTTGTGAAGCTACACATCTACTATACAGGGTGATTCAAAAGTGGTGCGACACAGGACAACTCCTTTATTTGTGCAGATACCGAAAAAGCGATTGGATATACATTTTAAATCATGACCTTGATGTTGAATTTTTATTTTTTTCAGGCATTAACAACAATGTCCCTGGACACAATTCAGGAAAGGTGGAAATGGTGGAAAATTTTTGTTATGTCGTAAATGGTATACGGATATGACAGTTTAAGTCATTGATTTGTTTCAGTTTGCCATTTTGGCAGTCATTTTGTTTTGTTAAGTTTGTGATTTCAAGCAGACTAATAAAGTTACCCAATAATTAACCTGAATGGTGAATCTTATGTCGCAACAATTAAGCTCATGATTTAACACAATGTATTTACAACAATTTTGCTCTATATCGTTTTTTCGGTATCTGCAGAAATACTGGACTTATCCTATGTCGCGCGACTTTTGATTCACCCTGTATAATGCTCTTGTCTATACATTACAGTGAATTGTGATGTTAAGGCATAAGGCTGAAGAGAAGAGACAAATCATACTCTTCCATTAACGAGTAATCAATCAAACTGAATTCATATGCTGATACTGCAGAATATCAAAGCATACAAAAAAGAAAAGATTATTAATATGGTAGGTCAATCCAGGTATTCAAAAGAAGATACTGAGCAACTAATTTCCTACATTGGAAATGTGGTTATAATAACAAGCTAAAAAGGGAATTGCTGTAGAATAAGTCAGTGGAAAACAATGAGAAGATCCACTGTGAATATCCACAATACAATCTCAGTCAACTACAACTGTCGAAATGGAATGTGTCGACAGTAACTAGAAGGCAAGGGCATTACTATAAAAACTAAGTTATCAGATAGGCAGTGATTTGAGTACAATCAAATCACCAATCAAGGGAATATCTTTAATTGTGAGTGATGATATTGACCTAAGAAATTCTATAATGCAGGAAAATGCCATAAAAGATACCAAAATTACAGGTTTTGTTCCAGGTCAATAAGATAGAAAGCATCTTCAAATCAATGGATAAGGAGGAATGAGAGAGTAAAAGTCTGTGATACATGGAACAACGGCATGAGTTACAGACTGACTGCAATCAAGGACTGAACTTCAACTGGAAGAAAATTATAATTAAGATAAGAATATTATGTTACAGATGTGTATCCCTTCTAGTAGACAAACGAATACAGCACATGGGGCCTGAACCAGAAGACTGTAGAAATTTTGGTTAAGAAAGGTAACAATGCACTAATATTTGCAGTGACAACTGTTAAATATATCACAGTTCAATGCAGACTGGAAAATACAATGGTAGTTCAATAAGTGATGCAACACATTTTTTTTCTCTGCTAATATTTGATGAAAAAAACGTGAAATTTTCTGTATAGTATTTTCAAAACATTACCACACTTTCTCAAATTGTTTCATCATTCTCCGCAGTGCAGCAGCACTGTAGGTAGAGTTCAGGATGGCGTCTGTGAATGAGATGCATTCCAAATAAAAAGCAGTAATAAAATTTCTTTTGGCGGAACAGGAGACTGTGATAAATATTCACAAGCGCTTACAGAATGTCTACGGAGACCAGGCAGTTGATAAAAGCATTGTGAGTCGTTGGGCGAATTGTCAGTCATCGTCGGAAGATGGAAAAGAGAAGCTGTCTGATCTGGCTGGCCACACACAATTGTGACTCCTGTAATGTAGCAACGATCAACTCAGAAGCCAATGTGAAGACTCTTAAGAAACTGAGGAAATGATTCCAGCATGTTCATGAACAAACTTCTCCTGCTCCACGACAACGCCAGACCGCACTCAAGTTTGTATATCTGCAAGGAGATCACAAAACTTCACTGGACTGTTCTCCCTCATCCACCCAAGAGCCCTGATCTCGCACCTTCGGACTTCTACTTATTCGGATTTCTAAAGGATGCAAACCGTGGGAAGTGATATGGCAACGATCAGGAAGTTTCAGCAAGAGATGTTGAGAACTGACTTCCGAGCAGTGTAAATTCATCAATGGCAAACGAGAGATTAGATTTATTTATTCGAAAGGTTTAACCAGAATAGTTAAATTATCAGTAAAACAGCATCATTGTTGGGTGTAGGTTTGGAGTCTTTTTTGAACCTAAACTTGTCAAGAAATGATGAAGTGTTTGTTCAACTGATATGAACAGAGAGCAGGAGCAGATAATATGGCTTTACAGAAAAGTCCCAAGAAAAATAAACTTAATTCTGTTTAATTAAATATCCATTTTAAGGTCTTCCCCCTTTTATTAAGTCATTACACAACCCATCTCCTTATTTCCCCAATAATTGTCCCTAGTTTATTTAAGTACAACTCACTTTCACATCAAACATTTCTCCTCCCCCAATATAGCCCAAAGTCTACTTTAAACCACCCGAAACCTTCTCATCCAATGAAGCATGAAAAAATCTCCCTCCCTAATTTGTGTTGGTCCCCTTGTCCTATTTACTTAAATTTCCAAATAGATTTAAACTTTATCATAGTAAAAGAAGGTCTCCATGCGTATGAAGGAGCATGAGAGGGCTGTGAAAGGTTATAATAAGCAATATTTAACGGCGATTCATAACCAACAAACAGGGCATGAAATAATGACTAATAATCCAGTAATTTACACCACAGAAAAAGATTGTTATCTCAGAAAATTTCACGAATCTTTAATAATCAATACGCATAGATGCTACAACATAGAGGTGTCAATCCAAAACGGATCATTGTACGATTTAAGGTGATACTATTCAAACTTTGATGTTATTATTAAGAATATTCTTTGTACATTTTATGTAGCCATGATGTAGTTATGGTTAATTCAGGCTTTCAGTTTATTATGTAAACGAGGAATTCTCGAAACATGTCATGTAAAGGAAATACAATTGTGTTTATAAAGACTTGTGTTATGGACCTTTCTAATAATAATTAAACTTTATCAGTATGATAAAGAACAGCCAACTGTCATGAAAACGTATTAGATATAATATTACTAAAGTGTACTGCCTTGTTTTATACTATAATTAAATATCCACATCGAAAGACTTAGATTTTTAAATACTAACTAAAGGAAAACAAAACGTATACTTACATCAAACTATGTAAATATTAAATAAATAATCTACAAATTCTTCTTCCTCTTGAATAACTTTACTATATTTCAAAAACATATCCTGTTTCCTTCATCAGGTACAAATTGGAGAGAAATCGATTAAGTTTCTTCTCCTCAAATCATATGGTTTATTTCATGTTTTTTTATGATTTGAGGAGAAGAAACTTAATTGACTTCTCTCCAATTTGTACCTAATGAAGAAAACAGGATGTTTTTGAAATATAGTAAAGTTATTCAAGAGGAATAAGAATTTGTGGTTTTATTTATTTAAAACAAAATGTATTTTAGTAAGGGGACGTCCATTAATTAAGTGAGGTGTTTTTTTAAAAATATGGACCCCCCCCCTCCCTCTTGGTGAGATTTCAAAAATTTTAACAACAAAAAAAAAACGGAAATCTTGCTTTAACAACCAAAAAAAAAAAAAAAAGGAAATCTTGCTATAATATATATTTTCTCTGAATGAAAAAGTTTACGTGAGATTTTCGTTGACCCCCCCCCCCTTGGTGAGATTTTGCCGGACCCCCCCTCCCCCTTTTGACCTCACGTAATTAATGGACGTCCCCTAAGCATGAATTAGAATAAATATAATTTTTTTTTTCTCAAGTAAATGTTATATGCCGACTATAAACTGAAGCTTAATGTAGTGTTTTCTCTACATCTCTAAAAAAAAAATAGCTTTGGAGATTCTTACCGATTTCAAATTTTATAGTGGGATACAGTTTTTTCAGTTGCTCCACTACTTCTTTAGTTTGGATTTGAGCCAACTGAAAACAAACAAAAGAAAAGAAAATTGTTTTTAAAACCAATCTTTTACATTATTTTATAAAAACATGTAGAGAAAATATTCATAATTTTTTTTCCAGTTTACAATGCTTTGTAAGATTTATTTTTAGAATCAAGACAGAAAGAGTAAAATATGCTGAACAAACAGAACTACTTTAATTTTTTTCAAGTTTTTTTTTTTTCCTTTTTGTTATAAACATTCGAGAATTTTGAGATCTGAAAGGAAAAAAAAACAACTTAAGATTTTCCGCCAAGATCTAAACATAATTAATTATAAGTGAATATAATTAATGACAAATTGACATTTAGAAAGATAAATATTCTGTCAATGTCTTGTACATGTCCCCCATCCCCACATTGCCCAGATTCTGGACTTCACTTTGTAGAGATTAAAATTGAAAATGGATTAGACGTACCTTTGAGGTTAAAGAAATGACAGTCAAGAGAAATTAGCATTCATAAAAAAAATTAAAACTTAAAAAGCTTTTCATAATCCTGAGAATACATGAGGAACTACTATCACTTGTGAGTTTCAGAAATTTGTCTCTAAAAGAAGAATCAGGTTTAAAAAACAAACAATAACTTTATTTTGTGAAGTATAATACTAACAAAATATATATACATATAGAAGTACAGTATATACTGTCCGTCCACTTTATTAGGTATACCCCTGCTGTGCACATGAATGTCTGGACCAGTCGTGTCTCACAACAACTCTTCAAGCCGGTGGGGGCAGTGTCGTGGTGAGGGGGATGTTTTCCTAACACACATTGGGTCCATTGATACCCCTGGAGGCACTTCAGGATGCTAGAGCGTACCTAAACATCGTAGCTGACCAGGTACAACCGTACATGTACATTTTATCCTCATGCAGATGCTAATTCCAGTAGGATAATGCGCCTGTGCACAAAGCCTGCATCACTACGAACATATATATTGTTCTTGATGCTTAAGTAAGATCCAACTGGGTGTCACTAAAAGTGTGGTCTTCCTTTCGGATTTATTGGCTGCGATACAAGCAATTGCCTCCCCGGACCCGCAAGAAAATGATTTTGTTGCTCAAGTGTCAGGAGCGACTTCTCCGTTTGCAAGCTCTTACTCATATCCATCAGCAATGAATACCTGGCCACTGTGACATTTACGGCAATGAACAGAATGACAAACTTGCCAAAGAGGGATGCCCTATGCTCCAACCTTTGCTCCCTCTTCCTTATTCTTCCGTTAGAAATCATATCTCTTTTGTTATCAAGAAAGCAGTGGAGGACTCTTGGAAAGCAGCCGCTGTTGGTAAAAGATGGGAAACGTTTGCAATTTCAAAATCCATCCCCAACAACCTGCCTCGAGACGTCGCAGTGGCAGAATGGTCACTGGCCACGATTACTTTCAGAGCCACTTACATAAAATCAGCATCTCTGATTCCCCCCCCCCCCCTGCTCGCTTTGCATGCAGGGGGAGGGTAATGCTGATCACCTTCTTTGTTGCTGTGCTCTGGAGGTTGATGCAAGAGGAGATACCCTTGAAAGACGAGCACGGCTCTACTGGCGGCAAGGCATCAAATGGCTGAACAGCCAAGGATGGGCGTTGGCTAAACTAACTAGATAGGTAGATAGTTAAGTAGATATAGCCCATGGGGACGCTAGATGTAAGGCTCCCAATGTTTCAGTGACCCAGGATTGAGATGAGATCAGGTGGTCAGCCCAATGCTTGTCTGCCTGTGTCCTTGGGAAAGAAAGCAGGTACACATTTGGAAAATTCCCCGGCCTCTGAGAGGGTCAGGGACTGAAATCGGCTCATCCAACCCACAGTTAAAGAGCTTTACCATTTGCTACCGGGCCCACTAGATATGTTATAAGCTTTCTTTATCAATAAGATTCAGGTAAAATTTACCTGAAATAGATAAATTAAAAAAAAATAAAATAGAACAACGGTTCTTCTCTAACTTATGTCTAAACTAAGAAAATGATTTCTACAAATACAGTAGAGCCCCGATTATCTGCGGAATTGGGTGGCAAGGGCTTCGCGGATAACCCGAAAAAAGACTAAAAATGAGATGTAAACATGAAAAAAAAAAAAATATTTCACAATTAAAAACTACGTTTTATTGTACAAAAAACATAATACTCCCTGTGTCCCATAATACTTGATAGTTTTCGTTTCGTGGCCGTGGTTTATCACAAATATATGGCTCGATCTCAATATTTTTTTCTTACGAGTTTAATTGATCATACTTCTTTATAAAAAACATCATTTACCATAAATATAACCATATCTTCTTCCTTTATTTCATCATTATTTCATGAAAGGTAAAAAATTCTGAAAGTTGTTGTCCCACATTACTTGATAGTTTACTCAAAAAGGGTAAAATGCTCTATAATGTGTGAAAAAGAAAATAAAGTAACAATAATTTTGCGCAGTAAACAGTTAGGAGTAGCATTATTGCGCATTAGTATTGTCATTGCATTTTTGTACTCCTATTTATTCAGTCTTTCGTCAGAAGAGGAAAAGCTTAATTGTTTCAAATTCCTACCCATAAATATGGAACGACATAAACGTGAACTTACCGATCAACAAAGAAGGCTAATATATGACGATTTGCTAAGTGTAAGTGACAATAGCATTCTTAAGAGAGGTGCATACAAGTCCATTGCAACTAAATACGGTGTTAGTACTCAAACTATAGCCAGAATCTGGAAGCGAGGCAAAGAAATCAGTCCATTGAATGTGACTTCAAGAAAACGCGGTCGAGTTGATCCAAAAAAGAAAAATTATGCATTAAATGGCAGAATTCGCAATGTGCCATTAAACAAAAGAAAAACCATCCGATCACTTGCTGGAGCCTTGAATTTACCAAAAACATCTCTGCATCGTCGGATAAAAGCTGGAGATGTGCGAGTGTGCACGGGCAACATTAAAGCCTCTGTTGACGGATGCAAATAAAGAGGAGCGAATTGTGTTTATATTACGTCATTTGCAATTTGTTGAAGATGGAAATATTCGATTCCCGGATATGTTTGATATGGTTCACATTGATGAAAAATGGTTCTATCTAACTGAGGAACAAAGCCGTTATTACCTTGAACCAGACGAGGTTGAACCGCATCGCCAGGTGAAATCAAAAGAGATTCATAACAAAAGGGATGTTTCTTGCAGCTCTTGCTAGACCTCGATTTGATTCACATAACAATGAATGGTTTGATGGAAAAATTGGAATTTGGCCTGTATCTTCAGAAATAAAAGCAGAAGTATGAGCAAATGCTCTTTCTGTTTTAAATAAATAAAAATTTTCATTTTCATAAATACTCCTACTATTTTTATTGATGTTCTTATGTAGTAGAACTATCTTTACTGATGTACTTATGTAGTAGAACTATCATTTTTGAAAAATAAACTACTCTTAAATAAAAATATACTAACTTTTTTGTCACAAAAATTAATTTTAAAGAAACATATCAAGTAATATGGGACAAGAAAAAAGGAGAAAACTATCAAGTATTATGGGACAGAGGGAGTATGTAAAACTTTTAAAATATGTACAGTACAGCAGAAAGCTTTCTGCCGAGTAAGAGCCTGCCACTCATCCACAAATTCCGAGAAGGCCTTTAGGATTACGATGCACAATAAACCTGTCAGTAATTTTCGACCTTCGCACTGTAGGGCCTATTGTATTTTCCCTGTTGTTGGCTTGGATTAAAATTGGTTTTTTGAGATTCGTAATTAAAAAAAAAATTTCGCGGCTCTCGCAGATAATCAAGGCTCTACTGTAAATTCAAATATAACCTTACACCAGTATTTTTATATGAAATAATTTCATAAAATAATTTTATTTCTTCAAACTTATCCCATGGATTTTATATTTTTGTTTCTATTTAATAATAATTCACGAATGCAATAGCAGGTTTTCCGTAATCTGCATTACTTTTTTTTCTGCAAATTGAAATTCATAATAAAATTCCTGATCAATAGAATGAGTCTCCTCAGCAATCTACTTTTAAAATGTTCTTACTAAACATCAAAACTGGACAGTAAATATGCCTTCACACACTGAGCCAACATCAGCAGGAATCCTGAACAGCTGTTTCATCCTTATTAGGAATCATCAGTAGAATTTACCCTTAATGTTTGACTCAGTTTGCGCAAAAGCTAAGGTAAAAGCATTCTCGATCCCTGGAATAGATACTGTGGATTTCACAGGATTCTTTTGTTTTATTTGATTCCAGGGATTGTGAATGCTTTTCCCTTAGCTTTCGCGTAGACTGAGCCAAACATCAAGGGTAAATTCTGCTGATGATTCCTAATAAGGATGAAACAGCTGTTCAGGATTCCCGTTGATGTTGGCTCAATGTGCAAAGGCATATTTTTGTCCAGTTGTGATTTTTTTTTCTTCTCTTTTTATGAATTGTTATGGACATTAAATCTTTCTTTTCTAACTAAAAACTTTTAATTAATTTAACATTCTTACTCCCATTATTATCAGGGACAGTACAAGCATATAGGACATTACGAGATGGGAATGCATAGTGGGGGTGAGGGAAGTAAAGGGATTAGAGAGGTTTAACAATAATGACGGGCGTTTTGCAAGCCGGTGATAGGGTTTTATGCTTTAAAATGGATTATGTAGAAAGATTCAGCTAGGAGTCAGTGGGCTAGTTGGCAGCAGAGAAGTGGGGGGGGGGGGCGTCTTGTCTCATTGTACAGTGTTACCTCCGAATGACGGACAGTCACGGGACCGGAAGTTTCGTCCGTTATTGGGAGGTGTCCGCTATTGGGGAGGACTATCTTTTTTTCAATTTTACAATCTTAATTAAATTTCTACAATTACCATTGCGATATAAGAGAATATGAACCATTGCAAATTATTTACTATATTCTTTTTAAATGAGTGCTAATCAGTTTGTCTTACTTAAAATAATGACAAAATTAATTATAGTATATAGAAAATTAATTTCTAGCCATCCATTTGATGCCTTAAACGTGTCCAATCCTAAAGTTTGACCGAATTCTGTGGCTTTTTCTTGAAGCAAAACACCGCTTATAGGAATGTTCTTTGGGTGAGCAGAGCGGAACCATTTTATGACCACTTCGTCGATTTTGCTTGTTTCAGGTTTACGAATTTTCGTTTGAATTCACCATCCACATTTTTCTAATCTCATCTTTGTCCTTCAAAAGTTCACTTACCTGAGTTTTTCCGACTTTAAAACGCTCAGCAAGACAACGCACAACTTTAAGAACATCAATTTTTTCTTTCAGTGCCAATCTTCCTTTTTGACACCATTTTAATTCGCACTAGATTTAATCAATACGTTTATAGGATAGCTTTGTGAGGTATTGATATTTACAAAGCAACTGCAGAGAAAAAAAGGGCTTCAGATTCGTGCATTGAATCATGGGACACAGATACAATGTATCAATGGGGGGGGGGGGGGGGCCCC